>CAWUFW010008264.1:600000-909860 GCA_963921515.1 Calotriton arnoldi
TGTACCCCTCTTGACTTTTTCTGCACTCCTTTTTGTGAGAAGTTGGCCTGGCATATGCTGTCCACTAATTATAGTGGGCACCTTGCACCAGTCCAAACAACCCCTTATTGGAGATAGGTTAAAGACAACCTTTATTGAAAGCTATCCTAGTGGTAGCTATGGAGAGCAGCCTTCAGGCTAAGTCTTGAAGGAATGTAAAGCAGCTTGTTTTACCAGTCTATAATCTCTTGAGTGACCAAATGAAAGAGGACCACACCAGGTATATATTCAAAATATATATATTTATTACTAAACACACCCCTCTAGTCTCTTTATGAGGCTAGAGTTCGAAGTACATACGTTACGAGTTAGTTATCTACAGTAATAGCACAAATACAAGTTTGAGCCCTAGGGGCGTACCAAACCATATACCAATAAAGTGGTATAAGAACCGCGACTGAGCTAGACACAAGGCCTAGAGCCTGTAGAAGTGCTTGGACCACAAGGAACCACCCAAGGCAGTGACACAGGGGACACACGGGGACGTGTGCAGTGTATGAACACAACCGCGAACCACCGTTAACTTCTATGGGGAAAGTCGCGATTAGAATTTAAAAGAAAAGGGACACTTAGAGGAGGACTTGGAGCAAACCCTTTGAGAACTAGGCTGTTCTAGTGTCAATACCCACGGGAGCACCAGAGTACTCGGAGTTACCTCACCCAGGGGAGCCGGGTGCATAGGTGTCTTTCGGGGTCGGGTTTCGTCGTCGCTTTCTACGGCGATCTGCTGCAAAGTGCTGCTGGCGACCAAGTCGAAAGTGTTCGGGTGGATCCAAAGGTGGATCGAAGATCTGAAGAACCTGAAAGCAGAGGGGACAGAGTCTGGGTCACTAGCCAGTGACCAGGAAGGCGATGAGCAGATGCCCACTGATGTCGAGTGCTTCAGGTAGGTTGATGGTCGTCTTGACTTTTCAGCCACGAGGTCCAGGAGGTGTCGACGACAACCAGGAGCTGGATTCAAGCTGTCCCACGACGTTTGTCGATTGCAGGGGTATCGGCAACCGGATTGGACCCAACAAACCTTGGCAACGGCAAGTCTCGTGGAAATAGAAGAAGGACGATGTTGCAGACCAGCAAGATCTGGGGGACTCACCCAGCAAGGATAAGTCAGGGCACACCTGGAGCAACCAAGGAGCCCAAGCAGAAAAAGATTGGCCTTCGGGAGGGCCTACTAGCCAACAGACTAGCGACCGCAAAGGAGCCTCAAGACGATGCACGTGGAGCTGGCTCACAGGACACTCGTGAAGTGGAGGCCAGTGATATTCAGTGCAGTTGGTGCTGGAGGCTGGGGCTACTCGGAGCCCAAAGCATGACTTCGTGGGAGACCCAGAAGAGGATGCACTTGCAAATGCATTGGATGTCCAGGGGTCATGGTTCCACATTACCCACGACAGCTACGGGCCTCAGCTTTGCTGGGGACTCAGGGCAGCCTCGGGGAAGTCTGGAAACCCACCTCTGGTGATGCAAAGACTTCGGCGTCCGACGGGAGCTTCAGCGATGCAGACCAGACAATTGCTTCTTTGGTGCCTGCCAAGCAGGGGAGTCACTCCTTGACCCCATGGGAGATTCTTCAGTCCTCTAATCTTGAAGTAGAGCGTTGAAGGTCCAGGATTCTGTGTCAGAGTTTCGTCCAGGTAAATCTAAAGTCCTAAGGACTGGGGTCCCCTACTTATACTAAGGTAGGGGGTTGGACATA
Source organism: Calotriton arnoldi (assembly GCA_963921515.1). Taxonomy (NCBI): domain Eukaryota; kingdom Metazoa; phylum Chordata; class Amphibia; order Caudata; family Salamandridae; genus Calotriton; species Calotriton arnoldi. The sequence continues at coordinate 601,736 of CAWUFW010008264.1, forward strand.
CTCTGTGGCCCCACCTATGGGAGGGTCAGGGCAGAGGGGTGGTTACACCCCTTTCCCTTTGTCCAGTTTCGCGCCAGAGCAGGGGCTTGAAGCCCCTGAGCCGGTTTGAACTGGGGTATGCACAGGGACACCAAATGTGCCCCCAGTGCAGGACTTCAAAGCACCAGAGAGTGCTCCCGCCCAGCCCCAATACACACTATCCTGTCTGGGGAGGTGGTCACACCTCCCTGGGACAGGAAACCTATTGTCCAGGCCTCCCCTGCCGGAGTTTCGGTCAGCAGCAGGAGGCCAGACTCGTGTCTGTGGCAGCGGCATCCCTTTTGTGATGCCAGGGCTCTGGAAAGTCAGTACCGGGTATACCGGTGTGTACATGTCTTTCCCTCCAGAAGGGTGGAATGCTACCCCCGCCGCCAGAACTGGCGGGGGGGTAGTATTCCAAGATGTTTGATACCAAACACGACATGTTTCCGTGCAGCCATCCCAAAGTTAGCATTTAACGCGAGGTTATAATGCGCTTAAGAGTATATGGTCAGGCTGCACTACTAACAGCATCAGAGAAGGGTCTCCGAACGCTGCAGAGGGGCCCAGCTCATGCAGGGGCACCCTCTCACATAGGAACCACGCACTCTGCCTTCAGGATTGATAAGGCCTGCCATAGGAGTGACTTATAGGTTTATATGTGTGTATGTATGTAGTGATATAGGTAGCCTATATCACAGTAAGGGGTGCATGCACCACCTTACCCAGGCTGCAGTAGCAGACCTGTGGTGTCAGTTTGGATGGCCTTCCAGGGGTGGCATAATACATGCTGCAGCCCCTGGTAGGCCTCTGAGGTACCTATGCCCTGGGTACATAGTATACCATATACTAGGGACTTATAAGGGCACTCCAGATTCCAATCAGAGATGTGCCTAAGGCACATGGAAACCATTTTATAGAGGAAGCAGATAGACTGTGGCCCTGAATAGCAGGATCCCAGTCCAACTAAGTCATAAACCAGCAAAACACCAGGAAAAAAGTGGGGGCAACCATATAGTCAGATTCCACCTTCCTACATAACCCCCCCCAACAAAAGGAGATAAGGCTAACCTTGGCCAGTTGAGCCTTTATTGACAAAGTGGCCATATAAGGAAGCACCTGCACTAGCATGGTTGCCCCTATCTTATGGTCCACTAAGCAATCCCTCACCCTAAGGGTATGAGAGGGTCTCCACCATGGGGAATTACTACCTGTGGTGTGCTTTGGTAAAGTACAAGGCTGGTGAGGTGTCTGAGTAGGGAAGTGAGGCCCTAGGAAGGTTGGTCTCAGCTTCCTCAGATCACTGGTCACCATGTATGCCTGTCTTTCCATGACTGAGTTGCACTGTGCTCTAAGGGTCAACCTTTGGCTGCCTACAGCTGGGGGTTGGGTCCCTTTGGATGGACCACTGGAGGGACATGGCAGGTTTGGAACCTTTTGGACCCAGGTTTGCCCTTGCCTAACAGAGTCCTTCTGGGGGAGGTCCCTACACAAAGGTATGGGGGATCCCTCAGGGTGTTGAGGAATTTTCACCTGGCTAGGGCTACTAGCCTGGGTGCCCCTAATCTGATGATGGGGGTTCCTCTGGACAGGGGGCCCTGGGGGTCCACTGACCTCCTGACCTCTGCAGCCCTGGGCTGACTGAGGCAGGGTAGAGAGGGGCAGGTTACCTGCTCCAGACTGGGTACCACCTTGGAAGGGTCCTCTGCCATCAGGGGTGTGGCCAGGCCAGGCCTGACTACCTCTGGGGCAGTTCCTTCACTAGGGGTAGGGTCAGTTCCCTGAGGAGGCTGACCCTTACCTACTGCCTGGAGGGAAGAAGACTTTTCTTCAACCCTTGTGCTCTCTTTTGGGGGAGAGTGGGCCATTCTTCCAGGCTCCACATCTCCAAAATTTCCCTGGGCTGGGGTTGTGGCCATCACAGCCCCACTAACTTTTACAGGGACGCCCAGCATTCTCAGATGGGTTTGGTGTTCAACTTCAGCCCAGGCTGAAATTTCCAGATCATTGCCCATCAGGCAATCTACAGGCAAGGTTGGGGACACTGCCACTCTTTTGGGCCTGTGACCCCTTCCCAGCTGAGATTGACTATGGCCATGGGGTGATCTGTTCTGACACCATCAATGTTGGTCACCTGGTATTTAAACTCAGATAAAAGCTGGTGAGGGGGACTAGGTTCCCTGCCACCATGGTGACACTAGCCCCTGTGTCCCTAAATGCCACAGCTTTCTGACCATTAATTATTGGCTCCAGTCTGTACCTGCCCAATGCATTGGGACCCATGGTAAAGGTGGCAAATCCTACACCACCATCAGAGTCAGAGGAGTCTGTTGAGGGGGTCCTGTCTAAACTAGGGCTCACCTCTGTTCCTCTTGCAAAAGCACCTAACTTTTTGGGTACACTACTCCCAACTGGAGGATTACTACTGGTAGAACCAGGAGGGGTGGTAGTAGTTGTTGGAGGAACATTTTCTTTATTGCCAATCCTGGGGCAACTGGGATCAGTTTTCCAGTGTCCAGGCTTTTTACAGACATGGCAATAGGGTTTCTTTTCAGGAGAGGAAGGAGTTTGGGACCCACCCCCAGAAGAGGACTTTTGGGGCCCTGTAGTGGATTTATCCTTAGATTTATCCCCACCTTTCTCTTGGGACTTGGTAGAATCTTTCTTCTGGTCACCACCCTGATTCTTCGTCTTTACTCTGGTTCTGACCCATTTGTCTGCCTTCTTTCCCAATTCTTGGGGAGAGGTCAGATCAGAGTCCACCAGGTACTGGTGTAAAAGCTGGTTTTGACAATTATTAAGGATCTGCTCCCTCATAATCAAATTGTACAATCCTAAAAAGTCATGCACCTTGTTGCCATGTATCCAACCTTCCAGAGCCTTAGTAGCACAATCTACAAAATCAACCCAGTCTTGAGTCTGAGCCTTTTGGGTGTCTCTGAACTTCAACCTATACTGTTCAGTGGTTAGGCCAAACCCATCTATCAGAGCACTCTTCAAGACTTTGTAATTGTCAGCATCCTCCTCTCTAACAGTGAGGAGCTTATCTCTACCTTTGTCTGCAAAGGAGAGCCACAAGATTGCTGCCCACTGCTCCTGAGGGACCCTCTGTACTTTACAGGCCCTCTCTAGAGCAGTTATCCATTTGTGGATGTCATCCCCACTCTGGTAGGAAGGGACAATCTTGCTCAGGTTTCTATGGTCATAAGACCTTTCCCTATCTTTGGGGAAACTGCTGCCACCATGGGACTCTAGTCCCAACTTTTGTCTCTCTCTATAGAGATCTAGGGACTCCCTGTCTATAGCCAATTGCTGTTTTCTGAGTTCAAGCTGGGCTTGCTCATACTGAATCAGTCTCTTTCTCCTCTCATGAGAGGATTCCCTCCTATGAGAGGAGACAGAGGTCCCTATTGAGGTGTCAGAGTGGTTGGACTCCTGAGAAGGAGACCTAGACCTTCTGGGCACACTCAGAACTCTTCCTGGGGGACAAAGGGGAGGTCAGTCTGATCCTCTCCCTCCTCCTCCTCCACAGGAGGAATTGGGTTTTCCAGGACAAGGTCATTTTCACCTTCCTGGCCAGTTTCAGAGGGGGGCCTGGGTTTCTTCACCCCTGGCCCCTTCCTCATCTTCTGCCCCACCCTCTTTGCCTACCCCTTCAGACCCTAGGGGCCTGCTGAGATCATCAGCTAGTAACACCTCCCTGAGGTGTTGGGTGCTGGCACTTTTGCCTGCCTTCAACTTCCTAGTATTGCATAATGCTCTCAATTCCAAGAATGGGAGTTTATCATACTTGGAGGGAAGAAGCCCACTGGCTTCTGGCAAGGACTCACTGGGTCCTGGCTTTGAAGACATTACTAGTGAGGTGTGGTGTATGCACTACCTACTCTAGTGTGGCCTACTAAACTCTCTTGAGTTGTAGAAAGGGTGTGCTGTCCCTTAACACACAACTCTAAGTTCAGTAGAACTTACTGTATTACTAAGCTTGATTTATATGTACCTTAGGTACCCTTAGTGGTTTTCAGTTCATCAATTCAATTGAGATTATCTGGTAAAACAATAGCAAGCTGGAATCCCACACGCTGCACACCAATGTGAGAAGTTGGCCTGGCATATGCTGTCCACTAATTATAGTGGGCACCTTGCACCAGTCCAAACAACCCCTTATTGGAGATAGGTTAAAGACAACCTTTATTGAAAGCTATCCTAGTGGTAGCTATGGAGAGCAGCCTTCAGGCTAAGTCTTGAAGGAATGTAAAGCAGCTTGTTTTACCAGTCTATAATCTCTTGAGTGACCAAATGAAAGAGGACCACACCAGGTATATATTCAAAATATATGTATTTATTACTAAACACACCCCTCTAGTCTCTTTATGAGGCTAGAGTTCGAAGTACATACGTTACGAGTTAGTTATCTACAGTAATAGCACAAATACACGTTTGAGCCCTAGGGGCGTACCAAACCATATACCAATAAAGTGGTATAAGAACCACGACTGAGCTAGACACAAGGCCTAGAGCCTGTAGAAGTGCTTGGACCACAAGGAACCACCCAACGCAGTGACACAGGGGACCCACGGGGGACGCGTGCAGTGTATGAACACAACCGCGAACCACCGTTAACTTCTATGGGGAAAGTCGCGATTAGAATTTAAAAGAAAAGGGACACTTAGAGGAGGACTTGGAGCAAACCCTTTGAGAACTAGGCTGTTCTAGTGTCAATACCCATGGGAGCACCGGAGTACTCGAGTTACCTCACCCAGGGGAGCTGGGTGCATAGGTGTCTTTCGGGGTCGGGTTTCGTCGTCGCTTTCTATGGCGATCTGCTGCAAAGTGCTGCTGGCGACCAAGTCGAAAGTGTTCGGGTGGATCCAAAGGTGGATCGAAGATCTGAAGAACCTGAAAGCAGAGGGGACAGAGTCTGGGTCACTAGCCAGTGACCAGGAAGGCGATGAGCAGATGCCCACCGATGTTGAGTGCTTCAGGTAGGTTGATGGTCGTCTTGACTCTTCAGCCACGAGGTCCAGGAGGCGTCAACGACAACCAGGAGCTGTATTCTAGCTGTCCCACAACGTCTGTCGATTGCAGGGGTGTCGGTGATCGGATTGGACCCAACAAGCCTTGGCAACAGCAAGTCTTGTGGATATAGAAGAAGGACGATGTTGCAGACCAGCAAGGTCTGGGGGACTCACCCAGCAAGGATAAGTCAGGGCACACCTGGAGCAACCAGGGAGCCCAAGCAGAAATAGATTGGCCTTCGGGAGGGCCTACTAGCCAACGGACTAGTGACCGTGAAGGAGCCTCGAGACAATTCACGTGGAGCTGGCTTACAGGACACTCGTGGAGTGGAGGCCAGTGATCTTCGGTGTAATTGGTGCTGGAGGCTGGGGCTACTCAGAGCCCAAAGCACGACTTCGTGGGAGACCCAGAAGAGGATGCACTTGCAAATGTGTTTGGTGTCCAGGGGTCACGGTTCCACATTACCCACGACAGCTACGGGCCTCAGCTTTGCTAGGGACTCAGGGAAGCCTTGGCGAAGTCTGGAAATCTACCTCTGGTGATGCAAAGACTTCAGCGTCCGACGGGAGCTTCAGCGATGCAGACCGGACAATTGCTTCTTTGGTGCCTGCCAAGCAGGGGAGTCACTCCTTGACCCCAAGGGAGATTCTTCAGTCCTCTAATCTTGAAGTAGAGCGTCGAAGGTCCAGGATTCTGTGTCAGAGTTTCGTCCAGGTAAATCTAAAGTCCTAAGGACTGGGGTCCCCTACTTATACTAAGGTAGGGGTTGGACATACTCTGTGGCCCCACCTATGGGAGGGTCAGGGCAGAGGGGTGGTTACACCCTTTCCCTTTGTCCAGTTTCGCGCCAGAGCAGGGGCTGGAAGCCCCTGAGCCGGTTTGAACTGGGGTATGCACAGGGACACCAAATGTGCCCCCAGTGCAGGACTTCAAAGCACCAGAGAGTGCTCCCGCCCAGCCCCAATACACACTATCCTGTCTGGGGAGGTGGTCACACCTCCCTGGGACAGGAAACCTATTGTCCAGGCCTCCCCTGCTGGAGTATCGGTCAGCAGCAGGAGGCCAGACTCGTGTCTGTGGCAGCGGCATCCATTTTGTGATGCCAGGGCTCTGGAAAGTCAGTACCGGGTATACCGGTGTGTACATGTCTTTCCCTCCAGAAGGGTGGAATGCTACCCCCGCCACCAGAACTGGCGGGGGGGTAGTATTCCAAGATGTTTGACACCAAACACGACATGTTTCCGTGCAGCCATCCCAAAGTTAGCATTTAACGCGAGGTTATAATGCGCTTAAGAGTATATGGTCAGGCTGCACTACAAACAGCATCAGAGAAGGGTCTCCGAACGCTGCAGAGGGGCCCAGCTCATGCAGGGGCACCCTCTCACATAGTAACCACGCACTCTGCCTTCAGGATTGATAAGGCCTGCCATAGGAGTGGCTTATAGGTTTATATGTGTGTATGTATGTAGTGATATAGGTAGCCTATATCACAGTAAGGGTTGCATGCACCACCTTACCCAGGCTGCAGTAGCAGACCTGTGGTGTCAGTTTGGATGGCCTTCCAGGGGCGGCATAATACATGCTGCAGCCCCTGGTAGGCCTCTGAGGTACCTATGCCCTGGGTACATAGTATACCCTATACTAGGGACTTATAAGGGCACTCCAGATTCCAATCAGAGATGTGCCTAAGGCACATGGAAACCATTTTATAGAGGAAGCAGATAGACTGGGGCCCTGAATAGCAGGATCCCAGTCCAACTAAGTCATAAACCAGCAAAACACCAGGAAAAAAGTGGGGGTAACCATATAGTCAGATTCCACCTTCCTACACTTTTCCCTTTTTCTGCACTGCTCTTGCATCTTTTTGAACCTCTGTTGCTTCGTTCTGCACTTTTCTTCCCCGTTTCTGTACCCCTCTTGCCTCTTTCTGCACGTCTGTTGCTTCTTTCTGCACTTCTCTTGATTCATTCTGCACTTCTATTGCTTCTTCCTGTACCCCTGCTGCATTTTTCTGCACCCCTCTTCCCTCTTTCTGCACCTCTCTTGCCTCTTTCAGCACCTCTCTTGCCTATTTCTGCACTTCTCTTGCCTCTTTCTTCACCTCTGTTACTTCTTTCTGCACTTCTCGTGCCTCTTTCTGCACTTCTGTTGCTTCTTTCTGCACTTCTCTTTCTTCTTTCTGTACCTCTCTTGCTCCTTTCTGCACCCCTCTTGCATTTTCTGCACTTGTCTCCCCTCTTTCTGTACCTCTCTTGTCTCTTTGTGCACCTCTCTTGCCTCTTTCTGCACTTCTCTTCCCTCTTTCTCCACCCCTCTTGCCTCTTCCTATACCTCTGTTGCATCTTGCTGCACCTCTGTTGCTTCCTTCTGCACTTCTCTTGCTCCTTTCTGCACCCCTCTTGCCTCTTTCTGCACTCATTTTCCCTTTTTCTGCACCTTTCTTCCTCTTTCTGCACCTTTCTTGCTTCTTTCTGCACTACTCTTCCCTCTTTATCCACCCCTCTTACCTCTTTCTGTACCTCTGTTGCATCTTTCTGTACTTCTGTTGCTTCTTTCTGCACCCCTCATGCCTCTTACTGCACTCCTTTGCCCTCTTTCTGCACTCCTTTTCCCTCTTTCTGCACCTCTGTTGCTTCCTTCTGCACTTCTCTTGCCTCTTTCTGTACCCCTCTTGCCTCTTTCTGCATCTCTGTTGCTTCTTTCTTCACTTCTCTTGCTTCTTTCTACACCTCTATTGCTTCTTTCTGCACCCCTACTGCATCTTTCTTCACCCCTCTTTCCTCTTTCTGCACCTCCCTTGCATCTTTCAGCACCTCTCTTGCCTCTTTCTGTACTTCTCTTGCTTTTTCTACACCTCTCTTGCCTCTTTATGCACTTCTCTTCCCTCTCTCTGTACCTCTGTCGCTTCTTCCTGCACTTCTCTTGCCTCTTTATGCACTTCTTTTGCCTGTTTCTGCAAATCCCTTGCCTCTTTCTGCACCTCTCTTGCCTCTTTCCGCACCCCTCTTCCCTCTTTCTGTACCTCTCTTGCCTGTTTCTGCACCTCTCTTGCCTCTTTCTGCAGTTCTATTGCCTTTTTCTACTCCTCTCTTGCTACTTTCTGCACTTCTCTTCCCTCTTTCTCTACCCTCTCTTGCCTCTTTCTGCACCTCTGTTGCTTCCTTCTGCACTTCTCTTGCTTCTTTATGTACCCCTCTTGCTTCTTTCTGCACTCATTTTCCCTTTGTCTGCACCTCTCTTTCCTCTTTCTGCACCTCTGTTGCTTCTTTCTGCACTTCTCTTGCCTCTCTCTGCAACCCTCTTGCCTCTTTCTGCTCCTCTGTTGCTTCTTTCTGCACTTCCCTTGCCTCTTTCTGCACCTCTGTTTCTTCTATCTGCACTTCTCTTGCTTCTTTCTGTACCTCTCTTGGTTCTTTCTGCACCCTTCTTGCCTCTTGCTGCACCCTCTTCCCTCTTTCTGCACCTCTCTTGCCTCTTTCTGTACCCTCTTGCCTCTTTCTGCACCTCTGTTGGTTCTTTCTGCACTTCTCTTGCTTCTTTCTGCACCTCTCTTGCTTCTTTCTGCACCCCTCTTGCCTCTTTCTGCACACTTCTTCCCTCTTTCTGCACCTCTCCTGCCTCGTTTTGCACCTCTCTTGCCTCTTTCTGCAGTTCTCTTGCCTCTTTCTGATCCTCTCTTGCTTCTTTCTGCACATCTCTTGCCTCTTTCTGCACCTTTCTTGCCTCTTTCTGCATGTCTCTTGCCTCTCTCTGTACTTCTCTTGCTTCTTTCCGTACCTTTCTTCCTCTTTCTGCACCTTTCTTGCTTCTTTCTGCACTTCTCTTCCCTCTTTCTCCACCCCTCTTGCCTCTTTCTGTACCTCTGTTGCATCCTTCTGTACTTCTGTTGCTTCTTCCTACACCCCTCATGCCTCTTACTGCACTCGTTTGCCCTCTTTCTGCACTCCTTTTCCCTTTTTCTGCACCGCTCTTGCCTCTTTCTGCACCTCTGTTGCTTCCTTCTGTAAGTAAGTAAATGTAAGTCCATTTTTATATAGCGCAGCTACTCACCCTTACGGGTCTCAAGGCGCTGGGGGCCGTCGTGGAAATTAAGTGAGCTATTGCCCAGAGTCACATGGTGCTGAGCTGAGCTGCCGCCGGAGCCGGGGATCGAACCGTGAACCCTGTGCTCCGAAGTCAGCTGCCCTGGCCGCTGCACCACACCTCTCCACCTGTACTTCTCTTGCCTCTTTCTGTACCCCTCTTGCCTCTTTCTGCACCTCTGTTCTTTCTGCACTTCTCTTGCTTCTTTCTACACCTCTATTGCTTCTTTCTGCACCCCTGCTGCATCTTTCTGCACCCCTCTTCCCTCTTTCTGCACCTCCCTTGCCTCTTTCAGCACCTCTCTTGCCTCTTTCTGCACTTCTCTTGCTCTTTCTATACCTCTCTTGCCTCTTTATGCACTTCTCTTCCCTCTCTCTGTACCTCTGTCGCTTCTTCCTGCACTTCTCTTGCCTCTTTATGCACTTCTTTTGCCTGTTTCTGCACATCCCTTGCCTCTTTCTGCACCCCTCTTGCCTCTTTCTGCACCTCTGTTGCTTCCTTCTGTACTTCTCTTGCTTCTTTCTGTATCCCTCTTGCCTCTTTCTGCTCCTCTGCTGCTTCTTTCTGCACTTCTGTTGCTTCTTTCTGCACCTCTATTGCTTTTTTCTGCACCCCTGTTGCCTTTTCTGCACCCCTCTTCCCTCTTTATTCACCTCACTTGCCTCTTTCAGCACCTCTCTTGCCTCTTTTAGCACCTCTCTTGCCTATTTCTGCACTTCTCTTGCCTCTTTCTACACCACTTTTGCCTCTTTATGCACTTCTCTTGCCATTTTCTGTACGTCTGTTACTTCTTTCTGCACGTCTCTTGCCTCTTTCTGCACTTTTCTTGCAATTTTTGCCACCTCCCTTGCCTCTTTCTGCACCTCTGTTGCCTCTTTATGCACCTCACCTGCTTCTTTCTGCACCCCTGTTGCTTCTTTCTGCACTTCTCTTGCCTCTTTCTACACCTCTCTTACCTGTTTTTGCACTTCTCTTGCCTCTTTCTGCAGTTCTCTTTCCTCTTTCTGCACCTCTGTTGCTTCTTTCTGCACTTCTCTTTCCTCTTTCTGCACTTCTCTTGCCTGTTTCTGCACCTCCCTTGCCTTTTTCTACACCTCTGTTGCCTCTTTCTGCACCTCACTTGCTTCTTTCTCCACCCCTCTTGCCTCTTTCTGTACCCCTCTTCCCCCTTCCTGCACCTTTCTTGCCTCTTTCTGCACCCCTCTTCCCTCTTTGTGTACCTGTCTTGCCTGTTTCTGCACTGAAACAGGGTCCAGTTTTTACCATATAGTGCCCCAGGCCCATTCTGTCCATATCTGAAGCATAAGCGTCTCAATTGTCCCTGCCAGCCCATAGACAGGGTTGAGTTAAAATTGTTCACAGTGCATTGAGCGTCTAGAGAGGCAGCAGGCCCCAAGCCCTCCTGTATACTCAGATGTATCTCTCCTATGACATCTTTCTAAACATCAAGATGTAGCAATAACAGGATGTGTCTGTCATTTAGGAGAACAAAATTGGCCAAGAGTAGAAGTGGGGGCCAACTGGGACTTTCCACCTTTTGTATTCTTCTGCTTTCTTATAAAAAGTTTCCGAGAAGTGACGCAAATCATTTCGATAAATGTTCAATTTCATTATGATTTACGGTCAAACATCAAGTGACCTTTTGGTAAACTTTTGTAATGTAGTGACACTTCTGTTTTCCTAATATTTCCGAGAAGTGACCAAAGTGCGTCATGTTCTGCGGTCAAAGCACCTGATAATGTTGTGATTCTGTGGTCAATAGTTCCTCATTATAAGAATATAAATGATCTGCTCTTCAGTCCATTCGACGGTCTACCTCGCACAATTGATCCCATGGGTCATGACGCCTGTGTGTGTGCCCCTCAGCCATCTTCTCTAAGCATCTTTGACTTTGGCTGAGGCTATAATACTTATTATATTTTGAAGTTGTCTCTTTCTCTCTCTTCTGCATTGCAGTGATTTGTAAATTTACAAAATTGCATGATTTACTTTTTCATCTAGGAAGGTGTCTCTGAAACTTGTTATCTTCTAGATTACACAATGCTATTTTTGATTAACATTGTGCCTTTGACATTCATTGTTTAAAATTGTTCTTTAATAAAGTGCCACTCTGACTCAGTTCCTGCATCTCATACGTGTGTTTCCTTATTTTAGATAGAGCACCCCTGCTCAAACTAAGGTAGTGTAAAAAACCACCCTGCAACAGCTGGCGACCACTACGGCCTTGCCTACCGACTTTCCAGGCTACAAGACAAGGAAATATTTCCACTGTGGCGGCGGCCAGAGATTCCCCTTCGGTGCCTCTTCCTGCCTGACCAGCTACGCATGCCTGGGTAAGTCAAAGATCTTTTTTCTCTTTGCCTTGTCCTGGGGAAAGCGTCTGGCTGTGGTAGGTCGAGCACTTGTGGGGGTAGTACTGCCCGAAGCCATGGGTCCTTGCTGACTGGGTGTCTTGACACGTCAAATAAAACCCTCTGTCAACAGTGACACACATATGCGGGCGCTGAGCCAGGAGTTATTGATAGATTTTGACTTTTAAGGCTGTGTTTTTCCCGTGCACTGGGTTTCGCGTTATATATTTCTCTTCATATCGCCTGTCTAGATTAGACAGGGATTGCTTGTCTCATTGTCTGTCAGTGGGAGATAAGCGATACCAAAGGGGATGATGGACGGAGCGTTAGAGCAAATCAAACACTCACCCCCAGTCAACTGATCTGGGTTTAATCCATCATCATTCTTTAGCTCACTCCACCACCCCAGTTCAGACATGGCCATATGCAAATCAGTCTGACCCTGTGCCTCATGGGAACAGTCCAGCCCGAACTGCCAAGCCATGTCTTCCCTGGAGCGGAAACAAGCATCCTGGGACCGGTTTCGGGTTCAAAACCCTCATCAGCCAGGCTATCTTGAATCCAGTGGCAAAGTGAGCAAGGGACCCACGTCTGGGCATACCCCGCCAACTTAGGGCGAACACAGCGATACCAAAGGGGATGATGGACGGAGCGTTAGAGCAAATCAAACACTCACCCCCAGTCAACTGATCTGGGTTTAATCCATCATCATTCTTTAGCTCACTCCACCACCCCAGTTCAGACATGGCCATATGCAAATCAGTCTGACCCTGTGCCTCATGGGAACAGTCCAGCCCGAACTGCCAAGCCATGTCTTCCCTGGACCGGAAACAAGCATCCTGGGACCGGTTTCGGGTTCAAAACCCTCATCAGCCAGGCTATCTTGAATCCAGTGGCAAAGTGAGCAAGGGACCCACGTCTGGGCATACCCCGCCAACTTAGGGCGAACAAAGCGATACCAAAGGGGATGATGGACGGAGCGTTAGAGCAAATCAAACACTCACCCCCAGTCAACTGATCTGGGTTTAATCCATCATCATTCTTTAGCTCACTCCACCACCCCAGTTCAGACATGGCCATATGCAAATCAGTCTGACCCTGTGCCTCATGGGAACAGTCCAGCCCGAACTGCCAAGCCATGTCTTCCCTGGACCGGAAACAAGCATCCTGGGACCGGTTTCGGGTTCAAAACCCTCATCAGCCAGGCTATCTTGAATCCAGTGGCAAAGTGAGCAAGGGACCCACGTCTGGGCATACCCCGCCAACTTAGGGCGAACAAAGCGATACCAAAGGGGATGATGGACGGAGCGTTAGAGCAAATCAAACACTCACCCCCAGTCAACTGATCTGGGTTTAATCCATCATCATTCTTTAGCTCACTCCACCACCCCAGTTCAGACATGGCCATATGCAAATCAGTCTGACCCTGTGCCTCATGGGAACAGTCCAGCCCGAACTGCCAAGCCATGTCTTCCCTGGACCGGAAACAAGCATCCTGGGACCGGTTTCGGGTTCAAAACCCTCATCAGCCAGGCTATCTTGAATCCAGTGGCAAAGTGAGCAAGGGACCCACGTCTGGGCATACCCCGCCAACTTAGGGCGAACAAAGCGATACCAAAGGGGATGATGGACGGAGCGTTAGAGCAAATCAAACACTCACCCCCAGTCAACTGATCTGGGTTTAATCCATCATCATTCTTTAGCTCACTCCACCACCCCAGTTCAGACATGGCCATATGCAAATCAGTCTGACCCTGTGCCTCATGGGAACAGTCCAGCCCGAACTGCCAAGCCATGTCTTCCCTGGACCGGAAACAAGCATCCTGGGACCGGTTTCGGGTTCAAAACCCTCATCAGCCAGGCTATCTTGAATCCAGTGGCAAAGTGAGCAAGGGACCCACGTCTGGGCATACCCCGCCAACTTAGGGCGAACAAAGCGATACCAAAGGGGATGATGGACGGAGCGTTAGAGCAAATCAAACACTCACCCCCAGTCAACTGATCTGGGTTTAATCCATCATCATTCTTTAGCTCACTCCACCACCCCAGTTCAGACATGGCCATATGCAAATCAGTCTGACCCTGTGCCTCATGGGAACAGTCCAGCCCGAACTGCCAAGCCATGTCTTCCCTGGACCGGAAACAAGCATCCTGGGACCGGTTTCGGGTTCAAAACCCTCATCAGCCAGGCTATCTTGAATCCAGTGGCAAAGTGAGCAAGGGACCCACGTCTGGGCATACCCCGCCAACTTAGGGCGAACAAAGCGATACCAAAGGGGATGATGGACGGAGCGTTAGAGCAAATCAAACACTCACCCCCAGTCAACTGGAGATGGCATGCGAGTGTAGATAGGACAGATATGTGTCAGGTCTCCTGATGCGTCTAGAAGACATGCCAGTGTATCTTCTTCGATAACTGATGCGCAACGGTCAAGCGCCTACTCTACTTTGCATTAGATAGGCAAGGAGAGGGGCGCCTTGCGTCTCCCAGTCTTGCGGGTTCTGAAAGGGTCAGGACTCCAAAAAGTATTCGTCAAGTTCACGTCTTGTGAGTGACAAGGGAGGTTTAGTGGTAGCACATGTTAGACATCTCCAGCTTTTTGCTGGTGATCCTTAGTGGTAGCACATGTTAGACATCTGCAGCTTTTTGCTGGTGAGCCTTAGTGGTAGCACATGTTAGACATCTACAGCTTTTGCAAGTGATCGTCAGTATATATATTTCATTACTGGCAAGACAATTAAAATGGTTCACAAATAAATGGCAAGTGATCGTCAGCAGTGTCTGGCAAGGGAGTTTATTTACTGCTAAAAGAGCATTAGAAGTATCCAGCTTCTGCAGAAAAATAGTTAACGGCTGATGAAGTACAATAAATAAGCTTTGATATATTATCGCTTTAGATAAGAAATTGGTTTTACACCTGCGTAGCTAAGGAAAGGGGAAGTATGTCTCTTTCAAAGTAGGCTTTTGTGGTTTCCTGTTCTCGCCGGTTGCAAGACAAAGAAAGGCTTTTTTTTTAAGCATTTCTTATCTCGAACGATTACATTTTTCTCTATCTCCCTTTAGGCAAAAGTGCGCAATTTTACCTTTTAGTTAATTATAAATGAATAGTCAATTTGTTTTATAGCTGTTGCTTATTTACATGACCAGCTCGTGGTTATTCTGTCTCCATATCTCCTATTGCTCTGTTGTGGTTTCTTCAAAAGACCAGTGCCTGGTGCATCGGCTGTAAACTGTTTTCCTTTTTTAGCGTGAAAAAGAATTTCTAGGTTTATAGTTGCAAATGTATATGTTGTGTGCATGTTGATTATATATGTGGCCACTGTTAAAGTTCCTGTTACATTGACCACGCCCTGCCCCCTCTCGTCCCCTGCCCATGTCTTATTTTAACGCGTGTTTAATTAGTGCATTGTCACATTTGGTTTCCGAATAGCAGCAACACTTAAATTACAACTTTTGAGAACAATTTTCAATAGGCTCCCCTATTTAACTCATTACACCTGAATAAAGTGCATTCTGTTCCTTGACTATCACACCTCACGCTTCTCACCTCACCCTTCCTGAGTGCTTGGCCCCGTCGTAATGGATCCTCCCACTAGACTATTCAGTCAAGTGGAGGAAGAGGGGGAGAGGGATTTCGCAGGCATTTATTGACCACAACCCACAGCCAACGTTTTAAGTTTCTGGTCACTATTACGCCCTAGACTTGGCCCCGACTTCAAATGATAGGCCAGCCATTGGTTCCCTTCCAATACCAGATGACGCTCCCCCAATGATCAATGACATAATAAATTCAGGTCAAACACTGCAATGTCTTGCTGGCCCCCGCTCAATGATAGAAGATGTAGTTTCAGGGCTGCCAGGTCAAATAGAGGCACAATTCACACTGAAGATTAAACAAGCACAAAATACTGCAGCACCAAGCAACTAAGCCCCAAATTATTTACTCCTACCTGCGTCCAATTCAACAACAGCCCAAGCAGTAAAGAGTGCCACCTCTCCAGGCACAAGCAGTAGCCCGAATGCAAGCACTGATCCAGGAAGTACAGCTACAGAGCACACAGTTAGCTAATAGAAAGGAGATTTTTGAAACTGTGGCTCATGCACAAGGAAGTTAGTGACAGTGGACTAAGAGCAACGTAAATATCGGAGCAGATGGTGATCATTAGACAGAAGAAAGGAATTAGCGAAATAAGACAGTTCTTCTCTCCCGATTTCATGTGCACAGAACTAGGGAGAAAAGAGGGGAGACAAATTGATGGAATGCAATGCACACTTACTACACCAAATTTTCGTCTTGGATAACATATAACATTTCCTGGCTGGAGATTCAATGACACCTATCACCTATCGACAACAATACGCTTCAAAATATAGGTCCAATACATTACTCTCGGCCCTTAGGAGCAAAAGACTAGAAAATACGGCGTATTACACAACATGCAGGTCACATAATGAACGTGAGTTGGGTTTGTGGGAGCCTGTGTTTGACTTCATGGTCACAGGTTCAAATGCTACGAGGTCTGCTCAGCCTTTCATCATTCTGTGGTGGATAAAATGAGTACCATTGATTTGGGGAACAATAAAGATCAGCTATTTAGCGTCAGAATACCCTTCTGAGTGAACTTGCGCTCTACCAAAAACACATGTTATGTTAAAGTAGGATCTAGTTAGCATACCGTACAATTAAACACAACACATGCTTTATTGATGTTGCGAGGTATTGAAGGGTTAAAGGATTTTTCTTGGGCTGCCTTTAGAAGTAATGCTCCTGGCTGGCCACAGATTCTGGGCATTGAGCCAGGCAGAAAGACATGGGGGCATATTCACAAGGAGCTATCGCCGAATTAACAGCACTTTATCGCAGCCAAAGTCGTGATAAATGTACCTCCCCATTCACAAGCCGGTGTTAACAGCCCACAGCACCAGTTTACCCGTGATAGCAGCCGCAAAAAACATCGCCACAGAGGACCCGCGCAAATATCGCTAATGAGATGCAGAGTGGGCGTCCCCGTGCCAAAAGGCACGACAACATCACACCTCAACATTCACAACGACCAGCCACATCGGCGATGAAAACACAAAACCGGCGATAAGCCGCGTTAGCACCAGGAAATCTACACCTGCCCTGACCTGGTGTAAAGTCCGACCACAGCCTGCACCACAAAAGGGAGCACAGCCCAGAGCCACACATGAAGGACAACAGATGCCCACGAGCAACTGAACATGCAGCACGGACACCCAAGAGGGCCACAACACCCTCCGACACCGCACCCAGGCCCGGAACACCCCTCCTCGGGACCACCCCCAACCCCGGACTAAGAAACTGCACACCAACACCACGAATCCCAAAACAAACATTTTGCCTGATGTCGCACAAGCAGGAAAATAAACATACATGCGTGGCCAGAAAATTGAGAATCAGTCATAAAGCAATGCAATCACCTACACAAAACACCATACAAACAAAAGCAGAGACAACCCTTAGGATGAGTCCTAGCGGCTCCTCACTGGACAATCCGTAGCACACAGCCTGGAAGACCAAATCCAAGAGAAGAAGGTGTGCCATGCGCCCAACAAAGGAAAGAGAGGGAGAGAGCGAGGGAGAGAGAGAGACGGAGTGAGATAGCACAAGCAGAGCAAGGCCGCTTGGGCACCTGGCTCCACATGCCAACATGTGTGTATGCATCACCATCCATACACCATGAGCCCAAGGCCGTGTCCCAATCTCAGTGCCAAAGCCACATCACATTCCGAAAACGCAAGTAGTAGTCAGACAAACATCAGGGATGAAAGCACCATTGTCCCAATGCAGAAGGCGGGAGGATACCTGCACCCCTGACCTTGGTCCAGAACGTGCCTGGAACACCCTGATAGAGATGCAATGGCAGATGGAGACGACTCCCACACCACGCATTCCGCAAATGAACCATCCGACTTATCCACAGCCCACACACAGAAGCCCCTGCCTGTGGTACCCCCGCATGGGATGCCCTTGACACTCACGGAAACAGCAACCCATTACCCACAACGTTGCACACACATTCAAATCATTGCTCAGAGCTGTGGCATATCCTCCACACAACTGCCGCAGTTCAGAAGAGTGCCGGTTCACGAGACGCACCAACGCAATGGCAGGCCATACCGGGCACATGCATAACCCCGTCACGTGGAACAGTACCGTGCACGTATGCTGCATTTACTGGGCGCACTGCCACTGGCAGTGCTACGGATCAGTTACAGGCTCAGCTTCCACATTGCCCACATCACCTGCGTCCAGCCCTGGTTCCACTGCCGAACATGCACATTCGAGTGTCCTATGGATGTCTGCCTATTAAACACAACTGTTGATAAATTGGACTATGACTTGTGTCTGCGCCCCCTGTTGGATCACGAACAGGAGTGTAACCGAGACAGCCGTGGATGGGATGCCTTGACATACTGCGTATGTATTGGTAGTTGTGCATGGGAGATTGCACAATTTCTCGTGTGCAGTGACCACATCGAGGCGCTCCCCTATTGGGCTGTGTTGCGGATCGGTGAGACGGCGTGGGCTGAGCACACCTGCCCGGACCACCTAATGGATTGGCTCACCCTGGTGTTCCTTGAAAACGACAACGATGTACTATTGGAACACATTGCACATGAAGCTGCACGGGCATTCATGGACGAGTAACTACGTTCCTGCAGCCACATCCGATTGCCACCCACAGCACATGGCCCAACAACTTGTTGCATCGTGGGGATTGCTCACATATCCCACCACAACAGCGGACACGTCTGCCTTCGTTCGGGCTCTGGATGCATGTGCGTGGAACAACGCGTGTGTACACACACCTGTGCAAGGTGACGTAGGTCCATGGTCGGAGCAACACAGCGTCGTTTGGCAACGTTGCCAATTCGGACACACTGCTGGGGGAGAGCACACACATGGCAATGTAGCACGACATGTGAACCTGTCCGACCCTCACACCTGATCACTGTCAGCAGAGCAGACAATCGGCGCACTCCGGAGTCAGAGCACTATGCAGATCCCATGTGCAGTGAGTCGTGCCCCCTCACACGGGGCAGACGCCAAACAACATATGACTCATCCAGCAAGGCAAGGTGGGCTGTGAGCGTTGCCATCCGTGATGAATGTTGTCCATTTTAGCCCCGACATTTTCTGAACCTCGACATGTACCCATGCTGCGTGTAAGTGTCTTAAGCATGTCCCTGCCTGCTGTGGCCGTTGCCTTGTCCGTACGGACACGCACATGCCAATAAAGTCTATGCCACTCCACTGGTGTCTAACTGTGAGGTGTGTTGTTTAGATTGTCCACTCGTGTGCCACAATGAGCATCGTCCCTACACAGGGAGGAACTGACTGACGCATGTTGTGAGAAGTTGGCCTGGTATATGCTGTTCACTAGTTAAAGTGGACACCTTGCACCAGTACAATTCGACTCTTATGGTAGGTAGGTTTAAGACAACCTTTATAGAAAGCTATCCTAGTGGTAGCTGTGGAGAGCAGCCTTCAGGCTAAGTCTTGGAGTAATGTAAAGCAGCTTTTTTTACCACACAATCTCTTGAATCACCAAATGAAAAGACACCACACAGGTATATATATCAAATATATATGTATTTATTACTAAACAACTCTCTACTAATCTCTTGTGAGATTAGAAGTCAGGAACATATGCACAAATCAACGTTTCACAATAAATTAAGCACAAATATGGCTGGGGCCCTAGGGCGTACCAGACCATATACTAAAAAAGAGACTTAAGAACAACGACTTGCAAAGAGACAAGGCCCAGGGCCTTCAGAAGTGCTGGGGCCTCACAAAACCACCCAAGGCAGGTAAGTAAAGGACCCACGGGGGACGCGTGCAGTGCGTGAACACAGGCGCGGATCGCCGTAGACTTCAATGGGGCAAGTCGCGGTTGGAAATTAAGAGTTTAAGGGCACTTCGGGAGTAGCTACAAGCAAGTCACTTACAGGGTAAGTAGTTCTAGGGCCAACACCCACAGGAGCACCGTAGTGCTGGAGTTACCTCACCCAGGGAAGCCGGGTGCATAGGTGTCCTTTGGTGTCGGGTCGCGGCGTCGTTTTCAATGGGAGCCAATGAAGACTTGCTGCTTGTGAAGCCAGAAGAAGTGTCCGGTGGAATCCAAGCCTGGATTCGGAAGGAGGAAGACCTGAAAGCAGAGGGGACAGTGTTCAAAGTCACTTGGCAGTGACCCGGGGCAAGGAAGATGAATGCCCACCGTTGTCGACAGATTCAGGTCGTTCATGGGTATCTTGACTCTTCAGCCACGAGGTCCAGGAGGTGTCGAGGACAACCAGGAGCTAGATTCAGTGTGCCCCACAAAGTTTGCAGCTGACTGCGGTGTCGGCGACTCGATTGGAGCCAACAAGCCTTGGTAGCAGCAAGTCTTGTGGAAAGAACAAAAAGTCAATGGTGCAGACCAGCAAGGTCTGGGGGACTCACCCAGCAAGGGTAAGTCAGGGCAGGTCTGGAGCAACCAGGGGAGTCCTTTGGATTGGTAGAAAAGTCTTCAGGGGACCCACAAGCCGGCTGGCAAGGGATCACAAAGACGCCTCAGGAGGATTCCTTCAACAGGGGCCCATGGTCACTCGGGACGGGGTAGGCTGCTGATTTTGGGAGGGATCTCTGCTAGAGGATGGGACCACACGTGGTCCAAAGTACAGGTTCATAGAACGTCGTGAAGGGGTTGCACTCGAAAATAGTGCATGGTACCCAGGGACTGCAGTTCCTCATCACTCGTGGGGTCCACTTGCCTCAGCTTCACTGGAGACTCACGATGGCCTTGGAGAAGTCAGGAAATCCTCTTCCTGGGCTGCAGGGACTTCGGGCTCCGGCGGGAGTGGCGTAGTTTGCGACCGTTGTTGCAGTTTTTGGTGCCTGTCAAGCAGGGGAGTCACTCCTTGACTCCAAGGGAGATTCTTCAGTCTTCCAGAGGTAGTGGAACGTCGAAGGTCCAGGATTCTTCTTCAGAGCGTCGTCCAGGGATATCTAGTTTGCAAGGTCAAGGGTTCCCTATCTTATACTAAAAGGAAGGGAGGGACTAGCTCTATGACCCCACCTATGGGAGGGTCAGGGAAGTAGGTGGCTACACCCACTTCCCTTTGTCCAGTTTCGCGCCAGAGCAGGGGCAGGTAGCCCCTGAACTGGTTTGAACTGGTGTATGCACAGAGGAGCCTTCTGCTCCCCCAGTGCAGGACTTCAAAGCACTCTAGGAGTGCACCCACCCAGCCCCAATACACTAAACCCTGTCTGGGAGGTGGTCACACCTCCCTGGGACAGGATACCTATTGTTGGGCTTCCTCCACTGTGAGTTTCGGTCATCAGCAGGAGGGCAGCCCAGTGTCTGTGACTGGTGGCATCCATTTTGTGATGCCAGGGCTCTTCAGGATTCTACCGCGTTTCCACAGTAGGTACATGTCTATCCCTCTAGAAGGGTGGGATCATACTCCCACACCAGTTACTGGTGTGGGGGTATGATTCCAAGGTGTTTGACACCAAACACGACATGTTTTGTTGCAGCCATTCCAAAGTTAGCATTAACCGCGAGGTTATAATGCACTTAATAGTATATGGTTTGACTGCATTCACAAACAGCCCCAGAGAATGGACTCTGAGAGCTGCAGAGGGGCCCTGCTCAGGCAGAGGCACCCTCTCACATAGAAACTAAGCACCCTGCCCTCAGGATTGATAGGGCCTGCCTTAGGGGTGACTGATAGGTTTAAATGTGTATGCAGGGGAGATATAGGGAACCTATATCTCAGTGAGGGGTGCTAGCACCTCCTCACCCAGGCTGCAGTAGCAGGCCTGTGGTGTCAGATTTAGTCTGCTTCCCAGGGGTGGCATAATACATGCTTCAGCCCCTGGTAGGCCTGTGAAGTATCTATGCCCTTGGCACCTAAGGTACCATATACTAGGGACTCATAAGGTACCACAGTATCCAATCACTAGTGCACCTAGAGGGCACTCCAAGTCGTTTAGAGAGAACAGAGAGGCTGGGGCCCTGATTGGCAGGGTCCCAGCCAGACTATAGCCAGAAACCAGTGTAAACATCAGAAAAAAAGTGGGGGCAACATAAGAGGCAGATCCTACTCTCCTACACAACACCCCCCCCCAAACGCAGGGACACTAAACTAACCTTGACCAGTTGAGTCTTCGTGCTCTAAGTGGAAATACCTTGAGAGTCCATCTGCATTGGCATGTTGGGTCCCAGTCCTGTGTTCCACTGTATAGTCCATCCCCTGTAGGGAAATGGACCACCTTAAAAGTTTTGGGTTTTCACCTTTCATCTGTTTAAGCCATAGGAGGGGCTTGTGGTCAGTCTGAACTATGAAGTGAGTGCCAAACAAGTATGGCCTCAGCTTCTTCAGGGCCCACACCACAGAAAAGGCCTCCCTTTCTATAGCTGACCAACGTTTCTCTCTAGGGGTCAGCCTCCTGCTAATAAAAGCTACTGGCTGGTCTTGACCTTCATCATTCAGTTGAGACAGTACAGCTCCCACACCCAGCTCAGAAGCATCTGTTTGGACAATGAACTTTTTGGTGTAGTCTGGACTCTGTAAGATGGGGCAGTGCACATGGCCTGCTTTAGGTCTTCAAATGCCTTCTGACAGCTAGCTGTCCACTGAACCTTTTTGGCATTTTCTTTGAGGTCAGATCATTCAAGGGGGTCACTATAGATCCATATCCCTTCACAAACCTCCTATAGTACCCAGTCAGGCCTAAGAAGGCTCTCACCTGTGTCTGGGTGGTTGGAGCAACCCATTCCATTATGGTTTGGATTTTGCTCTGTAAAGGCTGAACCTGGCCTCCACCCACAAGGTGGCTCAGGTACACAACCTGACTCTGCCCTATCTGGCACTTAGTGGCCTTGATAGTGAGGCCTGCTTTCTGCAGAGCCTCCAAAACATTTCTGAGGTGGACCAGGTGATCCTGCCAGGAGGAACTAAAGACAGCAATATCATCTAGATAAGCTGAGCAATAAGTTTCCATCCCTGCCAGAACTTTGTTCACCATCCTCTGAAAAGTGGCAGGTGCATTTTTCAATCCAAAGGGCATCACCACAAAGTGGTAGTGCCCACCAGGGGTCGAAAATGCTGTTTTGGCTTTTGCATCATCAGCTAACCTGATCTGCCAGTAGCCAGCTGTTAGGTCAAATGTACTCAGATACTTGGCTGAGGCCAAAGTATCAATCAGCTCATCTGCCCTTGGTATGGGATAGGCATCAGTCCTGGTGACTGCATTGAGGCCTCTGTAGTCTACACAAAACCTCATTTCTTTCTTACCACCCTGGGTATGAGGCTTGGATACTAGGACTACTGGGCTAGCCCAAGGGCTATCTGAAGGCTCAATCACACCTAACTCCAACATTTTCTGGACTTCAGTCCTGATACAGTCCCTGACATGGTCAGGTTGCCTGTAGATTTTACTCTTGACAGGCAGACTGTCCCCAGTGTCCACCTCATGGGTGCACCAGGTAGTCTGACTAGGGGTCAGGCTAAACATATGTCTGTACTGCTGCAGAACTTGTCTGCACTCAGTTTGCTGATGGTCAGTGAGGCTGCTTGTCAAAGCAACACCATCTACTGACCCATCATCAGGGTTCTGTGAGAGCAGGTCAGAGTGAGGGTCACTCTCCTCCTCCTGTTCCTCATCAGTTGCCATGAGCAAGCCCATGTCAGCCCTGTCAACATATGGCTTCAATCTGTTGACATGGAGCACCCTCAGGGGGCACCTGGGAGTTCCAAGATTCACCAGATAGGGGACTTCTCCCTTTTGCTCAACTATTGTATGGGGGCCACTCCATTTGTCTTGGAGGGCTGCTGGGGCCACAGGCTCCAACACCCACACTTTCTGTCCTGGCTGGTACACAGTCAGCACAGCCTTTGGTCATGCCAAGCTTTTTGTAATTCTTGCCTGGCCTCCAGGTTTTTGGTTGCCTTCTTCATGTATTCGGCCATCCTGGAGTGGAGACCAAGTACATAGTCCATCACATCCTGTTTGGGGGTTTGAGAGGTAACTCCCAGCCCTCTTTTACCAAACATAATGGACCTCTTACAGGATGCCCAAACAGAAGCTCAAATGGGCTGTAACCAACCCCCTTCTGTGGAACCTCTTTGTATGCAAACAACAGGCAGGGAAGAAGAAGGTCCCATTTCCGCCTAAGCTTCTCTGGGAGTCCTTTAATCATTCCCTTCAGGGTTTTGTTGAAACGTTCAACCAACCCATTGCATTGTGGGTGATAGGGGGTGGTGAACTTATAAGTTACACCACACTCCTTCCACATTGCCTTCAAATATCCTGACATGAAGTTTGTACTCTGTCAGAGATGACCTCCTTTGGGAAACCCACTCTGGAGAAAACTCCAATGAGGGCTCTTGCCACCACAGGGGCTGTGGTGGTCCTCAGGGGAATTGTCTCTGGGTACCTGGTGGCATGATCCACTACCACCAGGATAAAACTGTGCCCAGATGCAGTTTGAGGGTCAAGGGGACCAACAATGTCAATCCCTACCCTTTCAAAGGGTACCCCCACCACAGGTAGTGGTATCAGGGGGGCCTTTGTGGTGCCACCTGCCTTGCCACTGGCTTGGCATGTGACACAGGAGCGACAAAACTCCTTTGTGTCCTCTGACATATGTGGTCAATGAAAATGTGGAACACGTCTGTCCCAGGTCTTGTTTTGGCCCAAGTGACCTGCTAAAGGGATATCATGTGCTAGGGTCAAGAGGAACCCCCTAAACTTCTGAGGTATTACCAACCTCCTGGTGGCTCCAGGGGCTGGATCTCTACCCTCAGAATATAGGAGTCCCTCATCCCAATAAACTTTATGGGACCCACTAGCACTCCCAGCAGCCTCAGCAGCAGCCTGCTGTCTGAGGGGTTCAAGAGAGGGGCAGCACTGTTGCTCCTTACTCAGATCTTCCCTAGAAGGGCCCCCTGCCCCCAAGAACTCAACCTGATCAGGCTCAAGTCCCTCTGGGGCAGTTCCTTCTTCAGGATCTGCTCCTCCTCCCTCAAGAGGGAATCAGTGATCTGAGACAGAGGGAAGGCACTGCCTTACCCCTACTGCTCCTCTTCTTGGGAAGCATCTGGTCCATGGTTTCAGGATCCAGAGCTGGTTCAGTGTCATGCATTTTGGCCTGTGACCTGGTCACAGCAAATACCTTGCAGGGATGCCCAACATCTCAGCATGAGCCCATAACTCTACTTCAGACCAGGCTGAAGTTTCTAGATCATTGCCCAATAGACATTCTACAGGGAGGTCTGCACTAACTACAACCTTCTTGAGGCCAGTTACCCCTCCCCAGGAGAAATTCACAACTGCCAGACTATGGTTGGACCTGACATTGCTTGCATTGGTCACCTGGTACATTTCGCCCAGGATGATCTGTCCAGGGTCCACAAGATCCTCTGCCACCATGGTGACACTAGCACCTGTGTCCCTAAATGCCAAAGCCTGTTTGCCATTTATTACAGGCTGCTGTTTGTATTTGCCCAGATTACTGGGGCTCACCAGGAAGGACATGTCAATGTCTCCATCACAAATCAGCATTGCCTGAGTGGGTACTCTGACTAGGCCAGAGTCCACTTCAGAACCCAGGGTCAACCCTACTACACCCTTATTCTGAGTACCACCTCCACCAGTAGCTGAACTAGGGGGAACAGTTGCCTTAGGGGCAGGAGTGGTGGTGGTTTGGTCTTTGGACTTGTTACAATCAGAAGTCCAGTGCCCTTTCTGCTTACAGAATTTGCACCAGGGCTTCTTTTGGCCTTTTCCCTTGTTGGATTGTGACTCCCCACCAGATGCAGATTTTTGGGGCCCTTGTGAAGACTTCTGGTCTTTTGACTTATCCCCACTTTTCTCAGGGCCCTTAGAATCCTGCTTCTTTGTGTCACCCCCTTGGTTCTGGGTTTTCTCCCTCACCCTGGTTCTGACCCACTTGTCTGCCTTCTTTCCCAATTCTTGGGGAGAGGTCAGATCTGAGTCCACCAGGTATTGATGCAACAACTGGTTCTGGCAATTATTAAGGATCTGTTCTCTCATCATTAGATTATACAATCCCTTGAAATCAGTAACCCTACTGCCAACCAGCCAACCCTCCAGAGCCTTGGTTGCACAATCTACAAAGTCAGTCCAGTCCTGAGTCTGTGCCTTCTGGGTGTCTCTGAACTTCAACCTGTACTGCTCAGTGGTTAAGCCAAACCCATCTATCAGTGCACTCTTCAGGACTTCATAGTCATCAGCATCCTCTTCTCTAACAGTGAGGTGCTTGTCTCTACCTTTATCTGAAAAGGAGAGCCACAAGATTGCTGCCCACTGCTTTTGGGGGACCTGTTGTACTCTACAGGCCCTTTCCATAGCAGTTACCCACTAATGGATATCATCCCCACTCTGGTAGGGAGGAACAACCTTGCTCAGGTTCCTATGGTCTGGAATATATTCTCTGCCTCTAGGGACACTGTTGCTGCCACCAGGGGTTCTAACCCCTCTTTTCTAGAAGCTCTCTGGAGCTCCAGGGCTTCCTTATCTAATGCCAACTGCTTGGTTTTGAGGGCAAACCTTGCTTCCTCATACTGCAGCAGTTTGTACATTCTGTCAGAGGAGGTCTCTCTTCTTGAGAAGTAGGAGTTCCTCTGGTAGACAGATTCTCTGCCAGAGTGATAGGAGTGGTCAGATTCCCTAGAAAGGGACCTAGGCCTCTCCTCCACTATGTCAGTTCTCTTAGGGAGAATTCCTCTGTCCTGTTCAGACCCCTTGGGACCTGGCCCTACAACCACAGAGTCTTGGTAATCCTGATGTCCATCATCTGACCCAGACACTGTAATTGACCCACTCACTGATTCAGACCCATTAGCTCCTAGAGCTAATCTAAGATCATCTGCTGTCAGCAGATCTATCAGGTGTAGTGTGGAGGGACTCTGTCCTAGCTTTAGGTGCCTTGCAGCACACATGGCTTTCAAGTCAAAGAAAGTCATGTCCTTATACTGAGGCTGAGTGGATCCACTGGGTCCACCCCTTAAGGACATTCTAGTGTTGTGCAGTGTTGTACTACCTACACTAGTTTGTGGCCTACTGATACTAGCTTGAGCTGTAGAAAGGGTGTGCTATCCCTTGGCACACAGCTCTAAGTTCAGTAGAACTTATTGATACTAAGCTTGACTTTATATGTACCTTGAGTACCTATAGTGGTTTTCAGTTAGTAATTCAAATAGAGATTTTCTGGTAAAACAATAGCAAGCTGGAATCCCACATGCTGCCACCAATGTGAGAAGTTGGCCTGGTATATGCTGTTCACTAGTTAAAGTGGACACCTTGCACCAGTACAATTCGACTCTTATGGTAGGTAGGTTTAAGACAACCTTTATAGAAAGCTATCCTAGTGGTAGCTGTGGAGAGCAGCCTTCAGGCTAAGTCTTGGAGGAATGTAAAGCAGCTTGTTTTACCACACAATCTCTTGAATCACCAAATGAAAAGACACCACACAGGTATATATATCAAATATATATGTATTTATTACTAAACAACTCTCTACTAATCTCTTGTGAGATTAGAAGTCAGGAACATATGCACAAATCAACGTTTCACAATAAATTAAGCACAAATATGGCTGGGGCCCTAGGGGCGTACCAGACCATATACTAAAAGAGACTTAAGAACAACGACTTGCAAAGAGACAAGGCCCAGGGCCTTCAGAAGTGCTGGGGCCTCACGAAACCACCCAAGGCAGGTAAGTAAAGGACCCACGGGGGACGCGTGCAGTGCGTGAACACAGGCGCGGATCGCCGTAGACTTCAATGGGGCAAGTCGCGGTTGGAAATTAAGAGTTTAAGGGCACTTCGGGAGTAGCTACAAGCAAGTCACTTACAAGGTAAGTAGTTCTAGGGCCAACACCCACAGGAGCACCGTAGTGCTGGAGTTACCTCACCCAGGGAAGCCGGGTGCATAGGTGTCCTTTGGTGTCGGGTCACGGCGTCGTTTTCAATGGGAGCCAATGAAGACTTGCTGCTTGTGAAGCCAGAAGAAGTGTCCGGTGGAATCCAAGCCTGGATTCGGAAGGAGGAAGAAATGAAAGCAGAGGGGACAGTGTTCAAAGTCACTTGGCAGTGACCCGGGGCAAGGAAGATGAATGCCCACCGTCATCGACAGATTCAGGTCGTCATGGGTGTCTTGACTCTTCGGCCACGAGGTCCAGGAGGCGTCGAGGACAACCAGGAGCTGGATTCAGCGTGTTCTATGAAGTTTTCAGCTGACTGCCATGTCGGCGACCCGATTGGAGCCAACAAGCCTTGGTAGCAGCAAGTCTTGTGGAAAGAACAAAAAGTCAATGGTGCAGACCAGCAAGGTCTGGGGGACTCACCCAGCAAGGGTAAGTCAGGGAAGGCCTGGAGCAACCAGGGGAGCCCTTTGGATTGGTAGAAAAGTCTTCAGGAGACCCACAAGCCGGCTGGCAAGGGATTGCAAAGACACCTCGGAGGATTCCTTCAACAGGGGCCCACGGTCACTCATGGTGGGGTAGGCTGCTGATTTTGGGAGGGATCTCTGCTAGAGGCTGGGAACACACGTGGTCCAAAGCACAGATTCGTAGAGTGTCGTGAAGGGGTTGCACTCGAAAATAGTGCACGGTACCCAGGGACTGTGGTTTCTCATCACTCGTGGGGTCCACTTGCCTCAGCTTCACTGGGGACTCACGATGGCCTTGGGGAAGTCAGGAAATCCTCTTCCTGGGCTGCAGGAACTTCGGGCTCCGGCGGGAGCGGCATAGTTTGCGACTGTTGTTGCAGTTTTTGGTGCCTGCCAAGCAGGGGAGTCACTCCTTGACTCCAAGGGAGATTCTTCAGTCTTCCAGAGGTAGTGGAACGTCGAAGGGCCGGGATTCTTCTTCAGAGCGTCATCCAGGGATATCTAGTTTGCAAGGTCAAGGGTTCCCTATCTTATACTAAAAGGAAGGGAGGGACTAGCTCTATGACCCCACCTATGGGAGGGTCAGGGGAGTAGGTGGCTACACCCACTTCCCTTTGTCCAGTTTTGCGCCAGATCAGGGGCAGGTAGCCCCTGAGCCAGTTTGAACTGGTGTATGCACAGAGGAGCCTTCTGCTCCCCCAGTGCAGGACTTCAAAGCACTCTAGGAGTGCTACCACCCAGCCCCAATACACTAAACCCTGTCTGGGAGGTGGTCACACCTCCCTGGGACAGGATACCTATTGTTGGGCTTCCTCCACTGCGAGTTTCGGTCATCAGCAGGAGGGCAGCCCAGTGTCTGTGACTGGTGGCATCCATTTTGTGATGCCAGGGCTCTTCAGGATTCTACCGTGTTTCCACAGTAGGTACATGTCTATCCCTCTACAAGGGTGGGATCATACTCCCACACCAGTTACTGGTGTGGGGGTATGATTCCAAGGTGTTTGACACCAAACACAACATGTTTTGATGCAGCCATTCCAAAGTTAGCATTAACCGCGAGGTTATAATGCACTTAAGAGTATATGGTTTGACCGCATTCACAAACAGCCCCAGAGAATGGACTCTGAGAGCTGCAGAGGGGCCCTGCTCAGGCAGAGGCACCCTCTCACATAGAAACTAAGCACCCTGCCCTCAGGATTGATAGGGCCTGCCTTAGGGGTGACTGATAGGTTTAAATGTGTGTGCAGGGGAGATATAGGGAACCTATATCTCAGTGAGGGGTGCTAGCACCTCCTCACCCAGGCTGCAGTAGCAGGCATGTGGTGTCAGATTTAGTCTGCTTCCCAGGGGTGGCATAATACATGCTTCAGCCCCTGGTAGGCCTGTGAAGTACCTATGCCCTTGGCACCTAAGGTACCATATACTAGGGACTCATAAGGTACCACAGTATCCAATCACTAGTGCACCTAGAGTGCACTCCAAGTCGTTTAGAGAGAACAGAGAGGCTGGGGCCCTGATTGGCAGTGTCCCAGCCAGACTATAGCCAGAAACCAGTGTAAACATCAGAAAAAAAGTGGGGGCAACATAAGAGGCAGATCCTACTCTCCTACACATGTGCAATGTGGGTGTGTCCGTTTGGCAAGCTCCACCTCTGTGAGCCAGACATTGTTTTTGGATATGTGCTGAACGACATGTGCACTTACGTGACGTTAGCAATGTGAGTATGGTGTCCAATCACTGATCATGTGGAGCAATGTCATATCTCACTACAGAATGTGTCCACACAGATGTGTGTGAGTAGGTATGCGATGTGAAGTTCTGTTGTCACATGTGGTGTAGAACACCACTCCTGGCCTGCTTTCATTTGGGTCAGTCCTGCACACAGCCCTATTCAACACATGGACGTGTGCCTACGTTGGGGGCTTGTGTGATTGTTGTTGATGTGCAATGGGGACACAGCTAGTACTCACCTTCACAGTCATCCAATTGGTCATGAGTCTCAGGGATACCCAGGCGCATAGATGTCAGTTACCAGGGTATACCTTCATGTGCAATCATCGTCCCCACATCCAGCCATACTTCCATACATGAGTGAACATAGTGATGACACATCTGTGTGATTTAGAATGTTTTATTCACATTCAGGTGATTGACAGAGCTGGAGCTGTACATGGCCATCCAAGCCCACATCACATGGAAGCCCAGCGGTGGGCCAACCAGAGTCCTTTGGGGATTGCACAGTGATTGGGAAAAGGAGAGTGCAGTCAGCAGCAGGATAGCTGTGTAATTGGCCAGCGGTGAAGAAATGGCAGTCCATGTCGGGGTCCGGGTGAATGTCGCCGAGTGTTCCGGGGGTCAGTAGGAGGTGTTTTCCAGGCCATGATGCATAGGTCATAACCAGGCAGGGACAGGCCATACGGCGGTGATGGATGCTACTGCCTCCTTCCTCACACAGTAGTTCCCATCCCCTTCTTACTCCCCTGATACGGGTTCTGTGTCCGGTGTGTCCGGTGTGTGTGGCGGGGTGATGGCTGCATCACTGCGTGCCACGGATACATCAGGGGTCGGAGCTGTTTGTGTCAATGTTCCCGCTGCAGTCATCTGGGGATGGCTCAGTGGCAGCAATGGCAAGATGAAGTACTACAGGGCATTGAAGTTCCCAGCTAATACTCGCTGGTGTCCATCCGTGGCAGACATCCTTCCAGCCTGCATCTCATCCATGGTCTCCATTGACCTCTGCATCTGTGCCAACTCTGTGCTGTCATGGCTGGTACCTGTCTGCCCACACAGTTCTTGTGTACGATTCATGACACCAGCGAGGTCAGCCAAGGTCTGTGGCGGAGCATGGTGCGTACCAGGGGTGTCCGATAGGGACTGTACGTGGTCCCTTGTGGGACTCAGACACCCACGTATGGCATCGAGTTTGGCTGCCATGAGCTCAAAACCCACCCGCAGCTGTTCAGCCAACTCCACCTGGGAAGACCACACACGTATGTACTCCATGTATTGGTCGGGGGTCCTGGGAGACAGCCGTGGTGGTGTGTGTTTCCTGCTGTGTGGTCTGTGCAGGTGGTGGGGTCACCTCGAGGCAGCTGGCCTGCCCTGCTCCTGGGGGTGGGGTGCAGAGGCTGTCCAGTATCCGTTGGAGGGTATCTTGACATATGTGCAGGTTGTCCTCTACATCATCAATGATGGGGTTTGTGGTCTGCTCTGCAGTAAGTGTTGATTGTCCCTCTGAAATGTTAAGGGAGATGCAGGTTAACAGAGTTTCACATGTATGTTGTTGATTTGCAGATGTTTACATTCAGACTGCATGCCAATGTACATTGTGACTGTTTTGGGGAGCTGGCTATTTGATGGCAGTCAGTGTGTTTTCCGGATACATGACGGATGTGTGGTAGTACCCGTTCATTATCATCACACAGTGTCAGGCAATGCCAGATGTGAGTGGACAGTTACTACGCACGAGCGGAACCTGTTGTGAACTCTGTCCTGTGGTGCTGGTGTTGCACATTATACCACATTGCCGTCATTGTAGATGTCCTGTTATTGCTATGTGTGTGTGCTGCATTGTGGGGGAGTTGCCCCTGCAGCTTTGATTTTGTGTAGCCTTCTCCCTTTGTATCGCTTTGTTCGCCCTAAGTTGGCGGGGGTATGCCCAGACGTGGGTCCCTTGCTCACTTTGCCACTGGATTCAAGCAAGCCTGGCTGATGACGGCTGGAATGCCAGAAACCGGTCCTAGGATGCTTGTTTCCGGTCCAGGGAAGACATGGCTTGGCAGTTCGGGCTGGACTGTTCCCATGAGGCACAGGGTCAGACTGATTTGCATATGGCCATGTCTGAACTGGGGTGGTGGAGTGAGCTAAAGAATGATGATGGATTAAACCCAGATCAGTTGACTGGGGTGAGTGTTTGATTGGCTCAAACGTTCCGTCCATCATCCCTTTTGTATCGCTTTGTTCGCCCTAAGTTGGCGGGGGTATGCCCAGACGTGGGTCCCTTGCTCACTTTGCCACTGGATTCAAGCAAGCCTGGCTGATGATGGCTGGAATGCCAGAAACCGGTCCTAGGATGCTTGTTTCCGGTCCAGGGAAGACATGGCTTGGCAGTTCGGGCTGGACTGTTCCCATGAGGCACAGGGTCAGACTGATTTGCATATGGCCATGTCTGAACTGGGGTGGTGGAGTGAGCTAAAGAATGATGATGGATTAAACCCAGATCAGTTGACTGGGGGTGAGTGTTTGATTGGCTCAAACGTTCCGTCCATCATCCCCTTTTGTATCGCTTTGTTCGCCCTAAGTTGGCGGGGGTATGCCCAGACGTGGGTCCCTTGCTCACTTTGCCACTGGATTCAAGCAAGCCTGGCTGATGACGGCTGGAATGCCAGAAACCGGTCCTAGGATGCTTGTTTCCGGTCCAGGGAAGACATGGCTTGGCAGTTCGGGCTGGACTGTTCCCATGAGGCACAGGGTCAGACTGATTTGCATATGGCCATGTCTGAACTGGGGTGGTGGAGTGAGCTAAAGAATGATGATGGATTAAACCCAGATCAGTTGACTGGGGGTGAGTGTTTGATTGGCTCAAACGTTGCGTCCATCATCCCCTTTTGTATCGCTTTCTCCCTTTGAGGCGGGGTGCCTTTGAATTGTGTGCTTTTCGGGGCCTGATTTGCTTTTGACTTGGGTCATATGTGCTCTCGGACAGATTTTGTGGCCTGGTGCATTGTTCGTCTGCTGCGTGTATTGTACGGCATGGGTTGTGGGTGCACGTGGACATGTCGGAGTGTGACCTTCTCCTTTACGGATGTGATCCACACTGGGCTACCTCCAGGTCGATTCGTGGGCCATGTCATTTTTTTTTGGCTGCTGCCATGCTATCGGACATGCAGTGTTACTTGCATAGTCAGTGTGGGTCACAGAGCCGCTGCTTTGCTGGATTCAGCACATGTGCATGGCTCGGTTGTGATATTGGTGATAGGGGGGGCCCCTCTGTGCACCTTGTGGATGGGGGCCTACTTGGCGTTTCTATGTGTGCTGCAGTGTGCCAAGGCAATCAGGGACATGTTCCACGGTCATTGTGGGTGTGCTGTGGGCTACACGTAATTGTGCATGTGTGCCATTGTGCCCATCTCCCCCCGTCCCCCCTGTCCCTAGTCGTTACTCACCCTGTTGCTGTTGGGTCAGGTCATATTGTGCTGTGTCCAGGCCCCCCAATCCTGCCACCGTCTCCTCACTGCTGACTGTGGCCACCATTTGCTCCAGCTCATACAGCTCCTCCTGAGTCGCAGGACTCCCACCTCCAGTCACCGTTGCTGCCTCCCTGTTGGCGGCAAGCTTATGTTTGGTCTGCCTTTTCAGATCATGCCAGCGCCTCTTGACCTCCTCCAGTGACGTCCTCGACACTCCGACTGCATTGACGTTGGTAACGATGGCCTGCCATTTTTCGGTTTGGGTTGCCAGTGCCGCAGTGGAGATGCCGAACAGTTGTTGATGGTGTTCGGTCACCTCCGTGACGATGATCCGGTCTTCCTGCGGACTGAACCCCGTCTTCCTCTTCCTCTTGTCCTTGCCCTTCGCCGAACGCTAGGTTCCTGGCTGGTCCTCCGTGGGGCTTGTGGTGTTCGGCTTGTCCTCTGCACTCGGTCCGGGTGCATCCATGTTGCTACGCAGTTTGAATTGTTTTTGGGCTTTTTTTTTTCTTTCTTTTATGGTGCTTTTTCCTGCCGGACGTGTGGGATTTGCAGGCCTGTGGCTGGTGTTCGCTGATTTCTGTACTGCGATTGGCCTCATCGCATGTTTTTTTGTGTTCGCGTTTCTCATTTTTTTGGCGTGGCGTTGATTTTCACGCTGACATTTGACGCGTTATCTGGTGACTATCGCATGCTACCGCCTTGTTGTGAATTCCACGTTGACACGGGGTTATTTTCCCGAAATAGGCTGCGATATTGAAAGTTGTGTTACGCTACTCCTGCGGTAGTTATCACACGTTCTTGTGAATATACCCCCTAATGCGATAGATTTCCTGTGGTTACTAAAGGAACAGGAAATTTGAAAATAAATATATATATATGTATACAATTAGCAGAACACAAAGAGCTGTGTGAATGGATTGACAGTTTTGAAAAAAATAGTTTTAGTGTATAAGTTTTCTGTTTAGTAAAACAGATTATGTCAAGTGCGTTGAGAACATTTTTTTTGTTTCAAGGAATACTTTTAAAGAATGAATTGGTAGAGATTGATTCTCTTCCCCACCGTGGCAGACATGCCTATATTGAACTTGGAGTGAAGTTAGAAAAATAGGAACAAGAGAATTAAAATGCCTAGGATCACACAATTTGGCAAAATGGGGATGCCGAGATTAAATACAGGGTTTCAGGTTTCATGTTATGCAGTTTAGTGACTGGGTATGTATATATCTATATATATCAAAAGTCAAAGTTGCCGTTTCTTGAGCTGCACTTGCAGGATAATTCCGCTGACACACCACAAGCGCTCCTGCATGACACGCACTTCCTGGACTCTGCCAACGCGTTTCGGGCACACGCCCTTCTTCCTGGGCAGTTGAGACAAAAATAGGCAAAACGATTACCACCAGTCATATCCCAATTTATTAACATAATGCGCTTCAGGTGATTTGTTACGCAATGATTCCTGGGACTGGTAGTCTTTATCACACCCATGTGGGTCGCTGCCGATAGTTGTGAATAAAATAAGAGTTCTTAAAGGCACCATAACATGTCCAATGCAGAAGTACTTGTAAATAACCCCGCGTGACCCCGCACCGATATACGCTGTCCCAATAAACAGCGACGGACCCACCAGGGTACTGTGGTGGTGCAGTCTCGTGGCCCAGGCAGGACCACAAAATCCCAAAAGTCAAAGTTGCCATTTCTTGAGCTGCACTTGCAGGATAATTCCGCTGACACACCACAAGCGCTCCTGCATGACACGCACTTCCTGGACTCTGCCAACGCGTTTCGGGCACACGCCCTTCTTCCTGGGCAGTTGAGACAAAAATAGGCAAAACAATTACCACCAGTCATATCCCAATTTATTAACATAATGCGCTTCAGGTGATTTGTTACGCAATGATTCCTGGGACTGGTAGTCTTTATCACACCCATGTGGGTCGCTGCCGAAAGTTGTAAATAAAATAAGATTTCTTAAAGGCACCATAACATATCCAATGCAGAAGCACTTGTAAATAACCCAGCGTGACCCCGCTCCGATATACGCAGTCCCAATAAACAGCGACGGACCCACCGGGGTACTGTGGTGGTGCAGTCTCGTGGCCCAGGCAGGACCACTAAATCCCAAAAGTCAAAGTTGCCGTTTCTTGAGCTGCACTCGCAAGATAATTCTGCTGACACACCACATGCGCTCCTGCATGACACGCACTTCCTGGACTCTGCCAACGCGTTTCGGGCACACGCCCTTCTTACTGGGCAGTTGAGACAAAAATAGGCAAAACTATTACCACCAGTCATATCCCCATTTATTAACATAATGCGCTTCAGGTGATTTGTTACGCAATGATTCCTAGGACTGGTAGTCTTTATCACACCCATGTGGGTCGCTGCCGATAGTTGTAAATAAAATAAGAGTTCTTAAAGGCACCATAACATGTCCAATGCAGAAGCACTTGTAAATAACCCAGCGTGACCCCGCTCCGATATACGCTGCCCCAATAAACAGCGACGGACCCACCAGGGTACTGTGGTGGTGCAGTCTCGTGGCCCAGGCAGGACCACTAAATCCCAAAAGTCAAAGTTGCTGTTTCTTGAGCTGCACTCGCAGGATAATTCCGCTGACACACCACAAGCGCTCCTGCATGACACGCACTTCCTGGACTCTGCCAATGCATTTCGGGCACACGCACTTCTTCCTGGGCAGTTGAGACAAAAATAGGCAAAACGATTACCACCAGTCATATCCCAATTTATTAACATAATGCGCTTCAGGTGATTTGTTACGCAATGATTCCTGGGACTGGTAGTCTTTATCACACCCATGTGGGTTGCTGCCGATAGTTGTAAATAAAATAAGAGTTC
This sequence comes from Calotriton arnoldi, assembly GCA_963921515.1. Lineage (NCBI taxonomy): Eukaryota > Metazoa > Chordata > Amphibia > Caudata > Salamandridae > Calotriton > Calotriton arnoldi. The sequence goes on from CAWUFW010008264.1 coordinate 637,685, forward strand.
TTAAAGGCACCATAACATGTCCAATGCAGAAGCACTTGTAAATAACCCAGCGTGACCCCGCTCCGATATACGCTGTCCCAATAAACAGCGACGGACCCACCAGGGTACTGTGGTGGTGCATTGGACATGTTATGGTGCCTTTAAGAACTCTTATTTTATTTATAACTATCGGCAGCGACCCACATGGGTGTGATAAAGACTACCAGTCCCAGGAATCATTGCGTAACAAATCACCTGAAGAGCATTATGTTAATAAATTGGGAGGAGCAGAAAGAGGCAAGAGAAGTGCAGAAAGAAGCAAGAGAACTGCAGAAAGAGGCAAGAGAGGTACAAAAAGAGGCAGGAGAGGCGCAGAAAGAGGGAAGAAGTGTGCAGAAAGAGGATGTTTGGTGAGGAGTAGACAACATATTGGGTGTGATAGGTGGGTTAGGTGTGAACATATAAAAAAATAGAAAAATAAATCAAAAAAGAGGGGAGTACAACTAGATCCCCTAGATTTTATCTATAGGCAGGCTGTAACAGGGAAAATGTCATACCACAGGCCCTACTACAAGTTTCCCACACATTTGGATCAAAGCTGGACCCTGTGTCCACTGTGATATTCAAGCAGCAACAAATTTCAGCAATGCCTGAACTGACTGTTTAAAACTAAAATAAGCAAGATAAGTGCCACAATTGAGGGAAAGAAAGAAAAAAATAGATAAATAAATAAATAATTAAGAAAAAGAAAAATAGTTTATTGCCCATGGATCACCCTGTTTTCACTCAGAAATATTCCAAGTTCTGATCACCACTTAAAACCCCATCAGCTTGTCACTGAACAATTAATAAATGTATCAGTACCAGCAACTAGAACTAAAAGTGAAAGTTCTTCTGAAATTATGAAAAATAAAATATGAAAAAGTATTTGTATGTGTTAACACGCGCTGCAAAGTTTCTTTCTACTCAGGTATCCAAGCGGAAGGAGAAGGGCCCCATCAATCCTGAGCTCCGACATATCTGTCCTGGAACACAGATTTTTGTCCAGAAAAATGTCAGACGTTGATCGAAAATTTGAAGGACATTTTTAAAGTCATAGACTCTTCACCAACAGCTATCTGCATTGCCAAGAGGAAAGGATAAAGGACGGAACAGACTTCAGAGTCGACCCAGCACCCCCTCAACACTGAACGACGAATTAGAGGAGGGTAACTTGTTCCCATTGACTGTCCAAGAAGAAGAAGACGGTGATCGCTCCGTCGTTTATGTATTCATACATAGCCGCAACACCCGCTGCACAGAAGTGTCCTATGCAAAGTTATGTATTTGTATTATAATATGTTACATTATTGTCGGAGTGGCACTAGGAATGTTTAATTAGTTCGCTGTTATATCTCATTGTATTAATAGAAAGGCTTGTATTCCTCAAAATGTTGAAGTTGCCGATACCACTGTGCACCCCATGTCACCTCCCAATCTACCTTCTAGCACATGTACTGAAAATGGTCCCCATAGAAATGCAAAAGGTTCAACATCCTCTGCCAGTACCGTCAGCACCCCAAATACCTATGCACACCCTGTGTCCTCATCCCCTTCCCCTGTTGGGAGTAATAATGCAATAATGTAAATACTGCCCCAGAAGTTAGACAGCATGCTGCTCATGACTCCCTTCATGATAACATGTGCTACAGTGAGATGGCCACAATAGGGAGACAGGACAATAATGAATTCTGTTATGTGGCTCATACATTCGCCATGCAGTAGGCGCAGATAGACTGATTTTCCTAGGGAAATGCCAACACACACTGTAGAATATCTCCTACACCTGTTCCTCTACAGAATACAGGGGCAAGTTAAGATTATTGAGGCCAACTTCTCTGAGGTGTTGGTAAATAGAACAGTATGGGACCACACCCCATTGATGCATGAGGTTATCACTGACAATTTCCAATTCCAGAATAGAAGGGAAGGTAACTAAGATATTTTAGATAGGAGTTCCTGATATCGACCTTAGTGTAGCTTTTGGTAGGAACAGTGGGTTTATGATAACAGGATCACTATCAGACTATAATAGCTCTTTGCCCCACTCCCCAAATTGCCCATGCCAAAATAGTACGCTTATTTGCACACATTTACATCCATGACAAATGGAGTGCCCCAGGTTACTTGAGATATAGAGCAGTGTCCTTAGGGCTACATAGGGTAGACTCAAATTATGAAGATGGGATAAACTGGATATCTACTTGGGGTGGGGAGAAAATGTCCAAAATTATGAAAAGATTACAAATTAAAGTCACCTCTTCTCTGTTTTCTAGGAAATGGCACTACCTGTGGGTCGCAACTCTGGATGCAACAGCACCATTTTTAATTTGGACATGAAACATGGCACCTCCAGCCTAATGGACTTCTACTGGTCCTGCGGAGAACGTCTCTATCTCCAACAGCCTCCTCGAAGGAGCAGCCTGTGCTCACTAGAACAATGCACAAAGTCTCCCTGATCGTTCCAGCAGCAAATATCTCCCACATCCATGCCCATCCCTGGTTTGTTACTTTGCTCCACAGACATTGGTGGTATGCTGAGTACTATGGGTGGACAGCCTCCCAAGACATACCGAAGGAGTTCTGCCTATTGAACAGGGTGCAGATATCTTCAAAAAATATCAAGAGGAGGGTATGCTCCTGATAGGGAGTCTGTGCCGAACATTGCCAACGATGAAGAAAATGGCTCCATCACCAAGGCCATTAAGGACTTGAACAACATAGAAAAGAAAAGGATTGCTGGAGGAGGTGCCATAGCAGACACAGCCACTGATTGGTTGAACTTTGACTGGATACCTTCATGGCTGTCTGCCATTCTAAAAATGCTGTTGCTCCTCCGTTGTACCGTGAAGTTATTCTGTCATTTTGCTAGAAATACTGATAGTAAATTAGTAGGTATGAATTAAGTAGGAATAGGGAACATTCAGAAGGCCTATATATATATAGGAAAAAGGATAGAACAGGGAATGAAGATAACTTAGTGCTTATAGAAGTAGTAGAAGTCACAATGACAGGACTGCATTAAATGCAGCTTGCTACCATTACCCACTGCCAGGTCAATAGCCCCCAACTCACCACTAGTAGATGCTAACTGAGATAGGATTTAAATATGGATCCACCATCACCTACTCAGACACCATATACATCCCTCATTGACATACCTGAAGGAGAGTATATAGAGTTAAGCAAGATGCAGGAGAGCCAATGTTCCAAATGTGCCAATGTTCCAATGTGAATGACACCCCTGGGATACACCAACTAGAAGGAGGGCCTGCAAGGTATGCTGTAAGAATTTTTTTCAAGAATGAACAAGAGGAGGGAATGAAGCAGGGTCTAGTTTTTACCATATAGTGCCCCAGGCCCATTCTGTCCACATCTGAAGCATAAGCATCTCAATTGTCCCTGCCAGCCCATAGACAGGGTTGTGTTAAAATTTTCCACACTGCATTGAGCGTCTAGAGAGGCAGTAGGCCCCAAGCCCTCCTATATACACAGATGTATCTCTCCTATGACATCTTTCTGAACACCAAGATGTAGCAATAACAGGATGTGTCTGTCATTTAGGAGAACAAAATTGGCCAAGAGTAGAAGTGGGGGCCAACTGGGACTTTACACCTTTTGTATTCTTCTGCTTTCTTATAAAAAGTTTCCGAGAAGTGACGTAAATAATTTCGATAAATGTTCAATTTCATTATGATTTACGGTCAAACATCAGGTGACCTTTTGGTAAACTTTTTGTAATGTAGTGTCACTTCTGTTTTCCTAATATTTCCGAGAAGTGACCAAAGTGCGTCATGTTCTGCGGTCAAAGCACCTGATAAAGTTGTGATTCTGTGGTCAATAGTTCCTCATTATAAGAATATAAATGATCTGCTCTTCAGTCCATTCGATGGACTAACTTGCACAATTGATCCCATGGGTCATGACGCGTGTGTGTGTGCCCCTCAGCCATCTTCTCTAAGCATCTTTGGCTTTGGCTGAGGCTATAATGCTTATTATATTTTGAAATTGTCTCTTTCTCTCTCCTCTGCATTGCCATGATTTGTAAACTTACAAAATTGCATGATTTACTTTTTCATCTAGGAAGGTGTCTCTGAAACTTGTTATCTTCTATATTACACAGTGCTATTTTTGATTAACATTGTGCCTTTGACATTCATTGTTTAAAATTGTTCTTTAATAAAGAGCCACTCTGACTCAGTTCCTGCAACTCACATGTGTGTTTCCTTATTTTAGATAGAGCACCCCTGCTCAAATTAAGGTGGTGTAAAAAACCACCCTGCAACAGCACCTCTCTTGCCTCTTTCTGCAGTTCTCTTGCCTCTTTCTGCACCTCTGTTGCTTCTTTCTGCACCTCTATTGCTTCTTTCTGCACCCCTGATTCCTCTTTCTGCACCCCTCTTCCCTCTTACTGCACATCTCTTGCCTCTTTCAGCACCTCTCTTGCCTCTTTCTGCACCTCTCTTGCCTCTTTATGCACTTAACTTGCTTCTTTCTGCACCCCTCTTGCCTCTTTCTTAACCCCTCTTCCCTCTTTGTGCACCTCTATGGCCTCTTTCTGCACCCCTCTTCCCTCTTTCTGTACCTCTCTTGCCTGTTTATGCACGTCCCTTGCCTCTTTCTGCAGTTCTCTTGCCTCTTTCTGCACCCATCTTAACAACTTTCTGCACCTCTGTTGGTTCTTTTTGCACTTCTCTTGCTTCTTTCTGCATCCCTCCTGCATCTTTCTGCACCCCTCTTCCATCTTTCTGCACCCCTCTTCCTTCTTTCTGCAGCTCTCTTGCATCTTTCTGCACCCCTCTTGCCTCTTTCTGCACCGCTGTCGGTAATTTCTGTACTTCTCTTGCTTCTTTCTGCACCTCTCTTTCTGCTTTCTGCTCCCCTCTTGCCTCTTTCTGCACCCCTCTTCCCTCTTTCTACACCCCTCTTCCCTCTTTCTGCACCTCTCTTGCATCTTTCAGCACTTCTCTTGCCTCTTTCTGCACCTCTGTCTCTTCTTTCTGCACTTCTCTTGCCTCTCTCCGCACCTCTGCAGTTCTGTTGCTTCTTTCTGCTCTTCTCTTTCTTCTTTTTGCACCTCTCTTGCTTCTTTCTGCACCCCTCTTTCCTATTTCTGCACTCGCCTTCCCTCTTTCTGCACCTTTCTTGTCTCCTTGTGCACCTCTCTTGCCTCTTTCTGCACTTTCTTGCCTCTCTCTGCACCTCTGTTTCTTTTTTCTGCACTTCTCTTGCTTCTTTCTGTACCTCTCTTGCTTCTTTTTGCACCCTTCTTGCTTCTGGCTGCACCGTCTTCCCTCTTTCTGCACCTCTCTTGCCTCTTTCTGCACCCTCTGCCTCTTTCTGCACCTCTGTTGGTTCTTTCTGCACTTCTCTTGCTTCTTTCTGCACCTCTCTTGCTTCTTTCTGTACCCTCTTGCCTCTTTCTGCACACTTCTTCCCTCTTTCTGCGCCTCTCCTGCCTCTTTTTGTACCTCTCTTGCCTCTTTCTGCAGTTCTCTTGCTTCTTTCTGCACTTCTCTTGCCTCTTTCTGCTCCTCTCTTGCTTCTTTCGACACATCTCTTGCCTCTTTCTGCACGTCTCTTGCCTCTTTCTGTACTTCTCTTGCTTCTTTCCGCACCTTTCTTCCTCTTTCTGCACCTTTCTTGCTTCTTTCTGCACTTCTCTTCCCTCTTTCTCGACCCCTCTTGCCTCTTTCTGTACCTCTGTTGCATCTTTCTGTACTTCTGTTGCTTCTTACAGCACCCCTCATGCCTCTTACTGCACTCCTTTGCCCTCTTTATGCACTCCTTTTAGCTTTTTCTGTACGTCTCTTGCCTCTTTCTGCACCTCTGTTGCTTCCTTCTGAACTTCTCTTGCCTCTTTCTGTACCCCTCTTGCCTCTTTCTGTACCTCTGTCGCTTCTTTCTGCACTTCTCTTGCTTCTTTCTGCACCCCTCTTCCCTCTTTCTGCACCTCTCTTGCCTCTTTCAGCACCTCTGTTGCTTCCTTCTGCACTTCTCTTGCTTCTTTCTGTACCCATCTTGCCTCTTTCTGCTCCTCTGCTGCTTCTTTCCGCACCTCTCTTGCTTCTTTATGCACTTCTATTGCTTCTTTCTGCACCCCTGTTGCCTTTTCTGCACCCCTCTTCCCTTTCTGAACCTCTCTTGCCTCTTGCAGCACCTCTCTTGCCTATTTCTGCACTTCTGTTGCCTCTTTCTACACAATTTTTGCCTCTTTATGCACTTCTCTTGCCATTTTCTGTACCTCTGTTGCTTCTTTCTGCACGTCTCTTGCCTCTTTCTGTACCTCCCTTGCCTGTTTCTGCACTTCTCTTGCCTATTTCTGCAGTTCTCTTGCCTATTTCTGCACCTCTGTTGCTCCTTTCTGCACTTCTCTTGTTTTTTTCTGCCCCTCTATTGTTTTTTTCTGCAACCCTGTTGCCTCCTTCTGCACCCCTCTTCCCTCTTTCTGCACCTCTCTTGCCCCTTTCTGCACTTCTCTTGCCTCTTTCTGCACCTCTCTTGCCTCTTAATGCACGTTTTGCCTTTTCCTGTACCTCTGTTGCCTCTTTCTGCACTTCACTTGTTTCTTTCTGCACCCCTCTTGCCTCTTTCTGCACCCCTCTTCCCTCTTTCTGCACCTCTCTTGCCTCTTTCTGTACCTCTCTTGCCTGTTTCTGTACCTCCCTTGCCTCTTTCTGCAGTTCTCTTGCCTCTTTCTGCACCCCTGTTGCTTCTTTCTGCACTTCTCTTGCCTCTTTCAGCACCCATCTTAACATCTTTCTGCACCTCTGTTGGTTCGTTTTGCACTTTTCTTGCTTCTTTCTGCATGCCTTTTACATCTTTCTGCACCCCTCTTCCCTCTTTCTGCACCCCTCTTCCTTCTTTCTGCAGCTCTCTTGCCTCTTTCTGCACCCCTCTTGCCTCTTTCTGCACCTCTGTTCGTTATTTCTGCTCTTCTCTTGCTTCTTTCTGCACCCCTCTTTCTTCTTTCTGCACCCCTCTTGCCTCTTTCTGCACCCCTCTTCCCTCTTTCTGCACCTCTCTTGCCTCTTTCATCACTTCTCCTGCCTCTTTCTGCACTTCTCTTGCCTCTTTCTACACCTCTCCTGCCTCTTTGTGCACTTCTCTTCCCTCTCTCTGTACCTCTGTTGCTTCTTTCTGCACTTCTCTTGCCTCTTTCTGTACCCCCTTGCCTCTTTATGTACCTCTGTTGCTTCTTTCTGCACTTCGTTTGCTTCTTTATGCACCTCTGTTGCCTCTTTCTGCACTTCTGTTGCTTCTTTCTGCACTCCTTTGCCCTCTTTCTGCACTCCTTTTTGCCTTTTCTGCACCTCTTTGTGCACCTCCATTGCTTCTTTCTGTACTTCTATTGCCTCTTTCTGTAACCCTCTTGCCTCTTTCTCCACCTTTGTTGCTTCTTTCTGCACTTCTCTTGCTTCTTTCTGCACCTCTATTGCTTCTTTCTGCACCCTTGTTGCCTCTTTCTGCACCCCTCTTTCCTCTTTCTGCACCTCTCTTGCCTCTTTCAGCACCTCTCTTGCCTCTTTCTGCACTTCTATTGCCTCTTTCTACACCTCTCTTGCCTCTTTATGCACTTCTCTTACCTCTTTCTGCATCTGAGTTGCTTCTTTCTGCACTTCTCTTTCCTCTTTCTTCACTTCTCTTGCCTGTTTCTTCACCTCCCTTGCCTTTTTCTGCACCTCTGTTGCTTCTTTCTGCACCTCACTTGCTTCTTTCTGCACCCCTCTTGCTTCTTTCTGCACCCCTCTTCCTTCTTTTTGTACCTGTCTTGCCTGTTTCTGCACCTCTCTTGCCTCTTTCTGTTGTTCTCTTGCCTATTTCTGCACCTCTGTTGCTTCTTTCTGCACTTCTATTGCTTCTTTCTGTACCTCTATTGCTTCTTTCGGCACCCCTGTTTCCTCTTTCTGCACCCATCTTCCCTCTTTCTGCACATCTCTAGCCTTTTTCAGCACCTCTCTTGCCTTTTTCTGCACCTCGCTTGCCTCTTTCTGCACTTCACTTGCCTCTCTCTGCACCCCTCTTGCCTCTTTCTGCATCCCTCTTCCCTCTTTTTGTACCTCTCTTGCCTCTTTCTGCACCCCTCTACCCTCTTTCTGTACCTCTCTTGCCTGTTTCTGCATGTCCCTTGCCTCTTTCTGCAGTTCTCTTGCCTCTTTCTGCACCCTTGTTGCTTCTTTCTGCACTTCTTTTGCCTCTTTCTGCACCCATCTTAACATCTTCCTGCACCTCTGTTGGTTCTTTTTGCACTTCTCTTTCTTCTTTCTGCATCCCTCTTGCATCTTTCTGTACCCCTCTTCCTGCACCCCTCTTCCTTCTCTTCCTTCTTTCTGCAGCTCTCTTGCCTCTTTCTGCACCCCTCTTGCCTCTTTCTGCACTGCTGTTGGTTATTTCTGCACTTCTCTTCCTTCTTTCTGTACCTCTGTTTCTTCTTTCTGCATCCCTCTTGCCTCTTTCTGCACTCCTCTTCCCTCTTTCTGCACCCCTCGTCCCTCTTTCTGTACCTCTCTTGCCTCTTTCAGCACTTCTCTTGCCTCTTTCTGCACCTCTGTTTCTTCTTTCTGCACTTCACTTGCCTCTTTCTGCACCCCTGCACTACTGTTGCTTCTTTCTGCTCTTCTCTTTCTTCCTTTGCACTCTCTATTGCTTCTTTCTGCACCCCTCTTGCATCTTTCTGCACTCGCCTTCCCTCTTTCTGCACATTTCTTGTCTCCTTGTGCACCTCTCTTGCCTCTTTCTGCACCTTCTTGCCTCTCTCTGCACCTCTCTTTCGTCTTTCTGCACTTCTCTTGCCTCTTTTTCTGCACCCCTCTTCCCTCTTTTTGCACCCCTCTTCCTTCTTTCTGCATCTCTCGTGCCTCTTTCTGCAACCCCTTGCCTCTTTATGTACCTCTTTTGGTTCTTTCTGCATTTCTCTTGCTTCTTTCTGCACCTCTGTTGCCTCTTTCTGTACTCCTCTGCCCTCTTTCTGCACTCCTTTTCCCTTTTCTGCACCTCTCTTGCCTCTTTGTGCACCTCTGTTGCTTCTTTCTGTACTTCTATTGCCTCTTTCTGTAACCCTTGTGCCTGTTTCTCCACCTCTGTTGCTTCTTTCTGCACTTCTCTTGCTTCTTTCTGCACATCTATTGCTTCTTTCTGCACCCCTGTTGCCTCTTCTTGCTGCACCCCTTTCCTCTTTCTGCACCTCTCTTGCCTCTTTCAGAACCTCTCTTACCTATTTCTGCATTTCTATTGCCTCTTTCTACACCTTTCTTGCCTCTTTATGCACTTCTCTTACCTCTTTCTGCACCTCAGTTGCTTCTTTCTGCACTTCTCTTCCCTCTTTCTCTACCCCTCTTGCCTGTTTCTGCACCCCCTTGCATTTTCTGCACCTCTGTTGCCTCTTTCTGCACCTCACTTTCTTATTTCTGCACCCCTCTTGCCTCTTTCTGCACCCCTCTTCCCTCTTTCTGCACCTCTCTTGCCTCTTTCATCACTTCTCCTGCCTCTTTCTGCACTTCTCTTGCCTCTTTCATCACCTCTCCTGCCTCTTTGTGCACTTCTCTTCCCTCTCTCTGTACCTCTGTTGCTTCTTTCTGCACTTCTCTTGCCTCTTTCTGTACCCCCTTGCCTCTTTATGTACCTCTGTTGCTTCTTTCTGCACTTCGTTTGCTTCTTTATGCACCTCTGTTGCCTCTTTCTGCACTTCTGTTGCTTCTTTCTGCACTCCTTTGCCATCTTTCTGCACTCCTTTTCCCTTTTCTGTACCTCTCTTGCCTCTTTGTGCACCTCCATTGCTTCTTTCTGTACTTCTATTGCCTCTTTCTGTAACCCTCTTGCCTCTTTCTCCACCTTTGTTGCTTCTTTCTGCACTTCTCTTGCTTCTTTTCTGCACCTCTATTGCTTCTTTCTGCACCCTTGTTGCCTCTTTCTGCACCCCTCTTTCCTCTTTCTGCACCTCTCTTGCCTCTTTCAGCACTCTCTCTTGCCTCTTTCTGCACTTCTATTGCCTCTTTCTACACCTCTCTTGCCTCTTTATGCACTTCTCTTACCTCTTTCTGCATCTGAGTTGCTTCTTTCTGCACTTCTCTTTCCTCTTTCTTTCACTTCTCTTGCCTGTTTCTTCACCTCCCTTGCCTTTTTCTGCACCTCTGTTGCTTCTTTCTGCACCTCACTTGCTTCTTCCTGCACCCCTCTTGCCTCTTTCTGTACCCCTCTTCCTTCTTTTTGTACCTGTCTTGCCTGTTTCTGCACCTCTCTTGCCTCTTTCTGTAGTTCTCTTGCCTATTTCTGCACCCCTGTTGCTTCTTTCTGCACTTCTATTGCTGCTTTCTGTACCTCTATTGCTTCTTTCGGCACCACTGTTTCCTCTTTCTGCACCCATCTTCCCTCTTTCTGCACATCTCTAGCCTTTTTCAGCACCTCTCTTCCCTTTTTCTGCACCTCGCTTGCCTCTTTCTGCACTTCACTTGCCTCTTTCTGCACCCCTCTTGCCTCTTTCTGCATCCCTCTTCCCTCTTTTTGTACCTCTCTTGCCTCTTTCTGCACCCCTCTACCCTCTTTCTGTACCTCTCTTGCCTGTTTCTGCACGTCCCTTGCCTCTTTCTGCAGTTCTCTTGCCTCTTTCTGCACCCTTGTTGCTTCTTTCTGCACTTCTTTTGCCTCTTTCTGCTCCCATCTTAACATCTTCCTGCACCTCTGTTGGTTCTTTTTGCACTTCTTTTTCTTCTTTCTGCATCCCTCTTGCATCTTTCTGTACCCCTCTTCCTGCACCCCTCTTCCTTCTCTTCCTTCTTTCTGCAGCTCTCTTGCCTCTTTCTGCACCCCTCTTGCCTCTTTCTGCACTGCTGTTGATTATTTCTGCTCTTCCTTCTTTCTGTACCTCTGTTTCATCTTTCTGCATCCCTCTTGCCTCTTTCTGCATCCCTCTTGCCTCTTTCTGCACTCCTCTTCCCTCTTTCTGCACCCCTCGTCCCTCTTTCTGTACCTCTCTTGCCTCTTTCAGCACTTCTCTTGCCTCTTTCTGCACCTCTGTTTCTTCTTTCTGCACTTCACTTGCCTCTTTCTGCACCCCTGCACTACTGTTGCTTCTTTCTGCTCTACTCTTTCTTCCTTTTGCACCTCTCTTGCTTCTTTCTGCACCCCTCTTGCATCTTTCTGCACTCGCCTTCCCTCTTTCTGCACATTTCTTGTCTCCTTGTGCACCTCTCTTGCCTCTTTCTGCACCTTCTTGCCTCTCTCTGCACCTCTCTTTTGTCTTTCTGCACTTCTCTTGCCTCTTTTTCTGCACCCCTCTTCCCTCTTTTTGCACCCCTCTTCCTTCTTTCTGCATCTCTCATGCTTCTTTCTGCAACCCCTTGCCTCTTTATGTACCTCTTTTGGTTCTTTCTGCATTTCTCTTGCTTCTTTCTGCACCTCTTTTCCCTTTTTCTGCACCTCTCTTGCCTCTTTGTGCACCTCTGTTGCTTCTTTCTGTACTTCCATTGCCTCTTTCTGTAACCCTCGTACCTCTTTCTCCACCTCTGTTGCTTCTTTCTGCACTTCTCTTGCTTCTTTCTGCATATCTATTGCTTCTTTCTGCACCCCTCTTCCCTCTTTCTGCACCTCTCTTGCCTCTTTCTGCACCCCTCTTCCCTCTTTCTGTACTTTTCTTGCCTGTTACTGCACCTCTCTTGCCTCTTTCTGCAGTTCTTTTGCCTCTTTCTGCACCTCTGTTGCTTCTTTCTGCACTTCTCTCACCTCTTTCTGCACTCCTCTTGCCTGTTTCTGTACCCCCTTGCCTCTTTCTGCATCTCTGTTGCCTCTTTGTGCACCTCACTTGCTTCTTTCTTCACCCCTCTTGCCTCTTTCTGCACCCCCTCTTCCCTCTTTCTGCACCTCTCTTGCCTCTTTCTGCACCCCTCTTCCCTCTATCTGTACTTGTCTTGCCTGTTTCTGCACCTCTCTTGCCTCTTTCTGCAGTTCTCTTGCCTCGTTCTGCACCTCTGTTGCTTCTTTCTGCACTTCTCTTGCTTCTTTCTGCACCTCTATTGCTTCTTTCTGCACCCCTGTTTCTTCTTTCTGCACCCCTCTTCCCTCTTTCTGCACATCTCTTGCCTCTTTTTATACCTCTCTTGTCTCTTTATGCACTTCTCTTACCTCATGCTGCACCTCAGTTGCTTCTTTCTGTACTTCTCTTGCCTCTTTCTGCACTTCTCTTGCCTGTTTATGCACCCCCCTTGCATTTTCTGCACCTCTGTTGCCTATTTCTGCACCTTACTTGCTTCTTTCTACACCCCTCTTGCCTCTTTCTGCACCCCTCTTTCCTCTTTCTGCACCTCTCTTGCTTCTTTCTGCACCCCTCGTCCCTCTTTCTGCACCTGTCTTGCCTGTTTCTGCACCCTCTCTTGCCTCTTTCTGCAGTTCTCTTGCCTCTTTCTGCACCTCTGTTGCTTCTTTCTGCACTTCTCTTGCTTCTTTCTGCACCTCTATTGCTTCTTTCTGCACCCCTTGTTTCCTCTTTCTACACCCCTCTTGCCTCTTTCTGCACCCCTCTTTCCTCTTTCTGCACCTCTCTTGCTTCTTTCTGCACCCCTCGTCCCTCTTTCTGCACCTGTCTTGCCTGTTTCTGCACCTCTCTTGCCTCTTTCTGCAGTTCTCTTGCCTCTTTCTGCACCTCTGTTGCTTCTTTCTGCACTTCTCTTGCTTCTTTCTGCACCTCTATTGCTTCTTTCTGCACCCCTTGTTTCCTCTTTCTGCACCCCTCTTGCTTCTTTCAGCACCTCTCTTGCCTCTTTCTGCACTTCTCTTGCCTCTTTCTATACCTGTCTTCCCTCTTTATGCATTTTTCTGCCTCTGTCTGTACTACTCTTGCTTCTTTCTGCACTTCTATCACCTCTTTCTGCACTCCTCTTGCCTGTTTCTGCACCCCCTTGCCTCTTTCTGCATCTCTGTTGCCTCTTTCTGCACCTCACTTGCTTCTTTCTTCATCCCTCTTGCCTCTTTTCTACACCCCTCCTCCCTCTTTCTGCACCTCTTGCCTCTTTCTGCACCCCTCTTCCCTCTTTCTGTACCTGTCTTGCCTGTTTCTGCACCTCTCTTGCCTCTTTCTGCAGTTCTCTTGCCTCTTTCTGCACCCGTTTCTTCTTTCTGCACCCCTCTTCCCTCTTTCTGCACATCTCTTGCCTCTTTCAGCACCTCTGTTGCCTCTTTCTGTACTCCTCTGCCCTCTTTCTGCACTCCTTTTCCCTTTTCTGCACCTCTCTTGCCTCTTTGTGCACCTCTGTTGCTTCTTTCTGTACTTCTATTGCCTCTTTCTGTAACTCTCGTGCCTGTTTCTCCACCTCTGTTGCTTCTTTCTGCACTTCTCTTGCTTCTTTTTGCACATCTATTGCTTCTTTCTGCACCCCTGTTGCTTCTTCTTGCTGCACCCCTCTTTCCTCTTGCTGCACCTCTCTTGCCTCTTTCAGAACCTCTCTTGCCTATTTCTGCATTTCTATTGCCTCTTTCTACACCTCTCTTGCCTCTTTATGCACTTCTCTTACCTCTTTCTGCACCTCAGTTGCTTCTTTCTGCACTTCTCTTCCCTCTTTCTCTACCCCTCTTGCCTGTTTCTGCACCCCCTTGCATTTTCTGCACCTTTGTTGCCTCTTTCTGCACCTCACTTGCTTCTTTCTGCACCCCTCTTGCCTGTTTCTGCACCCCTCTTCCCTCTTTCTGCACCTCTCTTGCCTCTTTCTGCACCCCTCTTCCTGTACCTTTCTTGCCTGTTTCTGCACTTCTCTTACCTCTTGCTGCACCTCAGTTGCTTCTTTCTGTACTTCTCTTGCCTGTTTCTGCACTTCTCTTGCCTGTTTCTGCACCCCCTTGCATTTTCTGCACCTCTGTTGCCTCTTTCTGCACCTTACTTGCTTCTTTCTTCATTACTCTTGCCTCTTTTCTACACCCCTCCCCCCTCTTTCTGCACCTCTTGCCTCTTTCTGCACCCCTCTTCCCTCTTTCTGTACCTGTCTTGCCTGTTTCTGCACCTCTCTTGCCTCTTTCTGCAGTTCTCTTGCCTCTTTCTGCTCCCCTGTTTATTCTTTCTGCACCCCTCTTCCCTCTTTCTGCACATCTCTTGCCTCTTTCAGCACCTCTGTTGCCTCTTTCTGTACTCCTCTGCCCTATTTCTGCACTCCTTTTCCCTTTTCTGCACCTCTCTTGCCTCTTTGTGCACCTCTGTTGCTTCTTTCTGTACTCCTATTGCCTCTTTCTGTAACCCTCGTGCCTGTTTCTCCACCTCTGTTGCTTCTTTCTGCACTTCTCTTGCTTCTTTTTGCACATCTATTGCTTCTTTCTGCACCCCTGTTGCCTCATCTTGCTGCACCCCTCTTTCCTCTTTCTGCACCTCTCTTGCCTCTTTCAGAACCTCTCTTGCCTATTTCTGCATTTCTATTGCCTCTTTCTACACCTCTCTTGCCTCTTTATGCACTTCTCTTACCTCTTTCTGCACCTCAGTTGCTTCTTTATGCACTTCTCTTCCCTCTTTCTCTACCCCTCTTGCCTGTTTCTGCACCCCCTTGCATTTTCTGCACCTCTGTTGCCTCTTTCTGCTCCTCACTTGCTTCTTTCTGCACCCCTCTTGCCTGTTTCTGCACCCCTTTTCCCTCTTTCTGCACCTCTCTTGCCTCTTTCTGCACCCTTCTTCCTGTACCTTTCTTGCCTGTTTCTGCACCTCTCTTGCCTCTTTCTGCACCTCTCTTGCCTCTTTATGCACTTCTCTTACCTCTTGCTGCACCTCAGTTGCTTCTTTCTGTACTTCTCTTGCCTCTTTCTGCACTTCTCTTGCCTGTTTCTGCACCCCCTTGCATTTTCTGCTCCTCTGTTGCCTCTTTCTGCACCTTACTTGCTTCTTTCTTCATTACTCTTGCCTCTTTTCTACACCCCTCCTCCCTCTTTCTGCACCTCTTGCCTCTTTCTGCACCCCTCTTCCCTCTTTCTGTACCTGTCTTGCCTGTTTCTGCACCTCTCTTGCCTCTTTCTGCAGTTCTCTTGCCTCTTTCTGCTCCCCTGTTTATTCTTTCTGCACCCCTCTTCCCTCTTTCTGCACATCTCTTGCCTCTTTCAGCACCTCTGTTGCCTCTTTCTGTACTCCTCTGCCCTATTTCTGCACTCCTTTTCCCTTTTCTGCACCTCTCTTGCCTCTTTGTGCACCTCTGTTGCTTCTTTCTGTACTTCTATTGCCTCTTTCTGTAACCCTTGTGCCTGTTTCTCCACCTCTGTTGCTTCTTTCTGCACTTCTCTTGCTTCTTTTTGCAAATCTATTGCTTCTTTCTGCACCCCTGTTGCCTCTTCTTGCTGCACCCCTCTTTCCTCTTTCTGCACCTCTCTTGCCTCTTTCAGAACCTCTCTTGCCTATTTCTGCATTTCTGTTGCCTCTTTCTACACCTCTCTTGCCTCTTTATGCACTTCTCTTACCTCTTTCTGCACCTCAGTTGCTTCTTTCTGCACTTCTCTTCCCTCTTTCTCTACCCCTCTTGCCTGTTTCTGCACCCCCTTGCATTTTCTGCACCTCTGCTGCCTCTTTCTGCACCTCACTTGCTTCTTTCTGCACCCCTCTTGCCTGTTTCTGTACCCCTCTTCCCTTTCTGCACCTCTCTTGCCTCTTTCTGCACCCCTCTTCCCTCTTTCTGTACCTTTCTTCCCTGTTTCTGCACCCCTCTTGCCTCTTTCTGCAGTTCTCTTGCCTCTTTCTGCACCTCTGTTGCTTCTTTCTGCACTTCTCTTGCTTCTTTCTGGACCTATATTGCTTCTTTCTGCACCCCTGTTTCCTCTTTATGCACCCCTCTTCCCTCTTTCTGCACATCTCTTGCCTCTTTCAGCACCTCTCTTGCCTCTTTCTGCACTTCTCTTGCCTCTTTCTACACCTGTCTTCCCTCTTTATGCATTTTTTTGCCTCTTTCTGTACCTCTGTTGCTGCTTTCTGCACTCCTCTTGCCTGTTTATGCACCCCTTGCCTCTTTCTGCATCTCTGTTGCCTCGTTCTGCACCTCACTTGCTTCTTTCTTCACCCCTCTTGCCTCTTTCTGTACCTCTCTTGCCTCTTTCTGCATCCTTCTTCCCTATTTATATACCTCTCTTGCCTGTTTCTGTACCTCTCTTGCCTCTTTCTGCAGTTCTCTTGCCTCTTTCTGCACCTCTGTTGCTTCTTTCTGCACTTCTCTTGCCTCTTTCTGCACCCATCTTGGCATCTTTCTGCACCTTTGTTAGTTCTTTCTGCAATTCTCTTGCTTGTTTCTGCATCCCTCTTGCATCATTCTGTACACCTCTTTCCTCTTTCTGCACCCCTCTTCCTTCTTTCTGCATCTCTCTTGCCTCTTTCTGCACCCCTCTTGCCTCTTTCTGCACCTCTGTTGGTTCTTTCTGTACTTCTCTTGCTTCTATCTGCACCTCTCTTTGCTTCTTTCTGCACCACTCGTGCCTCTTTTGGCACCCTTCTTCCCTCTTTCTGCACTCTCTTGCCTGTTTCAGCACTCTCTCTTGCCTCTTTTTGCACTTCTCCTGCCTCTTTCTGCAACTCTGTTGCTTCCTTCTGCACTTCTGTGCTTCTTTCTGCACCTCTCTTGCCTCTTTCTGCACCATTCTCCCTCTTTCTGCACTTCTCCTGCCTCTTTCTGCAACTCTGCTGCTTCTTTCTGCACTGCTCTTGCTTCTTTCTGCACCCCTCTTGCCTCTTTCTGCATTCCTTTTCCCCCTTTCTGCACTCTTTTCCCTCTTTCTGCACCTCTCTTGCCTCTTTCTGCACCTCTCTTGCCTCTTTCTGTACCTCTGTTGCTTCTTTATGCACTTCTCTTACCTTTTTCTGTACCCCTCTTGCCTTTTTCTGTACCTCTGTTGCTTCTTTCTGTACTTCTCTTGCTTCTTTCTGCACCTCTGTTGCTTCTTTCTGCACTTCTCTTGCCTCTTTGTTCACTTCTCTTGCGTCTTTCTGCACTTCTCTTGCCTTTTTCTAGTCTTCTCTTGCCTCTTTCTGCACCCATCTTGGCATCTTTCTGCACCTCTGTTGGTTCTTTCTGCAATTCTCTTGCTTGTTTCTGCATACCTCTTGCATCGTTCTGTACACCTCTTTCCTCTTTCTGCATCCCTCTTCCTTCTTTCTGCAGCTCTCTTGCCTCTTCCTGCACCCCTCTTGCCTCATTCTGCACCTCTGTTGGTTCTTTCTGTAATTCTCTTGCTTCTATCTGCACCTCTCTTGCTTCTTTCTGCACCACTCTTGCCTCTTTTGGCACCCTTCTTCCCTCTTTCTGCACCTCTCTTGCCTCTTTCTGCACCTCTCTTGCCTCTTTTTGCACTTCTCCTGCCTCTTTCTGCAACTCTGTTGCTTCCTTCTGCATTTCTTGTGCTTCTTTCTGCACCTCTCTTGCCTCTTTCTGCACCATTCTCCCCTCTTTCTGCACTTCTCCTGCCTCTTTCTGCAACTCTGCTGCTTCTTTCTGCACTTCTCTCGCTTCTTTCTGCACCCCTCTTGCCTCTTTCTGCATTCCTTTTCCTCCTTTCTGCACTCTTTTTCCCTCTTTCTGTACCTCTCTTGCCTCTTTCTGCACCTCTCTTGCCTCTTTCTGTACATCTGTTGCTTCTTTCTGCACTTCTCTTGCTTCTTTCTGGACCTGTATTGCTTCTTTCTGCACCCCTGTTTCCTCTTTCTGCACCCCTCTTCCCTCTTTCTGCACATCTCTTGCCTCTGTCAGCACCTCTCTTGCCTCTTTCTGCACTTCTCTTGCCTCTTTCTACACCTGTCTTCCCTCTTTATGCATTTTTTTGCCTCTTTCTGTACCTCTGTTGCCGCTTTCTGCACTCCTCTTGCCTGTTTATGCACCCCTTGCCTCTTTCTGCATCTCTGTTGCCTCGTTCTGCACCTCACTTGCTTCTTTCTTCACCCCTCTTGCCTCTTTCAGCACCTCTCTTGCCTCTTTCTGCACTTCTCTTGCCTCTTTCTACACCTGTCTTCCCTCTTTATGATTTTGTTTGCCTCTTTCTGTACCTCTGTTGCTGCTTTCTGTACTCCTCTTGCCTGTTTATGCACCCCTTGCCTCTTTCTGCATCTCTGTTGCCTCGTTCTGCACCTCCCTTGCTTCTTTCTTCACCCCTCTTCCCTCTTTCTGTACCTCTCTTGCCTCTTTCTGCATCCTTCTTCCCTATTTATATACCTCTCTTCCCTGTTTCTGTACCTCTCTTGCCTCTTTCTGCAGTTCTCTTGCCTCTTTCTGCACCTCTGTTGCTTCTTTCTGCACTTCTCTTGCCTCTTTCTGCACCCATCTTGGCATCTTTCTGCACCTCTGTTAGTTCTTTCTGCAATTCTCTTGCTTCTTTCTGCATCCCTCTTGCATCGTTCTGTACACCTCTTTCCTCTTTCTGCACCCCTCTTCCTTCTTTCTGCATCTCTCTTGCCTCTTTCTGCACCCCTCTTG
Source organism: Calotriton arnoldi (assembly GCA_963921515.1). NCBI lineage: Eukaryota > Metazoa > Chordata > Amphibia > Caudata > Salamandridae > Calotriton > Calotriton arnoldi. The sequence goes on from CAWUFW010008264.1 coordinate 656,107, forward strand.
CCTCTTTCTGCACCTCTGTTGGTTCTTTCTGTACTTCTCTTGCTTCTATCTGCACCTCTCTTGCTTCTTTCTGCACCACTCGTGCCTCTTTTGGCACCCTTCTTCCCTCTTTCTGCACCTCTCTTGCCTGTTTCAGCACCTCTCTTGCCTCTTTTTGCACTTCTCCTGCCTCTTTCTGCAACTCTGTTGCTTCCTTCTGCACTTCTTGTGCTTCTTTCTGCACCTCTCTTGCCTCTTTCTGCACCATTCTCCCCTCTTTCTGCACTTCTCCTGCCTCTTTCTGCAACTCCTGCTTCTTTCTGCACTGCTCTCGCTTCTTTCTGCACCCCTCTTGCCTCTTTCTGCATTCCTTTTCCCCCTTTCTGCACTCTTGTTCCCTCTTTCTGCACCTCTCTTGCCTCTTTCTGCACCTCTCTTGCCTCTTTCTGTACCTCTGTTGCTTCTTTATGCACTTCTCTTACCTTTTTCTGTACCCCTCTTGCCTTTTTCTGTACCTCTGTTGCTTCTTTCTGTACTTCTCTTGCTTCTTTCTGCACCTCTGTTGCTTCTTTCTGCACTTCTCTTGCCTCTTTGTTCACTTCTCTTGCGTCTTTCTGCACTTCTCTTGCCTTTTTCTGGTCTTCTCTTGCCTCTTTCTGCACCCATCTTGGCATCTTTCTGCACCTCTGTTGGTTCTTTCTGCAATTCTCTTGCTTGTTTCTGCATCCCTCTTGCATCGTTCTGTACACCTCTTTCCTCTTTCTGCATCCCTCTTCCTTCTTTCTGCAGCTCTCTTGCCTCTTCCTGCACCCCTCTTGCCTCATTCTGCACCTCTGTTGGTTCTTTCTGTAATTCTCTTGCTTCTATCTGCACCTCTCTTGCTTCTTTCTGCACCACTCTTGCCTCTTTTGGCACCCTTCTTCCCTCTTTCTGCACCTCTCTTGCCTCTTTCTGCACCTCTCTTGCCTCTTTTTGCACTTCTCCTGCCTCTTTCTGCAACTCTGTTGCTTCCTTCTGCACTTTTTGTGCTTCTTTCTGCACCTCTCTTGCCTCTTTCTGCACCATTCTCCCCTCTTTCTGCACTTCTCCTGCCTCTTTCTGCAACTCTGCTGCTTCTTTCTGCACTTCTCTCGCTTCTTTCTGCACCCCTCTTGCCTCTTTCTGCATTCCTTTTCCCCCTTTCTGCACTCTTTTTCCCTCTTTCTGTACCTCTCTTGCCTCTTTCTGCACCTCTCTTGCCTCTTTCTGTACCTCTGTTGCTTCTTTATGCACTTCTCTTACCTTTTTCTGTACCCCTCTTGCCTTTTTCTGTACCTCTGTTGCTTCTTTCTGTACTTCTCTTGCTTCTTTCTGCACCTCTGTTGCTTCTTTCTGCACTTCTCTTGCCTCTTTGTGCACTTCTCTTGCGTCTTTCTGCACTTCTCTTGCCTTTTTCTGGACTTCTCTTGCCTCTTTCTGTACTCAAATGGGAAGTGCAAGCTGTCAAGTTTAAAGGTCTGCGTGCTTTCATGACTGAGGTATATGTCAACTTGTACATGTATTCTCATATTTTATACATCTGAAGATTTTCACTTAAAAAGCGAGTACCTTCTCCTGTAGGTGGTCAAATCTTCTCAGTTCTGCTTCTTTCTGCACCTCTCTTGCCTCTTTCTGCACTTCTCTTGCTTCTTTCTGCGCCTTTCTTTCTCTTTCTGCACATCTTCTACCCATGTAGGCATAGTTAGAAAATAGCATTTAAAAAACCTTAGAAATTCACTGAAAAAACCTAAGGTTTCAGGGACGTGTGAGAAGTTGGCCTGGCATATGCTGTCCACTAATTATAGTGGGCACCTTGCACCAGTCCAAACAACCCCTTATTGGAGATAGGTTAAAGACTACCTTTATTGAAAGCTATCCTAGTGGTAGCTATGGAGAGCAGCCTTCAGGCTAAGTCTTGAAGGAATGTAAAGCAGCTTGTTTTACCAGTCTATAATCTCTTGAGTGACCAAATGAAAGAGGACCACACCAGGTATATATTCAAAATATATGTATTTATTACTAAACACACCCCTCTAGTCTCTTTATGAGGCTAGAGTTCGAAGTACATAAATTATAAGTTAGTTATCTACAGTAATAGCACAAATACACGTTTGAGCCCCAGGGGCGTACCAAACCATATACCAATAAAGTGGTATAAGAACCACGACTGAGCTAGACACAAGGCCTAGAGCCTGTAGAAGTGATTGGACCACAAGGAACCACCCAAGGCAGTGACACAGGGGACCCACGGGGGACGTGTGCAGTGTATGAACACAGCCGGAGCCACCGTTAACTTCTATGGGGAAAGTCGCGATTAGAATTTAAAAGAAAAGGGACACTTAGAGGAGGACTTGGAGCAAACCCTTTGAGAACTAGGCTGTTCTAGTGTCAATACCCACGGGAGTACCGGAGTACTCGAGTTACCTCACCCAGGGAGCCGGGTGCATAGGTGTCTTTCGGGGTCGGGTTTCGTCGTCGCTTTCAATGGCGATCTGCTGCAAAGTGCTGCTGGCGACCAAGTCGAAAGTGTTCGGGTGGATCCAAAGGTGGATCGAAGATCTGAAGAACCTGAAAGCAGAGGGGACAGAGTCTGGGTCACTAGCCAGTGACCAGGAAGGCGATGAGCAGATGCCCACCGATGTCGAGTGCTTCAGGTAGGTTGACAGTCGTCTTGACTCTTCAGCCACGAGGTCCAGGAGGCGTCGACAACAACCAGGAGCTGGATTCTAGCTGTACCACAACATCTGTAGATTGCAGGTGTGCCGGCGACCGGATTGGACCCAACAAGCCTTGGCAACGGCAAGTCTCATGGAAATGGAAGAAGGACGATGTTGCAGACCAGCAAGGTCTGGGGGACTCACCCAGCGAGGATAAGTCAGGGCACACCTGGAGCAACCAGGGAGCCCAAGCAGAAAAAGATTGGCCTTCGGGAGGGCCTACTAGCCAACGGACTAGCGACCGCAAAGGAGCCTCGAGACAATGCACGTGGAGCTGGCTCACAGGACACTCGTGGAGTGGAGGCCAGTGATCTTCGATGCAGTTGGTGCTGGAGGCTGGGGCTACTCGGAGCCCAAAGCACGACTTCGTGGGAGACCCAGAAGAGGATGCACTTGCAAATGTGTTTGGTGTCCAGGGGTCACGGTTCCACGTTACCCACGACAGCTACGGGCCTCAGCTTTGCTGGGGACTCAGGGCAGCCTCGGGGAAGTCTGGAAATCCACCTCTGGTGAAGCAAAGACTTTGGCGTCCGACGGGAGCTTCAGCGATGCAGACCGGACAATTGCTTCTTTGGTGCCTGCCAAGCAGGGAGTCACTCCTTGACCCCAAGGGAGATTCTTCAGTCCTCTAATCTTGAAGTAGAGCGTCGAAGGTCCAGGATTCTGTGTCAGAGTTTCGTCCAGGTTAATCTAAAGTCCTAAGGACTGGGGTCCCCTACTTATACTAAGGTAGGGGGTTGGACATACTCTGTGGCCCCACCTATGGGAGGGTCAGGGCAGAGGGGTGGTTACACCCCTTTCCCTTTGTCCAGTTTCGCGCCAGAGCAGGGGCTGGAAGCCCCTGAGCCAGTTTGAACTGGGGTATGCACAGGGACACCAAGTGTGCCCCCAGTGCAGGACTTCACAGCACCCGAGAGTGCTCCCGCCCAGCCCCAATACACACTATCCTGTCTGGGGAGGTGGTCACACCTCCCTGGGACAGGAAACCTATTGTCCAGGCCTCCCCTGCCGGAGTTTCGGTCAGCAGCAGGAGGCCAGACTCGTGTCTGTGGCAGCGGCATCCATTTTGTGATGCCAGGGCTCTGGAAAGTCAGTACCGGGTATACCGGTGTGTACATGTCTTTCCCTCTAGAAGGGTAGAATGCTGCCCCCGCCGCCAGAACTGGTGAGGGGGGTAGTATTCCAAGATGTTTGACACCAAACACAACATGTTTCCGTGCAGCCATCCCAAAGTTAGCATTTAACGCGAGGTTATAATGCGCTTAAGAGTATATGGTCAGGCTGCACTACAAACAGCATCAGAGAAGGGTCTCCGAACGCTGCAGAGGGGCCCAGCTCATGCAGGGGCACCCTCTCACATAGGAACCACGCACTCTGCCTTCAGGATTGATAAGCCCTGCCATAGGAGTGACTTATAGGTTTATATGTGTGTATGTATGTAGTGATATAGGTAGCCTATATCACAGTAAGGGGTGCATGCACCACCTTACCCAGGCTGCAGTAGCAGACCCTTGGTGTCAGTTTGGATGGCCTTCCAGGGGTGGCACAATACATGCTGCAGCCCCTGGTAGGCCTCTGAGGTACCTATGCCCTGGGTACATAGTATACCATATACTAGGGACTTATAAGGGCACTCCAGATTCCAATCAGAGATGTGCCTAAGGCACATGGAAACCATTTTAAAGAGGAAGCAGCTAGGCTGGGGTTCTGATTAGCAGGGCCCCAGCCAGACTAAGGTCGAAAAACAGTGAAGCATCAGCAAAAAGTGGGGGTACCCATGTGAAGCAGATCCTACTCTCCTACACAACCCCCCAAACGTAGGGACATTAAACTAACCTTGCCCAGTTAAGTCTTCATGTTCTAAGTGGAAGTACCTAGAGAGTCCATCTGCATTGACATGGTTACTCCCAGGTCTATGTTCCACTGTGAAGTCCATCCCCTGTAGGGAAATGGACCACCTAAGCAGTTTGGGGTTTTCACCCTTCATTTGTTTTAGCCATAAGAGGGGCTTATGGTCTGTTTGAACAAGGAAGTGAGTACCAAACAAGTATGGCCTCAACTTCTTCAGAGCCCAGACCACAGCAAAGGCCTCCCTCTCAATGGCTGACCAACGTTTCTCTCTAGGGGTCAGCCTTCTGCTAATAAAAGCTACTGGCTGATCCTGACCTTCATCATTCAATTGTGACAGTACAGCCCCTACCCCCAATTCAGATGCATCAGTTTGAACAATGAACTTCTTGGAGTAATCAGGACTCTGTAGAATGGGAGCAGTGCACATGGCCTGCTTCAGGTCATCAAATGCCTTTTGACAGCTAACTGTCCACTGAACCTTTTTGGGCATTTTCTTGGAAGTTAAGTCATTCAGGGGTGTCACTATTGATCCATACCCCTTGACAAATCTCCTATAGTACCCAGTCAGGCCTAAGAAGGCTCTCACCTGAGTCTGGGTAGTTGGAGCAGTCCAGTCCATGATGGTCTGGATCTTGCTCTGCAGTGGTTGAACCTGGCCTCCACCCACAAGGTGGCCCAGGTACACAACCTGACTCTGCCCTATCCGGCACTTGGTGACCTTGATAGTCAGGCCTGCTTTCTGCAGGGCCTGTAAAACATTTCTGAGGTGGACCAGGTGATCCTCCCAGGTGGAGCTAAAGACAGCAATATCATCTAGATATGCTGCACTATAGGCTTCCAGACCTGTAAGGACTGTATTCACCAACCTCTGAAAAGTGGCAGGTGCATTCTTCAGACCAAAGGGCATCAACACAAATTGATAATGCCCACTAGGGGTTGAGAATGCTGTCTTTGGCTTTGCATCATCAGCTAGTCTGATCTGCCAGTAGCCAGCTGTCAGGTCAAATTTGCTTAGATACTTGACTGAGGCCAAAGTGTCTATTAGCTCATCTGCCCTTGGTATTGGATGGGCATCAGTCCTAGTGACTGCATTGAGACCCCTGTAGTCCACACAAAACCTCATCTCTCTTTTCCCACCATTGGTGTGAGGTTTTGGCACAAGGACCACTGGACTAGCCCAAGGGCTATCTGAGGGTTCAATAACTCCCAAATCCAACATCTTCTGGACTTCTGTCCTGATACAGTCCCTGACATGGTCAGGTTGACTATAAATCTTATTTTTAATAGGCAGACTGTCCCCAGTGTCCACTTCATGAGTGCACCAGTAGTCTGACTGGGTGTCAGTGAGAATATGTGTCTGAACTGATTGAGCACCTGTCTGCAATCAGTCTGCTGCTGGGTAGTGAGGCTGCCTGCCAAGGCTACACCATCCACTGACCCATCACCAGGGTTCTGTGAGAGCAGGTCAGGGAGTGGGTCACTCTCTTCCTCCTGTCCCTCATCAGTAGCTATGAGCAAGCCCATGTCTGCCCTGTCCACATATGGTTTTAACCTGTTGACATGGAGAACCCTGTGGGGACTCCTGGGTGTTCCTAGGTCCACCAAATAGGTAACCTCACCCTTCTGTTCAACAATGGTATGGGGTCCACTCCATTTGTCTTGGAGAGCTGCTGGGGCCACTGGCTCCAACACCCACACCTTCTGTCCTGGCTGGTAAACAGTCAGTACAGCCTTTTGGTCATGCCAGGCTTTTTGAAGTTCCTGGCTAGCCTCAAGGTTTTTAGTTGCCTTTTTCATATACTCAGCCATCCGGGAGCGGAGACCAAGTACATAGTCCACTATGTCTTGCTTTGGGGGCTTGAGAGGTAACTCCCATCCTTCCTTCACCAAGCACAATGGACCCCTGACAGGGTGACCAAACAAAAGTTCAAAAGGGCTGTAGCCAACCCCCATTTGAGGCACCTCCCTGTACGCAAATAAAAGGCAGGGCAAGAGTATGTCCCATCTTCGCCTAAGCTTTTCTGGGAGCCCTTTAATCATGCCCTTCAAGGTTTTGTTGAATCTCTCAACTAAACCATTGCATTGTGGGTGATAGGGTGTGGTGAACTTGTAAGTCACTCCACACTCCTTCCACATTGCTTTTAAGTATCCAGACATAAAGTTTGCACCCCTGTCTGATACAACCTCCTTAGGGAAGCCCACTCTTGAGAAAATTCCCAGGAGGGCCCTTGCCACCACAGGTGCTGTAGTGGTCCTAAGGGGTATAGCCTCTGGGTACCTGGTGGCATGATCCACTACCACCAGGATAAACCTGTGCCCAGATGCTGTTTGGGGATCCATGGGACCAACAATGTCAATCCCCACCCTTTCAAAGGGAACCCCCACCACAGGTAGTGGTATCAGGGGGCCTTTGTAGTGCCACCTGCCTTGCCACTGGCCTGGCCGGTTACACACGAGCGACAAAACTCCTTGGTGTCTTCAGACATGTGGGGCCAGTGAAAGTGAGGTACAATCCTGTCCCAAGTCTTGTTCTGGCCCAGGTGACCTGCTAAGGGAATATCATGGGCTAGGGTCAATAGGAAGCCCCTGAACTTCAGAGGTATAACCAACCTCCTGGTAGCACCAGGCTAGGGGTCTCTACACTCTGAGTACAAGAGTCCATCATCCCAATACACAGTATGGGGACCACTAGCTTTCCCAGCAGCCTCAGCAGCAGCTTGCTGTCTGAGGGGTTCAAGAGAGGGGCAGCTCTGCTGCTGCTGGCTCAGATCTGCCCTGGCAGGTCCCCCTGTCCCCAAGAACTCAACCTGGTCAGGTTCAAGCTCCTCTGGGACAGTTCCTTCCTCAGGACTGAGATCATCCCCCTCAAGGGACTGATCTTCCTTCTGAGCCAAGGGGGAAGGCACTGCCTTTACCCTACTACTCCTCTTCTTGGAGGGCACTTGGTCCATTATTCCAGAATCCAAGGCCTGTTCAGTGCTAGACATTTTGGCTTGTGACCTGGTCACAGCAAACACATCTGCAGGGATGCCCAGCATTTCTGCATGGGTCCTGAGCTCCACTTCTGCCCAAGCTGAAGTTTCTAAGTCATTGCCAAGCAAGCATTCAACGGGTAGGTCTGCACTTACCACAACCTTCTTAAGGCCAGTTACCCCTCCCCAGGAGAAGTTAACAACTGCCAGAGTATGGTCTGTTCTGACGTTGCTAGCATTGGTCACTTGGTACATTTCACCAAGTATAAACTGCCCAGGATTCACAAGGTCTTGTGTCACCATGGTGACATTTGCCCCTGTGTCCCTAAATGCCAAAGCCTCTCTTCCATTGATTAAGGGCTGTTGTCTGTACTTGCCCAGATTACTGGGACTCAAAGAGGAGGTCATATCCATGCCTCCATCACAGACTAGGACAGCCTGAGTGAGTTCTCTGACTAGGTCAGAGCTCATCTCTTTACCCAGGGTCAACCCTACTAAACCTTTGGCTTGTGTAGTCCCACCACCAACTGTAACTGCACTAGGGGGAGCAGGTGCCTTAGGGGCATTGGTGGGGGCTGGAGTCGAGTCTTTGGACTTGGTGCAATCACTGGTCCAGTGGGTCTTTTGCTTACAGACCTTGCACCATGGTTTCCTTTGGCCTTTCCCTTTGGTAGACTGTGAATCCCCACCTGAAGAAGATTTTTGGGGGCCTTGTGAAGACTTTTGATCTTTACCCTTCTCCCCACCCTTATCAGAGGTTTTCGAATCTTGCTTCTTAGGGTCACCACCTTGGTTCTGTACCTTCTGCTTCACCCTGGTTCTGACCCATTTGTCTGCCTTCTTTCCCAATTCTTGGGGAGAGGTCAGATCAGAGTCTACCAGGTGCTGATGCAACAGCTGATTTTGACAGTTATTAAGAATCTGCTCCCTCATGATCAGATTGTACAATCCTGTGAAGTCACATACCTTACTGCCCAATAACCAACCTTCCAGAGCCTTGGCAGAACAATCAACAAAGTCCACCCAGTCTTGAGTCTGTGCTTTTTGGGTATCCCTGAACTTTAACCTGTATTGTTCAGTGGTTAGGCCAAACCCATCAATTAGAGCACTCTTCAAGACTTTGTAATTATCAGCATCCTCCTCTCTAACAGTGAGGAGCTTGTCTCTACCTTTGTCTGCAAAGGAGAGCCACAAGATTGCTGCCCACTGCTCCTGAGGGACCCTCTGTACTTTACAGGCCCTCTCTAGAGCAGTTATCCATTTGTGGATGTCATCCCCACTCTGGTAGGGAGGGACAATCTTGCTCAGGTTTCTATGGTCATAAGACCTTTCCCTATCTTTGGGGAAACTGCTGCCACCATGGGACTCTAGTCCCAACTTTTGTCTCTCTCTATAGAGATCTAGGGACTCCCTGTCTATAGCCAATTGCTGTTTCCTGAGTTCAAGCTGAGTTTGCTCATACTGAATCAGTCTCTTTCTCCTCTCATGAGAGGATTCCCTCCTATGAGAGGAGACAGAGGTCCCTATTGAGGTGTCAGAGTGGTTAGACTCCTGAGAAGGAGACCTAGACCTTCTGGGCACACTCAGAACTCTTCCTGGGGGGACAAAGGGGAAGTCAGTCTGATCCTCCCCTCCTCCTCCTCCACAGGAGGAATTGGATTTTCCAGGACAAGGTCATTTTCACCTTCCTGGCCAGTTTCAGAGGGGGGCTGGGTTTCTTCACCCCTGGCCCCTTCCTCATCTTCTGCCCCACCCTCTTTGCCTACCCCTTCAGACCCTAGGGGCCTGCTGAGATCATCAGCTAGTAACACCTCCCTGAGGTGTTGGGTGCTGGCACTTTTGCCTGCCTTCAACTTCCTAGTATTGCATAATGCTCTCAATTCCAAGAATGGGAGTTTATCATACTTGGAGGGAAGAAGCCCACTGGCTTCTGGCAAGGACTCACTGGGTCCTGGCTTTGAAGACATTACTAGTGAGGTGTGGTGTATGCACTACCTACTCTAGTGTGGCCTACTAAACTCTCTTGAGTTGTAGAAAGGGTGTGCTATCCCTTAACACACAACTCTAAGTTCAGTAGAACTTACTGTATTACTAAGCTTGATTTATATGTACCTTAGGTACCCTTAGTGGTTTTCAGTTGATCAATTCAATTGAGATTATCTGGTAAAACAATAGCAAGCTGGAATCCCACACGCTGCACACCAATGTGAGAAGTTGGCCTGGCATATGCTGTCCACTAATTATAGTGGGCACCTTGCACCAGTCCAAACAACCCCTTATTGGAGATAGGTTAAAGACAACCTTTATTGAAAGCTATCCTAGTGGTAGCTATGGAGAGCAGCCTTCAGGCTAAGTCTTGAAGGAATGTAAAGCAGCTTGTTTTACCAGTCTATAATCTCTTGAGTGACCAAATGAAAGAGGACCACACCAGGTATATATTCAAAATATATGTATTTATTACTAAACACACCCCTCTAGTCTCTTTATGAGGCTAGAGTTCGAAATACATACATTATAAGTTAGTTATCTACAGTAATAGCACAAATACACGTTTGAGCCCCAGGGGCGTACCAAACCATATTCCAATAAAGTGGTATAAGAACCACGACTGAGCTAGACACAAGGCCTAGAGCCTGTAGAAGTGCTTGGACCACAAGGAACCACCCAAGGCAGTGACACAGGGGACCCACGGGGGACGCGTGCAGTGTATGAACACAGCCGCGAACCACCGTTAACTTCTATGGGGAAAGTCGCGATTAGAATTTAAAAGAAAAGGGACACTTAGAGGAGGACTTGGAGCAAACCCTTTGAGAACTAGGCTGTTCTAGTGTCAATACCCACGGGAGTACCGGAGTACTCGAGTTACCTCACCCAGGGGAGCCGGGTGCATAGGTGTCTTTCGGGGTCGGGTTTCGTCGTCGCTTTCAATGGCGATCTGCTGCAAAGTGCTGCTGGCGACCAAGTCGAAAGTGTTCGGGTGGATCCAAAGGTGGATCGAAGATCTGAAGAACCTGAAAGCAGAGGGGACAGAGTCTGGGTCACTAGCCAGTGACCAGGAAGGCGATGAGCAGATGCCCACCGATGTCGAGTGCTTCAGGTAGGTTGACAGTCGTCTTGACTCTTCAGCCACGAGGTCCAGGAGGCGTCGACAACAACCAGGAGCTGGATTCTAGCTGTACCACAACATCTGTAGATTGCAGGTGTGCCGGCGACCGGATTGGACCCAACAAGCCTTGGCAACGGCAAGTCTCATGGAAATGGAAGAAGGACGATGTTGCAGACCAGCAAAGTCTGGGGGACTCACCCAGCGAGGATAAGTCAGGGCACACCTGGAGCAACCAGGGAGCCCAAGCAGAAAAAGATTGGCCTTCGGGAGGGCCTACTAGCCAACAGACTAGCGACCGCGAAGGAGCCTCAAGACAATGCACGTGGAGCTGGCTCACAGGACACTCGTGGAGTGGAGGCCAGTGATCTTCGATGCAGTTGGTGCTGGAGGCTGGGGCTACTCGGAGCCCAAAGCACGACTTCGTGGGAGACCCAGAAGAGGATGCACTTGCAAATGTGTTTGGTGTCCAGGGGTCACGGTTCCACGTTACCCACGACAGCTACGGGCCTCAGCTTTGCTGGGGACTCAGGGCAGCCTCGGGAAAGTCTGGAAATCCACCTCTGGTGAAGCAAAGACTTTGGCGTCCGACGGGAGCTTCAGCGATGCAGACCGGACAATTGCTTCTTTGGTGCCTGCCAAGCAGGGGAGTCACTCCTTGACCCCAAGGGAGATTCTTCAGTCCTCTAATCTTGAAGTAGAGTGTCGAAGGTCCAGGATTCTGTGTCAGAGTTTCGTCCAGGTTAATCTAAAGTCCTAAGGACTGGGGTCCCCTACTTATACTAAGGTAGGGGGTTGGACATACTCTGTGGCCCCACCTATGGGAGGGTCAGGGCAGAGGGGTGGTTACACCCCTTTCCCTTTGTCCAGTTTCGCGCCAGAGCAGGGGCTGGAAGCCCCTGAGCCAGTTTGAACTGGGGTATGTCTCTGGTCCTTGCCTCCTCACCGAGTGGGGGGCAGAAGCCCCAGGCACATAGTGCCCCTTGGCCACTCTACCTCTCCTCCGTGCAGTTCCAAACTGCCACTGGTCCTCCCACCTGGGGTCCGCACCCTCAGGCTGACCAGAAGTCAGGGGCGAGGCTCTCCTCCCCCTACCTCTCCTTCTGGGGTTCCGCACTCTCCTCCTATGCGAGGCACCCTCAGAACACCACTCTCCCACCAGTCCAGGACCTTGACCCTGTAACTGATTCACCAACCTAGGGTCTAAACCCTTAGGTGGCACCGGTGCCAGAGGCGAGTCCTCCCTCCCCCTGCACCCCCTTCCAGAGTTCCGCACCCTCCCACCTGGAGAAGTACCCCTGGAAGACAAACCGGGGGGGACACTGATGACAGATGTCCCTCCCTCCAGATCAGGCAGTACCTGAACCTGGCCTCCCAACCCAGGATCTAGACCCTCCGGTGCCAGAGGCGATTCCTCCCTCCCTCTGCACCCCCTTCCAGAGTTCTGCACCCTCCCACCTGGAGAAGTACCCCTGGAAGACAAACCCGGTGCCAGAGGTGGAGACGCCACCCCTCTGCACCCCCTTCCAGAGTTCTGCACCCTCCCACCTGGAGAAGTACCCCTGGAAGACACCCCCGGTGCCAGAGGTGGGGACTCCACCCCTCTGCACCCCCTTCCAGAGTTCCGCACCCTCCCACCTGGAGAAGTACCCCTGGAAGACACAGGCTCTCCTGAGACTAGGAGATCCCCCTCAATGGACGGCACATCAGGACAGCCTAGGCTCCCCAATGCCTCCTCAGACCGTCTGGCACTTACCCAGAGGTCTGCCTCCCGAGCGAGTCCCCTGGGATCGGAGAACCCACACTCCAACAGGTGCTGGTGCAATCTTGGAAAACAATTCCTGAGCAGGTGCTCCCTGATAACCAGATGGAACAGCCCTTCCAAATCGTTCACCGCACTACACACCACCCAATCCTCCAGTGCACTGCAACACGCATCCACAAACTCCCCCCAGGACTGGTGAGACAGTTTCTACTGCCCCTGATCTTCAACCTGTACCCCTCTTCCCGGGAACTAGGTACCGTCTTCCGGGCTCTGGGAGTGGGACTTCCCACACTGGAATCACTTCTGCTGCCACCACTGGGCCCCACCCTCCCTGGTGAGTCCAGACTCCTGAAACCACTCTCAGGGGACAATCTACCCTCTAGAGCTAGTTTCTCCCTGGCGAAGGCCCTCTCTGCCTCTGCCATCCTCTCCTGCGCCAGGACCCTTTCGGTCTCCAGCTTTTTCTCTTCCAAACTCAGCTGCGCTAGCTCCACTCTGAGCCTTTCCAACGCCACCTGATGCTCCCTTTCTTCCCTCCTATCCACCCACTTCTCTGGGGACAGGGAAAGGGATGGGGCACTGCCCCCGGGACTGGACCCAGCACTGGACTCCCTATCTATGGTGTCCTCACTAGCTACTGGCGTCTCCGCCCTGTTATTTTCTTCCTCCTCTTCAGAGCCACTGCCCTCCAGGGTTATGGACTGGGAACCCTCGCTCTCAGAGACCTCCCTACTCTTGGGATCCTCCTCAGGGTCTCCCTCAATTCCACCCCCTAGATATGCGGAAGGGTAATCTGAAAGGTCCCCACAGAGCTCTAAGGGTTCTCCCCTTTTAAAGGCTTCATAGAGGAACAGTTTTCTGCGGGAGTTGCCTTCTAAGGGTATCCCCCTTTTCCTGCAGAAATTCATTACTTCCTCCTCAGTGTACTCCCAAATGTTCTCCTCATCATAGGCTAACTCCATCTTGGCGAGATACACAGCCCCCAGTAAACAGGGGAACACAATTCAAAAATGGCACTTTTAGGAGGAACAATAATCAGACAAAATAATCCCCAAATCTGTGATTTTCTACGTGCAGAGTTTGTAGTGCAACCAGTTGTCGCTGTGGTACTGCGCAAACCCAAGTCCTATCCCACCGCTGAACACCAATGTTAGAAACGGGGTAGCTTGGCGCGGAGCGGGTAGGCTAAACTCCGGAGGCAATGTGTAAAGCATCTGCGCAGCACACTCTCACAGGCGACACACTAGGCACACTACAAAGAGACTCTACCCAAGGTTATGTAAAAATAACTTTTGTATTGTGTAAAACACAGTATAATCACAGAAATCTATACACTGCACCAACTGGCGCCAGGTCACCATTTACAGGGGATTATATACAGGGCAGCGCCAATCGGGTCGCTGCCAGAACCATCACAGAAGTACAGGTAATAAATGCAAAACACCAGCAATAAGGGTATAACAGCCAGTACCTACTGGCAAGATCATAAACTTGGCAACATCACAATAGTCGTAAGTCACCTTGGCATACGGCCTAAACACATTAGCATAAACCGCATTAGGCATGAAATGCAAGCGTCATAGCATGACATGTATGAAAAGCACGGTAACCCCATGTACCCTCCATCACTGCCTTAGGCATAACCAAATAATGATAGTAGGCATAGCACGGGGCATCTCATTAGGCATACATTCCAATAGCATTAGCCCATTAGCATATAGCACATTAGCATTACACATCAAAATGTGAGCATAGAGGTTCCAACATTAGGGACAGAGCATTGGCATAAACCTCATTAGCAGTGGGCATAACCATGAGCCTAAAAATACATTCTGCATAACCATATTAGAAGCATGAAGGCAACATTAGGCGTAACATATGGGCTTGGGGCATAAAACATAATCAGTAGTGCACACATTTTACCACCCGAGCACACCTACTATAATGTCCCCCAGTCGCTGCAGCTGCCCACGCTCTCGTGGTGCAGCTGGGGAAATAAGCAGGTGGTGCTACGGCGCCTGGGGAGCCCCTTCTCTGGGACTCTAGAAGAAAGGGTTGTCCAACGTTGCAGCTGCCCGCTACGGCGGCGCAGCTGAGGGCAGAGTCAGGCCCACAGAAGCCAAAGCAACCCTGGCCCCACTGTGCCCGTTGGAGCCCCACTCAGGGACTCTAAAATACAAAAATTATGTGGCCCACAAAGTACCGGCCAGTGGGAGTCCCCTCCGGGGACCCGAGGCTCAGAAAAATGCCTCCCGTTGCAGCGACCCGCAACTGCGGCGTCGCTGTGTAGCCCCCGGGGCACTGTGGCCCGGTCCGTGTTGAAGCCCCACGGGGGCTTCCAAACCAATGTGGCTGCTCATTGCAGCTGCCCACTGCCAAGCAGAGTAGCTGGAAAAAGAGGTCAACGCAGCACCGGGCACAGGGGCACTTGGGAGCCCCCTCTCTCTCTCTGGGGCTTGGGAATACTGGGGGAAGGCACCTACAGTGTGCCTCGACTAACCCCCCCCTCTTGGCTCGCCCCAAGCCCCACTCACCAGACTCTTCGGGAACTCCCGGCCTCCTCCGTTCCCGTTCTCCTCCGGCTCTCCGCTCTTCGTGCTGGTCTGAAGGCGGGCCGGCCCCGATCACGGGACCTCTTCTGGGTGGCTCCGGTCCTCTTCCTGGCAGGCAGCAGGCTGCGGGAAGGGGCGTACCCCGTCCAGCTCCTCAGTGGCTGCAGTAACTCCATTCTTCACCCGGTCCCTTTCCCTTGGACCGGGACTTGGGCAAGGAGCCTGCAAGGCTCCGGATGTCTTTGACAGGCCGCGGGGCTCCCCTCAGCTCACGGGGCCCCGCCAACAGCAGCACCTCTCCGGCGGCTCCCCTCGCCTACGGGGGCACAGATCGGCGGGGTGGGCTCCCGCTCTGGTCAAAAAGAGGCAAAGGTGCAGGGCTCTCCTGGCGGCGACACGCGGGGCTCCCACCGCACACGGGGGCCCCGCCTTCCTTCGGCACCGTCCAGCGCGGGGTGGGCTCCCGCCTGGATTCTCCTTCCGGCACTTCTGTTGCCGGGCAACGCCTCCCGCTAGCACCAATCCCAGCACAGCGTTCTCCTGACGTCGCTGGGGATTCCTCACGGTGCTTCCCGCGGCTCCTGGGCTGGCGGCGGTGATTCCGGCGATTTCTCTGCAGCGCTTCACAGCGCACGCAGGCCCCTGGCGGCGGCGGTGACTCACGCTACACAGCGCTTCGGGTCCCGGGCAGCGGCAGTGATTCCTGGCGGCAATGAGGGGTAGGCTCCCTCTTAAGGGAGAGTATCAGGCGGGGTGGGCACCCGCGCAGGCGATCAAAATGCGGCAGACACGCGGGGTAGGCTCCCGCTGGCTTGGATCGCCTAGAGGGGAATCCCACACCTCGGGGATTCCCTCGCAGCCTCGCAGCCTCGCGCTGCAGGCGCCAGCTCCTCTTCTCCTGGGCAGGTTCTAGCTGTAGCGCTCACGAGGCGCTAGAAGGCTGGCAAAGATTCAGGGTCCCACCTAATAAGGTAGCGCCCATGAGGCGCTAGGGGCCAGGAGAGCAGACAGGCAATGGTGGGCAAGATCAGCAGGCAGTGGGCACTCATCAGAACAGGACAGCAGTTCCTTGGAACAGTCAACCCCCATAATGTGGCACTCCTCCTGGCACAGCAGTCTTCACTCCAGCAAAGGTCTCTCACTGGTCCTGTGGACAGCAGAGGGGGACAAATGGGCACAGGGGCCAGCACGCAGGCCCTTGCGGTGGTATCTCCTGGCAGAGTGTTCCCCTCCAAGTCAAAGTCCAAGCACAAGCCCATGGAGTCTCAGCTCCTCTATTTATCCACCCCTCACCCCACCTACTAGAAAGGGCCAGAAGCTTCTGGAAGGGTCTCTGGGGAAACCGGTCCCAACTGGTTTTGGGGGAGGTGTAGAGCACACTGTCTGCCAGACTTCCCTCCTCCCTTCCTGAGCTGGGGTTTGGGAGACAGACACAACGCAGGGGGCGGAGCCAGCCTTACACATGGCAGGCACACAGCACACCGAAATGCCAAGGTTTAAAAGTGGCATTTCTAACATAGGGAAAGTAAACCTGCGCACACCATTGCGCAGCATTTATTATTTCCATTCCATACACACCAAACATGACATACTTATTTTATTCCATGTAGGAGATATCCCATAAGGGGGGGGGTTCCTAATGTAAGCCTATGGAAGGCAGAAAGAACACGCACTTTGCACTGCTAACCAGCGCTAAAGTGCCCAGAGTCCTGAAACCACCAACCTTATGTCAGGAAAAAGACTAGGGGGAAGGCCAAAAAGTTTAGGGATGACCCTGCAAGCAGGGCCAAGTCCAACAATCATGGACTGGGTTGCTCCAACCACCCAGACTCAGGTCAGAGCTTTCTTGGGCCTGACTGGGTACTACAGGAGGTTTGTCAAAGGATATGGATCCATAGTGACCCCTTTAAATGACTTAACTTCCAAAAGAATGCCTAAGAAAGTTCAGTGGACAGTTAGGTGTCAAAAGGCATTTGATGACCTGAAGCAGGCCATGTGCACTGATCCCATTCTGCAAAGTCCTGATTATTCCAAACAAATCATTGTTCAAACTGATGCATCTGAATTGGGGGTAGGGGTTGTGTTATCACAATTGAATGAAGAGGGTCAGGATCAGCCAGTAGCTTTCATAAGCAGAAGGCTGACCCCCAGAGAGAAACGTTGGTCAGCTATTGAGAGGGAAGCCTTTGCTGTGGTTTGGGCCTTGAAGAAGCTGAGGCCAAACTTGTTTGGCACTCACTTCATTGTTCAGACAGACCATAAGCCCCTCTCATGGCTAAAACAGATGAAGGGTGAAAACCCCAAACTTTTGAGGTGGTCCATTTCCCTACCGGGGATGGACTATACAGTGGAACATAGACCTGGGAGTAACCATGCCAATGCAGATGGACTCTCCAGATAGTTCCACTTAGAACATGAAGACTCAACTGGTCAAGGTTAGTTTAATGTCCTTACATTTGGGGGGGCGTTGTGTAGGAGAGTAGGATCTGCTTCTTATAGCTACCCCCACTTTTTGCTGATGTCTCACTGTTTTTGGCCTAGTCTGACTGGGATCCTGCTATTCAGGACCCCAGTCTATCTGCTTTCTCCTGTAAACTGCATACATGTACTTTAGGTACACCTCAGATTGGATACTGGGGTACCCTTATAAGTCCCTAGTATATGGTACACCATGTACCCAGGGCATAGGTACCCCAGAGGCCTCCCAGGGACTGAAGAATGTATTGTGCCACCCCTAAGAGGCCATTCAAAATGACACAACATGTCTGCTACTGCAACCTGTGTAAGGTGGTGCATGCACCCCTTACTGGAGATATAGGTTCACTCAGTAGTGGCCCGTGGTGGGAGTGCTGCCGGGCGCTGACGTGGGGCGGGGGAGGGGTAGTAAACTACGGATTATGGCCGATTAGAGGTAAGTAAACATATGAATAAATAAAACTAATTTTGTTGCGCGCGCTGCATGCATCTCCAGAGCTCCTGCAGACTCCGAAGATTTCTGCAACACAGGAGGTGGGTTCCCTAACATCCCTGAGGTTGATCTGACCTCTGAGCAACTCTGAGACCAGTATCCCTCGTGGGGACCGTGCAACCCGAACCCCTGTGCACTGTGTACATTTGCAGCAGCATATGCTTTTTGACGATCCCTGAGGCTGTGCTTTGGACTACTTGTAGTCCCAACCCCGAGCATCATTTGCACTAAAGATCTCCAGCCTCCATTCCACGAGTGCTCTGTGGGCTGGCACTTTGTACAATCGCTCGAGGTCACCTCACGATCCCTGGTCCGTTGACTGGTGGGTCCTGGCGAGGGTCACCTTGATTGTTCTTGGGCTTCCCTGGTTGCTCCAGATGTGCCCTGACTCTCCATTGCTTGGAGAGTCCCCTGGACCTTGCTGGTTCACACCGTAGCCTGTTTCCTCTGCCTGCGTGGGTTGCCGCTGCCAAGGCTTGTTGGAGCTCCAGCCGGACACTGACCTCTCAGCTCTCGATATCCTTCATGGGACAGCTCACCTCCGGACCCTGGTCATCGTCGACATCTCCTGGTCCCCGTGGCTGCAGAGACAAACATCCTTTCTCTTCACCTGAAGCACCCGACATCGGTGGGAATTCGACTACCAAGCCCCTGGTCACCTGAAGTGACCCAGACTCTGTCCCCTCTGCTATCAGGTTCTTCTCACCGCGGATCCAGGCTTGGATCCCACCGGACACTCTTCGCCTTCCTGGCAGCAGTACTTTCTTGCAGCTCTCCATTGAAAACAACGGAGGTTTCCGACACCACTTGACCCCTATGCACCCGGCTCCTCTGGGATAGGTAGCACGGGTACTTCGGTACTCACAAGGGTGCTGGCCTTAGAACCTCTTATGTTCCAAAGGGTTTGCTTGAAGTCCTCTTAGAAGTGTCCTTAAACTGTAATTTTCCAACCGCGACTTTCCCATAGAGTTGCACGGAGCATGCAGTTGTGTTTCCTCACTGCACCCATCCTCCGTGGGCACCCTGTGTCACTGCCTTGGGTGGTTCCTTGGGGTCCCAGCAATTCTACGTGCTCCAGGCCCTGTGTCTATTGAAGTCGTTGTTGTTATACCATTTTTTTAGTATATGGTTCGGTCTCCCCCTGGAGCCCGTTGTACATTTTGCTACTTACGTATGTTCTATTGATTAAGTATTGTGTGCTTTATGTTCTAATCTCGTGTAGAGGTTAGTAGAGAGTGTTTTAGTAATAAATACATATTTTTACATAACACTTGTGTGGTTCTCCTTTCATTTTGTCATTCAGGAGGTGATATTCTGGTAAAACAAGCTGCTTTACATTCCTTCAAGATTAAGCATGATGGCTGCTCTCCACAGCTACCACTAGGATAGCTTTCTAAAGGTTATCTTTGACCTCATACATCATAAGGGTCGTTTGGACTGGTGCAAGGTGCCCACTTTAATTAGTGGACAGCATATACCAGGCTAACTTCTCACAACGTGGATCTGTGAACTCTCTGGTGTAGCCTCGATGCCTTTTCCTTCTGCTTCGCCCTGAAACACCAAATCCCTTCAATCAGCCAAAACGGCGTCACATAGAGACAGCTCCTACTCTTACACAGAGTCATTCTGAAGGGCCACAGTGCAGCAGTCTATCTCTGGCTTCACCCAAGCTGCACCTCTGATGATTAGAGCCACGAGGGGGGGAGCATCGTGCAGTTCGAGGGCTACTCACTCAGTGGGGCCGGCCCGCGCAGGCAGGGACACTGCCTTATGATTCATGTGCTGCAACAATTTTAGTTATCCTGGACGCCCCCCAGCACAATGCTCCTCCTGTTGCCTCATCACTTTCATTAACCTGGAAGCTAAAATCTAGGCCAAAATTCTGGCAACTAGATTGTGCAAAGCTGCTCAGTCACTGATACATAGTGACCAGAACGCCGTAGCCTTTATACCCGGTCGCAGTATGAGACACTCTCTAGTCTAGACTAAGACATCTAATTGTCACCCTGGAATGATCCCAGTACTGCAATAAGAGCGGGCCCTTGTCTTAATTGATTTTAAGAAGGCTTTGACTCAATGCACTGGTTTTGTTTCAACTACCAGCCCGGATGAATTTTGGTAAACTTTTTCAGAGGCATGTGAGGGTCCTCACTAATGACACCTGGGCGGCGGTCTGGGTTAATAGGACCTTGTCTGTCTTCCCCCTGCCCCATCCAAAGGGGCACAAGGCAGTGCGCGACATTTCATTTTTTAGTGTTCTCTGTAGGAATGTCTGTGATTTATGACTGGGTATCCTGGTGCTCCATAAGGTAATCATTTACTATGCTTTAAAAGTTAATACAATCTAATATGTAATGAAAATGTGTTGAAAAATGCTTTGTTTTGGCCTTTCTGTCTCCAAAATTTTCTTGGGGGGGTAACCCCCCAAACTCCCCCTAGTAGTGGTTGCTCACTGCGCTTGCTCGCTACACACCATGTGGGGGCTGGTCTCACTTTTACTTTGTTCTCTCTGATTCACTACTTGTGTCTATTTTTGGTGCTCTCTGAAAGAATGTCTATGGGTACATATGACTGGGTGGGTAACCTGGTGCTCTTTAAGGTCATCATCTACTATTTACTGTGCTTTGAAAGTTGATACAATTGAATATGTAATGAAAAATGTGCTGTAAAATTCACCATTTTGGTCTGTCTTTTTCCAAAATTTTCTTGGGGGGAGAACCCCCCCAAATCCCCCTAGTAGTGGTCGGGCAGGCTCGCTGCGCTCGCTCGCTACGTGCCGGACGGGGGCTGGTCTGGAAAAATTTGCCAGGGCTGCTTTCAGTTCCCAGTCCGGCCCTGAACCCCAGGAAAATTTTGGAGTAGTGGAGCCTGAAACAGTGGCCCACTCTGCTCCACCAGAGAGCATAGGGAATGAAGAAAAGTCTTCTTCCCCCCAGACTATAGGTAAGGGTCAGCTTCCTCGGGGAACCGATCCTACCCCTTGTGAAGGAACTGCCCCAGAGGTGGTCAGGCCTGTCCTGGCAGAACCACTGGGTGCAGGGGACCCTTCCAAGGAGGTGCCCAGTCTGGAGCAGATATCCTGCCCCTCTCTGCCCAGCCTCAGTCAGCCTAGGGCTGCAGAGGTCAGGGATGTCAGTGGACCCCTAGGGGCCCACTGTCCAGAGGAACCCCCTCATCATCAGATTAGGGACACACAGTCTAGTAGCACTAGCCAGGTGAATATTCCTCAACATTCTGAGGGATCCCTCTTACCCTTAGGTAGTGACATCCCCCAGATGGACTCTGTTGGGCAAAGGAAAACCTGGGACCAAGCTGTCCCAAACCTTCCCTGGCCCTCCATTGTTCCAACCAGAGGGACTCAACCCCCAGCTGTAGGCAGCCAGAGGTTGACCCCTAGGGCCAGATATAACTCAGTCATGGAAAGAAAGGCTTCCATGGTGACCAGTGCTCTGAGGAAGTCCATAAGAAAAGAAGGTGCACTCTAAGTGAAGTCAATCAGGAAACATGTGTTATCCAGTGCTCTGAGGAAGCTGAGACCAACCTTCTTAGGGCCTCACTTCCCTAATCAGGCACCCCACCAGCCTATTTCTTTACCAAAGCAAACTACAGGTAGTTATCCCACCTTTTGGAGAGCATCCAAACCCCTTCGGGGTAGGGACTCCTTAGTGGTCCATAAGACAGGGAGTATCCATGCTAGTGCAGGGCCTTCCTTATATGGCCACTTAGGAAATAAAGTCTCAACTGGGCAAGGTTAGCCTTATCTCCTTTCGTTTGGGGTGGTTATGTAGGAAGGTAGGATCTGACTGCATGGTTACCCCCACTTTTTTCCTGGTGTTTTGCTGGTTTTTGACTAGTCTGACTGGGATCCTGCTAATCAGGACCCCAGTCTATCTGCTTTCTCCCTAAAATTGACATACATGTACTTTGGTACACTCCAGATTGGATACTGGGGTACCCTTATCAGTCCCTAGTATATGGTACACATGTACACAGGGCATAGGTACCCCAGAGGCCTCCCATGGGCTGAAGCATGTATTATGCCACCCATGAGAGGCCATGCAAAATGGAACTCCAAGTCTGCTACAGCAGCCTGTGTAAGATGGTGCTTGCACCACTTACTCTAGATATAGGTTCACTATATCTATTGGTCACTACACTTAAAACTTATAAGTCACCCCTATAGCAGGCTTTAACAATCCTGAAGGCAGAGTGCTGGGTTTTATGTGAGAGGGTGCCCCTGCATGAGCAGAGCCTCTCTGCAGCCTTCGGAGACCATTCTCCCGGGTTGTCTGTGACTCAGCCGGACGTAGAGGTGCATTATAACCTCGCGGTAAATGCTATCTCGAAAACGGCTGCATAGAAACATATTGTGTTTGGTATCAAACACCTTGGAATCATACCTCCACACCAGTAACTGGTGTGGGAGGTATGATTCCACCCTTCTGAAGCGAACCTCGTGGGGTCACTGGTCTAACTGGTGCCAGCCTTCTCGACCCGGACAGCACAAAATGGATGCTGCAGACCAGAGACACATTTCTGCCCTCCTGCTTCTGAGCGAAGCTCGAGCAGAGGAAGGCAGCACAATAGGCATCCTGTCACAGGGAGGTGTGACCACCTCCCAGACAGGATTTAGTGTATTGTGGCTGGGTGGGTGCACTCTGAGAGTGCCTGAAAGTCTGCACTTGGGGCACATTTGGTGTCCCTGTGCATAGTCCAGCTCAAACCAGTTCTGGGAGCCATTGGCTCCTGCTCTGGTGCGAAACTGGACAAAGGACATGGGTGTAACCACCCCTTTGTCCTGCCCCTCCCCTAGGAGGGTCCCCTGAATCTGTCCAACCCTCTCATGTGGGTACAAAAGGGCTTACCTGGCTGTAAGACTTTGGATTTTACGTGGACTAGATTCTACAAGAAGAAACCACTGACCTTCAACCGCCTGGACACTCTGGACTTTGCTGGACCTCGACTGGGCTCGACGTCGTCCCTCTTTTCGTCCGAAGCTTAGTTTGTGCCTGTGCTCTATACAGGCTCCGTGCAGGACCTGTGGTGCACTAAAGACAACTGAAGAATTTCCCTTGGAGTGAAGGAGTCACTTCCCTGCATTCGCAGGCACCTAATCACAACTGACCGGTCTGCTGCTCCTGAGCTCCTGCAGACTCCGAAGATTTCAGCAACACAGGAGGTGGGTTTCTTAAGGTCCCTGAGGTTGATCTGCCCTCTCATCAAGTTTGAGGCCAGTATGCCTCATGGGGACTGCATAACCTGAACCCCTGTGCACCATGCCCATTTGCAAGTGCATATGCTTGTTGGCAATTCCTGAGCTTGTGCATTGGACTCCGTGTAGTGCTGACCCTGAGCAGTATTTGCACCAAAGATCTCTGGCCTCCTCGCACCGAGTGCCCCATGGGCTGGTACTTTGCAATCTTGCTCGAGGTCCCCTCGCGACTCTTGGTCATTCGGCCTGTGGGTCCTCCTGAGGGTCATCTTGATTTCTGTTGGACTTTCCTGGTTGCTCCAGATGTGTCCTGACTCTCCATCGCTTGGGGAGTCCCCTGGACCTTGCTGGTCCACACCGTAACCTGCTTGACCTTCCTGCATGGGTTGCTTTTGCCAAGGCTTGTTGGTGCTCCTGCCGGACACCGACCCCTCAGCACCTGACATCCTTTGTGAGACAGCTCACCTCTGGCTCCTGGTCATCCTTGACATCGCCTGGTCCTCGTGGCTGCAGAGTCAAGCATCCCTTCTTCGCACCTGAAGCACCCGACATCGGTGGGCATTCGTCTTCCGAGCCCCTGGTCACTCTGAAGTGACCCAGACTCTGTCCCCTCTGCTTTCAGGTTCCTTCCTTCCAGAATCCAGGTTTGGATTCCACCGGACCCTTTTCACCTTCACGGCAGCAGTACTTCTTTGCAGCCCTCCATTGAGAACGACAGCAGTTTCCGACGCCACTTCAGACCTATGCACCCGGCTCCTCTGGGATAG
This sequence comes from Calotriton arnoldi, assembly GCA_963921515.1. Classification (NCBI taxonomy): domain Eukaryota; kingdom Metazoa; phylum Chordata; class Amphibia; order Caudata; family Salamandridae; genus Calotriton; species Calotriton arnoldi. Next base: position 680,011 of record CAWUFW010008264.1, read on the forward strand.
GTAACTTGGGTACTTCGGTATCCACGGGTGGGGTGGCTCTTCAAACTCTTAAGTTCCAAGGGGTTCGCTTGAAGTCCTCCTAGAAGGGTCCTTAAACTTTAAAAGTGTAACCGCGACTTCCCCATAGAATTGTACGGAGCCCGCGGTCGTGTTCCCACACTGCACCCGGCCTCCGTGGGGTCCCTACCTACTCACCTTGGGTGGTTCCTTGGGGTCCCAGCGATTCTACGTGTTCCAGACCTTGTCTTGATCTCAGTCATGACAGTTATACCACTATTTTAGCATATGGTTTGGTCTCCCCCTGGAGCCCACTGTGTATTGTGCTACTTACAATTGTTCTATTGACCTTGTATTGTGTGCTTTGTGTTCTATCCTCGTGTAGAGGATAATAGAGAGTGTTAAATTAATAAATACATATTTTTATATAACTACTGTGTGGTTCTCCTTCATTTAGTCATTCAGGAGGTGATATTCTGGTAAACCAAGCTGCTTTACATTCCTTCAAGATTAAGCCTGAAGGCTGCTCTCCACAGCTACCACTTTAGTTAGTGGACAGCATATACCAGGCCAACTTCTCACAGGGTGTCCTTTGGGGCAGGCCAGGGCTGCGGCCAATTCAATGCCCCTAATGGTTGAGGGCTGGGTGCTGCCAGGGGTTGGGTGCAGGGCCTAGCAGCAGGCCAGTTCCTGTGTCCAACACCACGACGTGCACAGCCAAAGGCCAGGACCTGTGGCAAACCCCATGTGGAATAATAATAAAATATTACTTTATGTTTAAAAAAACTCAGAAATCCACAGAAAAAACAAGGGTCAATGTGAGGTGATAGGTGTTATAAAAATATCTTACTTACATTGAACAAAAACCTGAAATTCACTGAAAAAAAAACAAAGTCTAAAGTGAGGTTTTAGTTAGGTGAAGTTGTAAGTTAAAAGTAACATTTTAAACAAAAAGACACTAAAATTCACTAGTTATCATTAAAAGAGTAACTATAACTTATGCACTCGCCTAGCACTGCTTATGAGCTCACATAAGAACTCTCATATTACAACACTCATGGCATCTTTTATGATATCATTGATAACAACACTGATGACATCTGAAATGACATCATTAATGAAATCATTGTACATGCGCAAGGAACATAAGTACCTTTCTGTAACTTTGTGGCATATACCCCTTCAGTCAGGGATGTTAGGAAAAAGGAAGGCAGCGCAAAAAGAAGCCAGAACAGTGTCTTATGCTTCCTTTCTTTGTTTTATTCTAAGGTCAGAGTCAGTAAGAATATAAAGTAAAAACAACAACAGAAGTAAATAAAGGACACGAGTCTTTACAGTTCTCCCAGTCCTTCTAGGAGGTCAGTCTGTCTTCACAAGAACAAACAACAAGAAGGGGGGTGATGTCTTCCGGCTTCCCAGCTCTCTTCCTGTTACAGGTGCTCCAAGGTCGCCCCTGCAGCCTTCCTGGAGGGTAATCTTTGAAAAGAAACAAAACAAAAAGGAGGGGACGCCGTGAGTATATTGTTGGGAATCATACATATACTCTATTTTCCTTGTGTCTCCTCCACCACACCACACTCGTGAGTAGTGAACACCAGTAGTAGCCTTCTACACTACTGTTTGTGACTGCTCCCTGCCCACCACCTGTGAAAAGATACGAAGTTCAAGAGAGAAACTTGCCTGCAGCCACAACCCTCCTGGGACGTGGCAGACTGGAAACCGGCAGCCTCCTTGCTCTGGGAACCCATGGTGCTGAATGGGAAGGACGACTGGCTCTCCCCTTCGCTGCTGGTCGCCTCGGGAACCTGGTTTCTCTCATGCGTGCGTTGCAAATTTTCTGGAATTCTCTCGGTCCCCGTCTCATTACCGGTGTCTTCGTCTCCTCCTGACTCTTCCGACGTGTGGTCCGCCGACTCGCGGGATGGCCCCGCCTTTTCCTCTACACCCAGCTGGTATGCTGGTGGACTCACTTCAGTGCCGACGATCCGCTACTGGCCGCCATGTTGGAGTTCTCGGGAGCGGCCAGTGCGGTACCACACTCTCAAACTGGAGAGCCGGGGGTAGGACACTGGGCAAGGGAAGCAGTACAAGGGCTATGTCCCAGGGTATGGACAAGCACACGAAGAGGAAGTGAAGCCGGCACTAGCAGACCAAAGAGAAGCAAGGACATGAGAGTGACGATGAAGCCAATAAATGGTCAGCAATGGGTGGGCTCTAAGACCCCTGTAATTTAACAAAATACCTCACAAGTGACAGTACAGGCCCTGTCTCAGACGAGACCTAACGTATAAGGTGTGGGAGGAGGGGGAGGGCAAACTGTCAAAAAGGCAAAGGAGCCAGCCCTACATACCAAAGGCCTTAAAACAACCAACAGTGCCCCAAAAATATTTAGGGGTGTTACAGTGAAGGCAGGAGAGCCTTTATTGAGGGGTGGGTGTCCTGCCTGAGGTTAAACAGCCTTTACCATGCAACCTCTACCACGCAGGACCATTTACCATTCAGGTAAGTACCACACAGGTAAGTATTTTTTTACCTTTACCACACAGTACTTTAGCATGTATGTAAGTATTTTTTAAAGTAGGATGCCTTTTAAATTAAAAAAAAAGAAATTTGATTTTAAGGTTTAGGGACGGGTAGAGGTAAAGGGAGGCAAGGCTGATTTTTGTGTTAGGGGTGGGAAGAGGTAAAGGGAGGTAAGGGTGATTTTAGGGTTTAGGGATGGGTAGAGGTAAAGGGAGGCAAGGCCGATTTTACAGTTTAAAGATTGGTAGGAAAGGGTGATTTTAGGTTTCAGGGGGTAGAGGTAAAGGGAGGAAAGGGTGATTTATGGTTTAGGAGTGGATAGATGTAAAGGTAGGTAAGGGTGATTTTAGGGTTTATGGATGGGTTTTAGGATTGGGGTGGGTTGAAGTAAAGAGTGGTTAGGATGATTTTATGGTTCAGAGATGAGTCGAGGTAAAGGGAGGTAAAGATGAGTTTAGGGTTTAGTGATGGGTAGAGGTAAAGAGGTAAAGGTGATTTTATGCTTTTGGGGTGGGTAGAGGTAAAAGGAGGTAAGTGTGAACTTAGGATTCAGAGGCGGGTAAAGGTAAAGGGAGGTAAGGGTGATGCTACAAAGCTCTCGCCAACTCGTAATCAAGTTGTCTGGCAAGGAAAACAAAGAAAATAATCAAGTTGTCTTTAAAACAAAAATGATAATCAAGTTGTCTTGCAAGCAAAACAAAGAAAAGGACCACATTCCAAGTGGAAGAGGGTTGGAAGAACACTAATCAAGAAATCAATCACGACTTAGTCCAAGCACCAGGGAAGAAACAAACACAGGAGGACAAACTGAAAGTCAAAATGTTCTCGCAACTGATCGCAAATGAAAAGCAAGTAAATTGGAGCGACAATGAAGCCAACCAATGGCAAGCAATGGGTGGGCTCAAAGCTCTGTTTAGTTTTTCCAAGTAACAAAAGATGTCCACAACAAATGCGCATGTGATTTCTCAGACAAAACCTAAAAAGCATGAAGAGAGAGTGAACTGAATGCCAGTGGAGAATATATCAAAATGTACTTTGAGACTTTGAAACAGATTAGTATGGACTATACTAAACTCTGCCTCCCCATTACAATGAAAAAAATTAAGCTGAACACTAAAGTGTTATGCCACCTGTCAACAAGCTATTGTTTCTCCTTTTAATGCATATTTCACATCCGTAGAATTAAACTGTCATTTTAAAGGTAGCAATTGGACTTTAATACAAAAAAAGGATAAATATCCACCATGTACAAAAACATTACAGGCCTCTGTTATTAATAAATAGTGTTAGGAAGATGTATCCAAGCTTGAATCCATTTTACAGCTCTTCATCAAACCAAAGCAATTGGGATTTGTCAAGAGATAGACCGGCCTCCTCCAATACCAGGAACTTCACTAACATCGTTTTGGTCCTTGGACATGAAAAATTTCCAAACTTCACTATGGACAATCTTGAGACAGCAGTCAAAATCATTCCCCCACCACCATTCTCCCATATAACAGTCAGGATGACTGCCTATTAACGTCTCACATCAAAACTAATTCTGAAAGGACTCCAAAAGGTCAAACAGTAGCAGATAGTGAATACATTCTAACAGTCCTGGCCTTTGAAAAGCAGCCTCAAAATTAAACCAATATATTCTGCAGGACACAGCCTTGCCTTTTCTAAAATTCCAGACTTCTACAATACTAACCCTCCTAGAATTAGAGTAATATAGGTAACTATCAAACTGATAAGTGCTGTCAAAATACTTTCTTTTCTCAATACTCGGCAGGCAAAGATTCACACAAAGATACGAAAAAATCCACAGCAACAGACGTGTCAATGCGTAACTCTATATAACAGTTTAATAAATTAGCTTATTGATGACCGTAAAGACTACAAAAAGCTGGCCTTTTTCTGTTGAATAATTTGTGTAATAGTGCTTCATGCACTTTACATAAAATTACATTGGTGGAGTGTAACTATATTAACTCAAAGGCTGTGCTTAATTGGGAGCATGTGGGTTTGTTATGTGGCCTATGTGGAAGTGTTTTGTGCTCTGATGAGTTAAGTTGTACGCTGATCATGTAATATGTTGCTGCACCTGCGAGTGTCATTGAGCGAAGAATGAGTGACAAGAGATTTAAGCTGATAAGTCATTGTTGTGTCTACCTGAAGGGTATGAGTTGAACCTACCAGGAAAGTGTTGTGTTGTCATTCCTGATGTGAAGTAGATGGCTCTGTGATTCTGTAGTTTCACTTATGCATGGAGGGGGGTGAAGAGTGAGAGATGCATGAGTATGTAGTCGTACCTCTCATGCTTTTGGGGAAATCTAGCTTCAGTATTTGAGTGGGTAAGACCTTGATCTTATAATGTCTGTACCCTTCTTACAATGAGGAATGGTTCTATCTCTTAGTTCATGTGATCCTTCATCAACTATTCAGAGGAGCCAAGTCTTTACCTCATTCAAGAATTTCAGGTGGCCTTCAATGTGCCTTGTCTTTGTTCGAAGAGTTTTCAATAGTTTTACTTTGTTCACAAAAAGGATGTTCCACTGATGTGACCCTTCATTTAGTGTGGGATGATGATCTGGGGTGCCAGTCTACAGCAAAGGGTTCTATTCTGAAAATAACTTTTTAAGTTTCACTTGAATGATAATTGGACCTGTGCCATGCAATGCAGTGCAGAGTGTCTTGAACGTTTAACATCTGGATATAAGTATCCAGTGGCAAACTTGTAATACTGTTGTGCACAGCTTACATAGGCGTTGGTGCTGGGGTTAACTTGCTATTACATTTTGGATTCTTTCAAGTCTTAGGAGTAGAAAGAGGGACACCAAGGTAGAGCCCATTTGCATGGTCTAGGAGAGAAAGGACAAAGGCGATGATAGCCTGTGACTTCTGTAGTTGTGACAAGATTGATGAGAGGTCTACTGATGTAGAAAACATTTCATTTGGAGGGGCACTGACAATGTGAAGTCCATGATCACTTGAGTATTTCTTATATTAGAAAATGTTGCTGTGGTGTTCAAAATTCCTTGGTCCAGAAGGCTATATGTTGGCAGCCCTTCTATTCTCTCCATGTTGGAAACTCAGTTTTGGATGTGTTCAGATTGTAATGAATCCTCAGCATCCATCAGTGGCTCAGAGACAGTAGTCCTGAGTCCTGAATTTCAAGATGATCTGTCTATCATTGGCATTGTTGTAACAAGTTAAATTGAGGGACTGGAGCTGGATGATTGAAATTTGAGGTGCTCTAAGTTTAGGTTAAACTAAAGTGATGTGAAAGGGTGTGATGATAGGTCTGTCCGAGAGGTAAGAAGATATCAAATCTAAGATGGCATCTTGGATGTCAAGTGTCTTTACCCTCTGGAGGGAGGATTGTGGACAGTGTCAAAGGCAGAAGATGGGTCCTGTAATAGGAGTGCAACAACTCTATTTGCGTCTACCATCATCTTCAGGTTGTCCCAGGTGGAGATCAAGGTCAGTCAGAAGGCAATGCCTGGAACAGAAAGCCAATTGATGGACTGAATGGAGGTTATCTTCTTCCAGAAAGTCATTTACTGACTGAAGACATATCTTCGAACCAGTTTATGTAACAGATCTTGAGGTGCCTGACATTGAAGAACATTAGAGAACTGATTGCAAAGTTTCTTGCTGGTTTACCTGGGCTGCTTGGTTTCCCTGATACTTGAATTGGAAGTCAGAGAGTTGTTTGAAGGAAGCCATGGGCTGACACCTGAGGAAGAAGTCCTATTATTTTTCTTTTGCTCTGAGGAGGCAAGTTGTTAGGTGTTGTGGTCTTGAGATATTGTACAATGACTACCTTTGAAATGATGTTAAAATGCGTTAATCTGAGATTACATCATTGAGCGCTAATTAAGAGAAATACAGATCATAAGTCTTAAAAGTAACCAGTAGGTCCCTCTGGCTTCAATCCTTTTTATGCTGTTGAGCCCCCGGTGTCTAACAGTAATTTGTTTCATTTACGCCTCGTCCCCTCTGGGGAGCGAGCACAATCTTACACCGAACAAAATATTTTCTGAAAAAGGCCTTTATGCCTCTTATTTCCTTTATTAGATTAGGCTTACTTCTGAACCCGTAGAAAATGTATTAGTAAAAAAGGGTTAAAAATATAACATTTGGTCCTTAATATTAGTTTCCTGGATTTCAAGGGGGAGATACCACGACCAAAATAAACAATTCTACCCTGTATCTCAATCTCTGAAGTCAGGCATAATGAGTAAGAGTCCACAAATTAGGGAATAACATGCATGTCTGTTAACACTGGGTCCTCTATCAAATGCAGATTCCTGAATTCTGAGACCTTTTCTGTTGACATTTTCAACCTACTTCCACCAGGTGGAAAATCTCAGCAAACCCTCATGTTGTTTTAGTAAATGCAGAAATGCACCTGGTAAAACTGGCTCTGGTATCCCCATACAGGTTTAATTTGCTGTGAGAACATCGGGCCACTGAGAATCAGCTTGGACAGTATCCCCACCTCAGCAGACACATTGTGAGGGCCTCAGATAATATGGAATATGCTTATATTCAAAATTTGTCTTAAAGGGAACCACAGGCAATATTGGCTTTTATTAGGAATTGATATAACATTTCTATCGCCACCAGGGTGTTGTGTGCCATTATATGAGTGACTAGCCCATGTTATAACTTTATATGTGGATGGCTGTACTTACACCAAAGATCCAGGCCAATCACAATGCTCTAATCATGGAAGAGAGGGCAGAACGTGTTAAAGGAAAAAGTAGATCTTCTATTAATGATTGTTAAAGAACACTCAAACGTCTAGCCCCAATGTCTTTTCCTGTTACATATGTACTGTTTTGAGTCTTCTATCTTCCCCATCTACAAGAAGGGCAGTCCAGTCGACCCGTGCAAATGAAAGTATAACTGATATATTATCTACTGTGGTGAAATTTTACACAAACATCTGGCTGGGCAAGCTGGGGACTTGGGCTTACATCTTGAAACTTCTCCCAATCTTTCAGATTGGCTACCATCGAACTTGTGGAACAACAGATTTAGTCTTAGTCCTGGACTTTTTCGATCCTGTGTGCCATTCACATTCTCAAGGAAGCCTTATCAGTCTGTTTTAGTAACCGCAGGAAAGCTACGGACAGTGTGGACAGGAAGCTATTATGGAGTAAGCTTGCAGCATCTGTTTTTCTATCAACCTTCTTGCGTTCTATTGAATTCTTATCTATTGCAACTTGGGTGAGGGTTAAAGGAAATCTGTTAGACCTGACAGCCTTAGGGTGGTCCTGCCCCCAACGTTTTGCCTAGCTCCCCCACTTTTCTAATCTCATTTTTGCTGGCGTTTTGCACTTTACCACTGCTAATCAGTGCTAAAGTGCTTGTGCTCTCTCCCCTAAACATGGTAACATTGGTTCATCCCCAGTTGGCATATTTAATTTACTTATAAGTCTCTAGTAAAGTGGTACCCCCTGTACCCAGGGTCTGTAAATTAAATTCTACTAGTGGGTCTGCAGCACTGATTGTGCCACTTACTGGAGTAGCCCTTCAACCATGTCTCAGGCCTGCCACTGCAGAACCTTTTTGTGCAGTTTTACACTGCCATGTCGACCTGGTAAAATAACCCTTTTGTCAGGCCTAAACCTTCCCTTTCTGTACATATAAGTCACCCCAAGGTAGGTCCTGGACAACCCAGAGGGCAGGGTGCAATGTATTTAAAAGGCAGGACATGTACTTTTAAGTTTTACATGTCCTGGTAGTGAATAACTCCCAAGGTCGCTAATGTATGGCCTATCTCTCCCATAGGATAGTATTGGGATTACCTTATTACCCTTCATAAGTGTAATTTCCAATTGGGAAGAGATAATACCTCTAAATCTTGTGTCTCTGGAATCCTAATTTAAAATCCTAATTTATGGTGAAGCCGAATTTTAAATTACACTTTGGGAAATGCCACTTTTCGAAAGTTGAGCAACAAGGAGAGAACCCAACCAGCAATTTTCTAGTGCTAAAATGAATTTCCCAGACTAGGATCATTCGCTTATTCGAATGATCTTAAGCATTTATTAGCTTTTCTTTTTAACTTTTTTAAATGATTCATTTCATTTGTAAAACATGTCTGACCATAAGACACAGCATCTTCACAGTGATTTGCATGTACTAAACAGACATTATATACATCTAACATAAATGAAAATACATTCAAATCAATATATACATAAAACATAAATGGTGAATACATTGAGGTTAAATCCAGTAACTTTTGAATACAACAACCTAATATTTAATTATGCCATGCTACTTTTGTGGATCAAATCAAAAGGTTGTTGGCTACTGGGTATACATTGCTAAACAACAAGGGCAATTAATTGCGACTTGCTCCCTACAGTGAATCAATTTTTAGTGATTATGGTATCCCAGCAGTAATAGACGCTGACACGTTTCGAGCCCCGTCTTAGTTATGGAGTTCTCCTCAGGGCCTTTGGACTGGATTTGGTCTGGAATGAAAGATCCAGAATGTTTATTAATTCTACTCTCCAATAGTTTTACTCACTACATGGCTTTTTACTCAATTAGAGTAATTACCTGCAATCTTCCTGTGTTTGCAGCTCTTGCGAGTTCATTTTGAATCCTTCTTATTAAGGTGTTCAGCCTATGGCTAAGGCAATTCTAAGCACGGGGGGGAACCATGACTTAGCCTTTTGAATAGTCTAACAGTAGTTTGTGCAATTCTGGATATGTTGCATCTTTTTATTGAGTTACTTCATTTGATTATTGGAACGTGTGGTTTTAGAAGTCCCACCATATCAATGGAGCATATTTGTTCACCGGGGCACTTTTCTATAGCTGATTGTCTATTCCATTCTTGGGCTTTAATGGCTGTAATAGATCAATGGAATGCGGTGTCAAGTCTCTCTGTTTTATGGGCCGCTGTGTGCGCTTTGTTAGGTACGAGCGTTTTAGCATTTATGCGAAAAGTTTAACTTCCACTTACTTATACAAGACTTCAACTCGCTTCGGAGTGTTACAAATCATAGCGGTGCTTGTTAGCATTCAAATGTGGGATCGCTTGCCAAACGATTCAAACGTTCCTGAAATGAAAACATACGATGTAATCGCTGCGTCTGAGGCATGTTGTGGGCTATTATGTTGTTTCTATTTGATTGACATTTAACTCACTTCTCTTCAGTGGTGCTAGTTAGAATTCAAATTTGGGCTTGCGTGCCGATTGATTCCAACATTCCTGAAATACAAATATACATGCGATGTAATCGCTGCGTCTGGGGCATGTTGTGAGCCATTACATTGTATCTGTTTGAACTCACTTCTCTTCAATCACGCTGAACCATATTGACGTACTGTCTGATCGTGCTTCCCCGGTGAAGTGAAGCCGATTTGACGGTCATTACATCATTTTCTAGACTCACTTGCCGCCGCAGTGGCTTGTGGTTTTTGTATGCTTTATAGCTGGATTCCACCATTAGGCTCTGATTACTTGAAGACTAGTTGAGATAGTTTTGAATCACATAGCGCATTGGAACCTTTGTGCACAGGATGATCTTACGCTAATTATTTCGATATATAATGACCAAATTATATTTCTCTCTGGTTATATTTCTTGGTTATGGTGCTCCATAGTTTCTTAAACATCTGGTGGGTCTCCTATGTGCATTTACATGAGTATTTTTCTACATTGGCGTTTTGCTCAAAAAGGGGGTTTTTCTTTATACATGGCATTTTGAAGAGAATTGCGGCTACTGGAGTGGGGTGGCATTATACTCCGTTGTAAAGTGGAACATGTCATCAGGTGGTCTTGAACAGTGGGGCATATATTATCGACCATAGATGAATCCCATCATGTTTTTCCAATTTCTGACATTTCATTCAATCCTTGGACTGGGCTGTTGAATTTGAGGATCAAATATGCTTCTTTTCTCAACAGTTCGGATTCAATGTCTCCTCCTCTTGGGGTTGGTTTTATGGCACACAAAATCGGTCCATTTAAAGTAGGCCTGGGCGGTAAAATCCGCTCCGCTCGCGGAATTTGCGGAATTTTGGCAATTCCGCGTTCCGCGGAGAACGTGGAATTGCCAAAAATTCCGCGATCCGCAGCGTAGCGGAATTCTTTCCTTGTTCGCGCTTTCAAAATGCATGTTTGCGCATGCGGTAGCGACTTACCGGGATCCCTGTGTTCGCAGATGAATTTTCCTATCCGGCTGTGCGATCCTGCGAGAGTGTGCGATCGCGAACACGTCATTCGGACATCCGCGTTCGGGAACAGGAAACACGCATCGTGAGCGGGCGGGACAAGTGAAACAAGATGGCCGCGCCAATTGGTGACCGCATGGGCAAGTTCGCGAGATATTTCCCCCCGAGCACGCAAACAGCGTCCCCGAACAGGAAAAACGCATCGCGAACGGGCAGAACAAGCAATTCCGCGTGTTTGCGGAATTCTGCGTAGCTCGCGGAGATTTTTTACATCTTCGCGGAACTCTGGGGAACGCGACTACGCAAATTCCGCCCACCCCTAATTTAAAGTCTCTCTTATTGTGTTTCATCTCCATGTAATGACTCCCTATCAGGGCAGTGAAAACTTTGTTTTTTATCCTGGACCGATGTTGCACTAGTCTTTGTCTGACTTCTTGGTTTGTCTTGCCGACGTACAGTTTTGAACAAGGGCATACTACTGCGTAAATTACATTCTTTGTTTTACAGTTTGTAAACTCTTTCTGTGTCCATTTAACATTCCCATGGACGAATTCAGTGCCCTCAATTGTAGTTTCACACACTGAGCAGCTTCCACACTTGTGGTGACCCTGTATGGACAAATGAAAATCACCCTGAGCACACAATAGTCTTTTGTATTGTCCAAATAACCAACAAACTCTTGATCCAACTCCAGGTTCAAATATTTATTCGAATATATCACGTCTCCAATGCAGCCAGGTAGTGGTTTCAAAACACAGCTTGATCTTTAAATTCTAATTGCAGAAAACCAGCCAACACGTGTTTCGTCGTGCAATATAATTCACAGTAGACTTCTTCAGGGCTGCAATCCCAAGAAAGTCAAAAATTACTAACATATTCGCAAAATCAAACCGTGAGGATAAGAGGAAGAGTCAAATCTCCCAGTGGCAAGAGGAAGGCCACCACCATCACTAAATTGTGGTTAAAACAAGGTCTCATGGAAAATTAAAAGAATATCACCGAGTTTGTGCCTGAAAGAGAACAGAGACATGTACCCCCTATTTCAAAGCCCAGTATCTGAAAAAAGTATAATCACCCTATAGTCCAAATCTGCCTGCTTGTAGATTTCCGTAATATTCATAAGGTAGGATACCCAGGTAGTAGAAAACAAAACACTCCAAAGTCCTGTATATGTAAACAACCCATATTATAATAACATTTCCAATCTGAATTAAAGATTATATATAACTATAATCTAAGAAATCCGATTCACCTTTTAACTTGACAAATCCTTCTTTGCAAGTACGTGGACTTCTAATGAAAAGTATCTCAAGTACAATAGTTCTAATTAAAACTGGTATCCTGAATCTATAAAAGAAAAAAGCCTCAATGAGAAAAATGATGAATAAGATGATTACTCAAATTACGTTATCTCATGTCCAAGAGTCAATGCACAAAGAAGAAGTTTCACCTCTATTACTATAAATTCGTGGGTAAGTTCGGCAAACCATCAAAAACCGTCTGAGTCAAGTGAAGTTAAAGCGTGTAATATACGGTAAGGAAATCACGAGTTCATGACCTGGGGCAAACAAAAAATGTAATCAATGACACGTGACCCTAGGGTGTCTATTAAACAGACATGTTGATAGTCACATGTAGTTAAAGTCACCAAATTCTTTAAACATAGTAATATCGCAAGGTGTACGAGAACATTCAAAATTTACATCAGGTCGCAACGATCCAACAGACATTTGCTGTGAGCCGGTAACCTGGTTTAACACCACGTTAAGTGGTAACCCGATACCATAGTATCAAAGTGAATATACTACACTCCTACTAACGATGCCCCAAATAAACACACCAGTGCTTCACATCCTGTAAGTAGAACGGGCAATCACCCCTTCTTACCTGTCCGGATTACCGCCTCCCGATAGTCCTGTGCTCCCGGCGGCGTACACCATGGGCGCCATCTTGCATCTGTATAAATACACTTTTAGTCTTAGACGTCTTTTAACTCTATGGCGCGAAAAAAGTAAGCGTCATCTTGGAGAAGTACATTACTCCAAATATGTTTGCCATGTCATCTGAAGAACGAACGATCATCCCTCGTTCTCTAAGTCACCTGTATCCCTGTTATCTAAATACTGTAAATTTAAGAACCGAAATATAAATTGCGCAACACCTATACTTCCGGCAACGTATACCACGGACACAATATATATCCTACCTGAAGTTTAGAATTTATCTAGCACGAATCCAAATATGTCTGCTTGAAAAAAGATATTAATTTCTCTGTATATCCAAAGCTGGTCCCAAATCGAACCTCAGTGTCTATGACGAAACAATCCAAAAAACAAGATATCCTTATATATATATCCAATCCAAAAAACAAAATATCCTCATATATATAATATTCTGTATGTAGTATTTCACGATACGAAAAATCTCCAAATTGCGTAATGTTTCGAAAGTCCTCGTCCTTAAGATTCCAACTAAGCACACTTCTATAGACGCCAGTTATAATGCCCATGTAAACTTAATGGACATGCCAAAAGAGGGTCTCAAATAGTAGTAAGTAGTAGTAATCTCAAATAGTAGTAAGTCTATGTTAAGTACCTATGCTTAATTAAAATAAACTCAAACTCTACGTATCCTTCAGAAGTTGTTACCTATTCGTATAGTCAAGAGCCCCTGCTACTCCTAATCTAATCTCAAATTTAAAACTTTCATGTAAGGCAAGAGTTCGAAGGGAAGTGAAAAGAAAAAGTTAAAAAGGTACTAAAATCGTGCTCTATTACAAAAAGTTATTAGAGTGAGACGGTACTGAGAATGTGCTCTATTACACAAATATTAAAGTGAGACGACAAGAGGATAGTAGACAAAATCAACTATTCCCAATAGAAATAATCTGTAAGCAAGAAGGCAAATAAATAAACCAGGAGCATGTAAGTTGCTGGGCTCACAGTATTGAAGAAATCAAACTGTAGCATCCGACAGTCACAAATACATAATTACTGAGATCACAGTAATAACATCATCATACTGCAACAAACAACAGTCACATACATAATATACCACGTTTGGTTATAGTAGATTTACATGATCATCAATACGGATGTTGTAAGGTGACAAATATGCGACTCATTCAATACAAAGAATCATAATCTTCAGTATTCAGTCAACATAAAGGATCCCACGATCCCCGCGTTCATCAGGGTATATTTATTGACTGTACATCAATAAAACTCATTAAGTCAAACAGAGGTGAAACAATAAGGGTCCAATGATCATAGTATATACACGCATTACATGACACATTGATCGATTATCCACTAATTGTTTCTACCCGCAACTTTACTTCTAACGCATAGAAAAGGACGTATACACTTTGAATCCAAACCATATTATTGGCCTAGAAAGTATTGCAATTCACTATCGATGTTTAAACCAAGTTCCACTGCCCTCAATTTCATGATCCATAATGCCTCTTAGGTCTAAGCGTTAGTTCCCGGTTTCCTCCTCGTACATCCTGTCTCACATACTCTATGCCATGAAAACTAAATTTGTGATCCCCTAGGTTTTCATGATTCTGTACAGAATGTGCAACTATAGGGTATCTAGTATCCCCATTTTTAAGTGCTCTGAAATGTTCAGCCATTCTGTCTCAAAGTCGCCTAATTGTACTTCCTATGTGGATCTTCGGACAGGTACAGAGAATGATGTAAATTACAAATGTGGTGTCGCAGTTGATGAACATATTAATCTTAAAGCCTCCTGTATTATTATAATTAAAGTGAGTTATCTTGGTGATAGCCCAACGACATGAGCTACAACGTCCACACTTGTGGAAAACTTTGATTTGATCACTCAGCCAATTCGTATTCGCCAAAGATTTAGGATAACTAGGGCTAACTATGTTAGCTAACATTAGACCCTTCCTAAATGTAACACTAGGTGTCATAGTCAAATAAGGTGCAATCAATTTGTCAGTTGTCAATAAATGCCCGTGTTTTTTAAGTATCCTATATAGTTTATTACTGTCACGACTGTAGTTAGTCACCAGTCAAATTTTGACACTGCTATCTGTCTGAATTTTCTTACTAACCATTTTAAGGGTATTTTCTCTGTGCAATTTATGTGCTTTGTTGGCAGCCTTCTCAATTACACCACAGTCATAACCCCTGGCAATAAATCTAGTCCTAATGTCTTCAATGGTGTCATTGAATTCAGACTGTTCAGAACAGTTCCTCCGAGCCCTGACCATCTCCCCATATGGGATGGCATTTATTTGGCATCGGGGATGACAGCTCTCTGCGTGTAACAAGGCATTACAGCTTGTACTCTTGCGATACATCCTACTGCATATTTTGTTATCTTTAATATACATTTCTACATCTAGGAAGACAATCTTTTGTGTATCATAGTGAGTGGTAAAATTCAGATTATAATTGTTGGAGTTCAAGTATACAAAAAATTCCTCTAATTCAGAAACAGTCCCTGTCCATATTAGAAGACAGTCGTCAATGAACCTCCCCCAATAGTAAATTTTGTCTATCCATTTAATGCCCTTGTGGCCCCAGATCCACTCCGCCTCAAACTAACCCATAAAAAGGTTAGCAAAAGACGGAGCGAATCTGGAACCCATGGCAGTCCCGAGTATTTGCCTGTACCACCTGCTGTCAAACAGGAACACATTATTTTCCAATATCAGATTTGTCATATCAAGCAACATCTCAGTGTGTTCAAAGTATTCCACTGGACGTTTGTTTAAAAATGATTGTAAAGCCTTAATCCCTAGATGGTGCTGTATATTAGTGTACAATGACACCACATCTAGGGTCGCCAGGATCATCCCTGGTTCCCATATCACATCATTCATTAGGTTTAAAACGTGTTTCGTATCTTGTATATATGATGGCAAGTTCTGAACATAAGGTCTAAGAAACGTATCAATGAACTGGGAGAGTTTTTCTGTAGGACCCCCAATTCCCAATATAATCGGTCTACCTGGTGGTCTAGTACGGTTCTTGTGAATCTTCGGGAGACTGTACATACATGGAGATCTGGGGTGATCAACCAGTAGGTATACATATTCATCATGATTAATCAAACCCCTGTCATACCATATTTTAAGGTTCCTATTAATCAAACTCATAAGTTCATATATCGGATTACTGACCAGTTTCTCATAATATAGTTCATTATTCAGTTGTGAGAGAAGTTCATCATTATAATCAGATTTGTTCATCAACACGATGTTACCACCTTTATCTGCCATGCGAATGACCAATTCTTGATTATTACTTAGTGTGTTCAAAGCCACCCATTCTGCTTTAGATAGATTGTCAAATCTCTGATGAGTCCCTTTAGTTCTCTTGTTATCAATAACCCTATCTAGATCATGGTTCACAGCCTTATAAAACACATCAATATTATTACCAGACAATAATTGTGGAGTCCATTTTGATTTACTTTTTAGACCACTTCCCATACTCAAATCTGTATTAACTTCTAAATCTTCTAGAAGCCGGGTCATAGTCACTGGATCTTCTTCATTTTCTGTCAATGATAGTAACAACCTCGTATCATAGACATCTTGTATGGTCATATTACTCAATTCTGGTATCACATTACAACATGATGTCTTAGTAGGATTAGTCGCGAAAAACTTTTTTAATTTCAGTAGTCTCACAAACTTGTACAGGTCAACCTTAGTACTATACCAATCATTCCTTGACATTGGACAGAATCCTAATCCTCCTTTCAACACTGAAATCATATCCACAGACAAATCAAATTTGGATAAATTAATCACATCAATTACATTCGACATTTGACCAGTACTACTACTCAATTCTTCCATGAGCGTGTCCTTTGAGGGCAGTGGAACTTGGTTTAAACATCGATAGTGAATTGCAATACTTTCTAGGCCAATAATATGGTTTGGATTCAAAGTGTATACGTCCTTTTCTATGTGTTAGAAGTAAAGTTGGGTGTAGAAACAATTAGTGGATAATCTATCAATGTGTCATGTAATGCGTGTATATACTATGATCATTGGACCCTTATTGTTTCACCTCTGTTTGACTTAATGAGTTTTCATGAGGCACAGTCAATGAATATACCCTGATGAACGCGGGGATCGTGGGATCCTTTATGTTGACTGAATACTGATGATTATGATTCTTTGTATTGAATGAGTTGCATATTTGTCACCTTACAATATCCGTATTGATGATCATGTAAATCTTCTAAAACCAAACGTGGTATATTATGTATGTGACTGTCGTTTGTTGCAAAATGATGATGTTATTACTGTGATCTCAGTAATTATGTATTTGTGACTGTCGGATGTTACAGTTTGATTTCTTCAATACTGTGAGCCCAGCAACTTACATGCTCCTGGTTTATTTATTTACCTTCTTGCTTACAGATTATTTCCATTGGGAATAGTTGATTTTGTTGACTATCCTCTTGTCGTCTCACTTTAATATTTGTGTAATAGAGCACATTCTCAGTACCGTCTCACTTTAATAACTTTTTGTATTAGATCACGATTTTAGTACCTTTTTAACTTTTTCTTTTCACTTCCCTTCGAACTCTTGCCTTACATGAAAGTTTTAAATTTGAGATTAGATTAGGAGTAGCAGGGGCTCTTGACTATACGAATAGGTAACAACTTCTGAAGGATACGTTGAGTTTGAGTTTATTTTAATTATGCATAGTTACTTAACATAGACTTACTACTATTTGAGATTACTACTACTTACTACTATTGAAAGACCCCTCTTTTTGGCATGTCCATTAAGTTTACATGGGCATTATAACTGGCGTCTATAGAAGTGTGCTTAGTTGAAATCTTAAGGACGAGGACTTTCGAAACGTTACGCAATTTGGAGATCTTTCGTATCGTGAAATACTACATACAGAATATTAT
Organism: Calotriton arnoldi; assembly: GCA_963921515.1. Taxonomy (NCBI): domain Eukaryota; kingdom Metazoa; phylum Chordata; class Amphibia; order Caudata; family Salamandridae; genus Calotriton; species Calotriton arnoldi. The sequence goes on from CAWUFW010008264.1 coordinate 697,634, forward strand.
ATATATGAGGAAATTTTGTTTTTTGGATTGGATATATATATAAGGATATCTTGTTTTTGGACTGTTTCGTCATAGACACTGAGGTTTGATTTGGGACCAGCTTTGGATATACAGAGAAATTAATATCTTTTTTCAAGCAGACATATTTGGATTCGTGCTAGATAAATTCTAAACTTCAGGTAGGATATATATTGTGTCCGTGGTATACGTTGCCGGAAGTATAGGTGTTGCGTAATTTATATTTCGTTTATTAAATTTACAGTATTTGGATAACAGGGATACAGGTGACTTATGGAACGAGGGATGATCGTTCGTTGTTCAGATGACATGGCAAACATATTTGAAGTAACGTACTTCTCCAAGATGGCGCTTACTTTTTTCGCGCCGTAGATATAGAAGACGTCTAAGACTAAAAGTGTATTTATTCAGATGAAAGATGGCGCCCATGGTGTACGCCGCCGGGAGCACGGGATTATCGGGACACGGTAATCCGGACAGGTAAGAAGGGGTGATTGCCTGTTCTACTTACGGGATGTGAAGCACTGGTGTGTTTATTTGGGGCATCGTTAGTAGGAGTGTAGTATATTCACTTTGATACTATGGTATCGGGTTACCACTTAACGTGGTGTTAAACCAGATTACCGGCTCACAGCAAATGTCTGTTGGATCGTTGCTACCTGATGTAAATTTTGAATGTTCTCATACACCTTGTGATATTACTATGTTTAAAGAATTGGGTGACTTTAAGTGCATGTGACTATCAACATGTCTGTTTAATAGACACCCTAGGGTCACGTGTCATTGATTACATTTTTTGTTTGCCCCAGGTCACGAACTCGTGATTTCCTTACCGTATATTGCACGCTTTAACTTCACTTGACTCAGACGGTTTTTGATGGTTTGCCGAACTTACCCACAAATTTATAGTAATAGAGGTGAGACTTCTTCTTTGTGTATTGACTCTTGGACATGAGATAACGTTATTTGAGTAATCATCTTATTCATCATTTTTCTCATTGAGGCTTTTTTCTTTTATAGATTCAGGATACCAGTTTTAATTAGAACTATTGTACTTGAGATACTTTTCATTAGAAGTCCACGTACTTGCAAAGAAGGATTTGTCAAGTTAAAAGGTGAATCGGATTTCTTAGATTATAGTTATATAGAATCTTTAATTCAGATTGGTAATGTTATTATAATATGGGTTGTTTACATATACAGGACTTTGGAGTGTTTTGTTTTCTACTACCTGGGTATCCTACCTTATGAATATTACGGAAATCTACAACCAGGCGGATTTGGACTATAGGGTGATTATACTTTTTTCAGATACTGGGCTTTGAAATAGGGGGTACATGTCTCTGTTCTCTTTCAGGCACAAACTCGGTGATATTCTTTTAATTTTCCACGAGACCTTGTTTTAACCACAATTTGGTGATGGTGGTGGCCTTCCTCTTGTCACTGGGAGATTTGACTCTTCCTCTTATCCTCACAGTTTGATTTTGCGAATATGTTAGTAATTTTTGACTTTCTTGGGATTGCAGCCCTGAAGAAGTCTACTGTGCATTATATTGCACGATGAAACACGTGTTGGCTGGTTTTCTGCAATTAGAATTTAAAGATCAAGCTGTGTTTTGAAACCACTACCTGGCTGCATTGGAGACGTGATATATATTCGAATAAATATTTGAACCTGGACTTGGATCAAGAGTTTGTTGGTTATTTGGACAATACAAAAGACTATTGTGTGCTCAGGGTGATTTTCATTTGTTCATTTATCCCCTCGGGTGAGGTGATTAATAAGGTTGAATTGGTAACCAATCTTTCCTCCCTTTGAAGCACCAAGTATTTTGGATAATTGTTGGTATACTGAGCCCTAAAAAGTGTAGAGCGCCCTAGGAACTGATTTTCCTGGTTACCAAAAATTAAGTATAGTGTCCCTGTATGGGTTTGAGGTTCCATTGTGATATAAGGTCTTTTTTCTTGGTTGATGCAAAGACATCTGCCCTTACTATTTGTTGTCCTATGCTGCGGTTCTTCCTCATCGCAAACAGTGGTGGGTCCAGTGGTTGTTCCATGTTTGATAGCAAATGCCAATTCTTTAGAATAATTTGACGAAATTTGTGCATGTGTGACCCAAATGTGGAAACACAAACCAGTTTGTCTTCATTTAGTTTTTCTTTTTTTGTTAGAAGACATTCTCTTGGCGTGTACTGTGCACGTTTCATGGCGTGTTTCAATAATTATTTTGGGTAGCCTCGGTTCATCAATTGAGAACGGAACGCTTCAGCATGTATTACGTAGTCTTCTTGCTGTGTGCAATTTCTTCTTATTCTCAATAGCTGTCCATACGGCAGGTTGTCCTTCAGGCTTCGTGGGTGAAAACTCTTATAATGCAATAAAGTATTGCGGTCAGTTGGTTTTTTGTGTAAAGTTGTGACCAATTTTTCTTCAAAAGGTTTCACCTCCACGTCCAGAAATGTCAGATTGCTTTGACTCTTGGAGATGGTAAACTTTATGTCTGGATGTCTATTTTTGAGCCATAGGTGGAAGCTTTCCAAGTCTTCTTCTGTGCTGCTCCAGAGGCACCAGACGTCGTCTATGTAGCAGTACCATTGTTTTATGTAGTCCAGGTAAGGGTTGTTGTTATGGATGTATTTCTCTTCAAACCGTGCCATATACAGAACCCACTTGTGTCTTCAACTTTTTGAAAGTTGGCATTTTCTTACTTTAGCCATTTGGTGCCTGCTGCCTGTCTCTGATCAGTCTGAGGTGGGTGACAGCTGGTCTTTTTTGTATACCCTCTATGCAGCCACACACAATGGGAGCTTAGGTGTGACTTGATGGGCCATCCTGGGAGGATGGGAGGGAGGAGCTGGACCCAGCCTCACTTACACCTGAATAGGCTGTGTCCTGTCCCCACACAGAGGACTGCAAACACCCCTGTAGTGAGTCTGGAGCCAGGGCAGAAAGGTAGGACGTGTCCCCCACTTCAAAAGCCCAACTGGGTATAAGTACAGGACCTCTGACTTCACCACTTCAGTACACTTCTGGACCTGTGTAGTCTCTGCAAGGAAGAAGGGCTGCTCTGCTGCTGAAGGAATACCACTCTACTGGACAGCTGATTTGCTAGACTCCTGCCTTGCTGTGCTGCACTGCTGCCTGCTGTTCCCCTGCCTCGGCGAGAAGGACTGGACCTGCATCACTTGAATCCAGAGTGACTCCAAGGACTAGCTGGCTGGCCTCCTGATTTGAAGTCTCAGGGACATAAAAGACTTCCAACTTACTTGCTTTTGCACCTGGATTCTTCCATTTGTGGGTCTGCCCTGCCAAGTGGTGCCACTACAGTCCTGGACTCTTGGAAGTGAGGCCTAAGGTGCTTACTTCAGCAAAACCCATGCATCTTCTGTCGAACCGACACATCGGTGCCATTGCGTGGATCAGAACCAGGGCATTGCCCCTGTTTCATGGATGGGAATCGATGCATTGCTCCTGTTGCGTGGATCGGAACCAGTGCATGACCAGAACTGGCACATCGCCTCTGCTGTATGGGTTGGCCCGATGGATGGACTTTGGAACCACCACTGCACAGTGTCTCCACATCTCCATGAATGGCATTCTCTATGACAACGACAAATCCCTGCATTGCATCTCTTCGCTTGTCGGAGCTGAAGCATCATCGCTGCTGCGCAGATCAGGACTGGTGCATCACCCCCACTGTGTGGATCACCACAGGCACATTGCTTTGGCTGCTGCCTCATCTTCAATGTCAACACAGCGAGGACCAAGGTACTTTTGTTTAGCGGGCCTCACGGGGTCCCGGTGTCCGGTCTGTGCTCCATCGTAGTCAGCCTGAACATTTGACTTTGTCTCGGTCCGGTGGGACAAGATATCCCAAATAGGAGCTTATTACTTCTAAGATCTGTTTTACAGTTTATTCTTTACAAATTCATATCTCAAGTTCAACTTATTGGATTTTTGTTTTTGTGGTTTTCTTTTATCTATTAAATTAAGTACTATTTTCCAACCTGGTGTGGAATATTTTGTGTGTGGAGTTTTCACTGTTTTACTGTTTGGAGTGTTTGCACAAATACTTTGCACATTGGCTGTAAGTTGAGCCTGACTGCTCAGTGCCAAACTACCAGAGGGTGATCACAGATTAATTTCGGGTTTGCCTGCTTCAAACCCAGACTAGGATTGTGGTTGTTGCTTGACTAGGGCTCATACCCCAGTCAACCTACAACCCAATTTCTAACAAAATCCTACTATGTACCCTTGCTGTCTCTGATAAAAGTGTTCACCAATTATGAGGTTGTGTGTCTTGCCACCCCTGCTGTTTAGCCCTATCAAAACTGATCTTGCATGAGAACTGTACAAAGTGAGGGGATTTCCTTCAAAAATAGCCTTTCTACTTATTCCACTGTTTACAATACACTGTTGACACAGCTATTTTAGACTTAGACCACACAGCTATGAGCCTACAAAGAATGTTCTCTGTATTATAGAATTACAACATACAAACTTAATTGGTTCTTATAATAAAAATGGTTGAAAACATGGGAACGGAAGTAACATCTGGAACAGGCTCCTGCATTATGAGACATACACCTCACCACTGATAAATAGACTTAACATGGACTGTTGAGTAACTCTCACTGCAGTCCCTGACCTCTAGTTTGGGTGATAGTGTTGATGGGGAGGTTTGTGAGCCAGCCCACTCGTACCAGGTCCCTGAGCCACTGTAAATACACAGGCCCCCAGAGCAGATACAGAGCTAGCTGGCAGGTCAAACCAGGATTTTGAGGATGTTTAAGAGTGGCCTCCCCATCATTCCATAAGAAGCAGGTGACCTGACAGAAAGTATCTTGACTGATACTTTATCTTTTGTGGGCAAGTGAGGTATTTAATAACACCGGGAGATGCAAAGGGCCTGAAAGGAAGCATCCTCACTGAGACCTTCTATTTTGTGTGCTTAGAGCCCACACGCAGAAGAAAACCTGTCTACTCCCACCTGGTGGGAGCTGCAAAAATGCTCTTGCAGGCAGCAAAACAGAGATTGCTCCCGCCCGGCGGGAGCAGAGAAAAGAACCTGCCCCCTCAAGGCGGGAGCAATGCTGGCTCCTGCTGGCACCCAGGATGGGTACTTGCGAGGAGCCAATGGGGCTACCAGGACTCTGGGGCTCCTCCTGCAGCCCCTAATGTTGTATCTTTTAGGTGCCCTGGGTAGGCACTGGGGCACTCACATTAGGCTCCAGGACTGGTAAAGGCTGATGTAGGGGTGCTGTGCCGCCCTCACCTATAAAAATTATATAGCCCCGGGGTTGGGGTCCCCGGAGCCTGTAAAGGCTTGTGAAGGGGTATGCTGCTTGCCCCCCTCCCCATAAAAATGAACCACCCCAGGGGATGGGATCTCCACGGCCTATAAAGGCTTGGGAGGGGCTGCATGTCACCCTCCCCTGAAAAAACAATACGGTCACAGGGGATGGGGGATCCTAGAACCTGTATAGGCTTGGGGAGGGGGGCCAAATGTCCCTTCCCCTTAAAGAGAAAAGAATTGCTGGCTCCAGCCAACATCTAGGATGGATGCTGGCAGGGGAGCAGGAAGGGCCGCAGGGCCCTAGGGCCCCCCGTTGCTCTCAAGAAAACAAAGATCTGTGTGTCCTAGGAGCACACTCAGGCACCCAAAACATAAAAAACAAAACAAAAAAAAGAATAATAAAGGAGCGTCAGGAGCCACTCATTGCTTTTTCAATGCTCTGAGTAAGGAGCACCCCGTAATGCCCTATGGCATTTTAACAAAATATATTTTCACGGCTCTTCTGCCCGTAGAGGAGACAGAGCCACTACCAAAAATATTCTTAATTTTGTGGGCAGGGGGACTGCAGGATGTGCAGCAGCCTCCCAGCAACATTAAAAATATATTGATAACCTCTTTGTAAAAATCTTTGTTTGGTCTCTTTGAATTTAAGATTCATCTCTTTGGTCTCAGAACAGTTTCTTTTCATCCTGATGAATTCTCCGTATGGTATGTTCTTTTTAAGAATTCAGGATGGAAACTCTTTCCGTGGAGCACACTGTTGGTTGCTGTGCTTTTCCGGAACACTGTTGTTTCTATTTTATCTGATTTGACATACACTTTTGTATCTAAAAATACAGTTTCACTTGCACTGATGTTGTAAGTAAACGTGAGTCCAACTTCATTGTTATTTAGTATGCAAATGAATTCCAGGAACTCTGTTTCTGTCCCATTCCAAAGAAGAAAGAGGTCATCTATAAATCGTAGCCAAAGTGCCACCTTGGCTGCGTGGTGGTCATTTTCCTCTCTCCAAGCTATTGTTTTCTCCCACCACCCCATCACAAGGTTGACATAGCTTGGAGAGAAGAAAACTCCCATGGCGGTCCCGCAACTCTGGGAGTATATGCTCTTGTTGAACAGGAATACATAGCTCAATCATTTCGGTGACCATCTGGCAATGTTGCAGTTCCTCTATGGGCTTCTGTTTGAGGAAGTATTTGATCGCTTGTATGCCTACGTTGTGATTTATAGACGTGTATAACGATACCACGTCGATGGTTACTAATAGGTATTCCTTTTGCCATTCTGTATTCATAAGGATTCTTAAGAAGCCTCCGGTGTCTTTAATATATGAAGTTAAAGTTGGTACCAATGGTGCCAGGAAGTGGTCCACATATGTGGAGATGTTTTCGTATAGCGACCCGCAGCTCGAAATAATGAGGCTCCCTGGGGGTCTTATTAAGGTTTTATGCACCTTTGGGAGGAAATAAATGGTAGGTATTATCGGAGTATCATTCTTTAGGAATTGAACCTCCTGGTCATTCAATAATCCCTTCTCATGCCAGGTTTTTAACTTGATGTTTAGTTCCTTCACTAGGTCATTTATGGGATTTTTCTTCAGTTTTTCATAGTTTGTTGTATTGTTTAGTTGCCGCATGGCTTCCAGGATGTATTCTTCTTTGTCAAGGATTACTATGTTTCCCCCCTTGTCGGCGGGTTTGATCTATATCGAGGTGTTATTAATGAGTAACTCTAGTGCTTGACGTTCTTGCTTGCTCAGATTTTCTTTGTTCTGTCTGTGTTTCACATTTACCATTTTTTCCAGTTCTGCTGTTACTAGATCATGGAAAGTGTCTATCCGATTACCCGGATGTAATGCAGGACAGAATTTGGATTTGTCTTTGAACTTAGTGTTCATATGTTTGTCAGTTCTGATACCCATCTCTTCCAAAATTTGAGAGTCTGAGATGTTCTCCTCATTTATTTCATTGGCCAGGCCATATGCTGTTCTCAAGTTCGAGACTTCTACAATTGTAAAGTCCTCTGTTTGTTCGCTATTGATGTTAGTATCGTTCTCAAGACTCATAGAGTTTTGTTTGTCTTGTTTGGTGAAGAACTTGGCCAGTTTTAATTTTTGGACATATTTGTAAAGATCTATTTTCGTTTCAACGAAATCAAAATGTTTTTATGGGCAAAATGTAAGGCCTTTGTTGAGAAGGCTTTGTTCTGCTTTTGTTAGAACATGTTTTGACAGATTTATAATTAAATTAGGTTCTGTTCTTGCTGTCTCATCTATTTCTTCGTCACTCGTAGATGGTAACCTTTTGCTTTTTCCGGAGCCTCTTCTGATTTTTCGTCGCTTGCTCTTGTTGCCATCTGGCCTCTCCCACTTCCTCTTCCACGCCCGGATCCACGTCCTCTTCCCCTTCCTCTTGGTGTCTTTTGGTCTAAGTACAGCAGTTTCATTTCGTCTAAAAAAGAGGTACGTTGACTAGTGGTTGATTGTCCCTCTCCTTTGCTGAAATCAGTGTCTGATTCACTTTGTGTGGTGTTGGGGGATTCTTGTGGCAGCCTCTTGTTTGTGCTCATTTGTTGTTTTAGAGCATCAAATCGTTTCACAAAGGTAAGTATTGCGCCACACTCGTAGTCATGTTCGTCTCTTCTGAACTTGCGTTCTTTACGCTCTTCAACCTCCTTTTCATGTCTGTCCAAATTGCGTTCCTTTTCCTTCCTCAGCTTTTTGGATTCATCCTCTTGATTATATGCAAGGATACGTGCCTCCAGTTCTGCTATAATTTTATGCAGTTCCTCAACATCTATCTGCGCATATTTCACTATTATTAACATCATATTGCACGAGCACTGCATGTTGTTTCTTACCCATTCTACCAGCATTTCAGGTTTTGTGTCGGGATGGTTGGGCAGTGTAAAGATTCTGAGGCCCCTGGGTACTCTTTCACACTCAATATATTTTTCAAGTGTGATCACTTCCCAGCTCTTCGTTATTTCGCTTTTAAGCATCCTTTCCAGTTGGACATACATTTGTTTTAATGTCCTTTCTCCTGCACTTGCTTGTTTCTCATCTTCTGATCTACTTCCCGTAGTTTTCTTTCCTTTTTGGAACATTTGTTCCACTCTTTGAGTGTGTTTTGCCTCTCTTTCCTCCATAGCTATAGTTTGTGAATAGTTCTTGATGACCAATTAATTTAAAACAGTACGTGTCCCGCCTGTTCTCGGTGTTTGAACTAAACTCTAATTGAAGGAGTCTTTAACTGTTTGCACGATGACCACTTGTTAATTTATATTCAATTCTCCCCCAAAGGTAGTGAAAATATTCTGTTGGGAACCGCTCGTTACACCTCGTGTGTTTAAGCGGTGTTCCCCTTCACTCGCTGCGACTCTCCAATACAAGCCCACACATGTATCGCACAGCGCTCTCACCTCTTGTTGTTCTCGGTGGCGCTGAATCCTCCGGATGTTCTGATTTTAATCCTTGTGTGATATGGGCAAGTATTTAGAGCGTTTTTCTGTTCAGTGCCCTCTTTCCCAAGTCCGGTTCACCTCACCCGTGCATCACTCCTTGGCATATATATATAAAACATATTTAAACTTTACAGAAACACATAGTCACTGGATGATGTCATCAGTGATGTCATCAGTGATGTCATTTGAGATGTCATCAGTGATGTCATCACTGATGTCACTGACCATGTCATGAATGATGTAATGTGTGACATCATCAGCAGTGCATTGCGGGAGCGCGAGTTATAGTCAGCTTAACTAACTATAACGGCCGAATTTCTCTGGTTTTGTACGAGTGAAATGTCCAACTGACTATAACGTCCCTGAAACCTGTGGTTTTTTCAGTGAATTTCTAAGGTTTTTTAAATGCTAATTTCTAACTATCACGTCCCTGAAACCTGTGGTTTTTTCAGTGAATTTCAAAGATTTTTTAAATGCTAATTTCTAACTATAACGTCCCTGAAACCTGTGGTTTTTTCAGTGAATTTCAGAGGTTTTTTAAATGCTAATTTCTAACTATGCCTACAGAGGTAGGACATGTGCAAAAAGAGGAAGAAAGGCGCAGAAAGAAGCAAGAGAAATGCAGAAAGAGGCAACAGATGTCCAGAAAGACGAAGAAAGGTGCAGAAAGAAGCAAGAGATGTGCACAAAGAACCAACAGAGGAGCAGAAAGAGGCCTTGTTGCAAAGTCATCCTGTGCCCCCAACTTTTTGCTGACGGGTACTGGTGGTAACCGACTTCGACTAACCAGGCCCAGAGCCAGTGCTATGTTAAAAGAGACTTAGAATACAGTGAAAACACCTACATACACTAGGGAACACTACCCGTTGGGGTACCCCTGTGATTGGCATGACCTCCTCTGTAAGGCCCTAGTACATTATAGCAAAAGACACACAATTGATGGACAGAATGCAGAACAAATCAAAACATTCACCCCCAGTCAAGAGATCTGGGTTAAATCCATCATTCTTTTGCTCACCATGCCACCCCAGTTTAGACCTGGCCATATGCAAATCAGTCTTGACCCTGTGCCTCATGGGAACAGTCCAGCCTGAACTGCCAAGCCAGGTCCTCCCTGGACCGGAAACAAGCATCCTAGGACCGGTTTCGGGGTTTCACCCCTCTTCAGCCAGAATAGCTTGATTCCAGTGGCACAGTGAGCCCAAGACCCACTTCTGGGCATACCTGGCGCACTTAGGGCGAGAAAGCAAAAGACACACAATTGATGGACAGAATGCAGAACAAATCAAAACATTCACCCCAAGTCAAGAGATCTGGGTTAAATCCATCATTCTTTTGCTCACCATGCCACCCCAGTTTAGACCTGGCCATATGCAAATCAGTCTTGACCCTGTGCCTCATGGGAACAGTCCAGCCCGAACTGCCAAGCCAGGTCCTCCCTGGACCAGAAACAAGCATCCTAGGACCGGTTTCGGGGTTTCACCCCTCTTCAGCCAGGATAGCTTGATTGCAGTGGCACAGTGAGCCCAGGACCCACGTTTGGGCATACTTGGCGTACTTAGGGCGAGAAAGCAAAAGACACACAATTGATGGACAGAATGCAGAACAAATCAAAACATTCACCCCCAGTCAAGAGATCTGGGTTAAATCCATCATTCTTTTGCTCACCATGCCACCCCAGTTTAGACCTGGCCATAAGCAAATCAGTCTTGACCCTGTGCCTCATGGGAACAGTCCAGCCCGAACTGCCAAGCCAGGTCCTCCCTGGACCGGAAACAAGCATCCTAGGACCGGTTTCGGGTTTCACCCCTCTACAGCCAGGATAGCTTGATTCCAGTGGCACAGTGAGCCCAGGACCCACGTCTGGGCATACCTGGCGCACTTAGGGCGAGAAAGCAAAAGACACACAATTGATGGACAGAATGCAGAACAATTTGGGTATGCCCAGACGTGGGTCCCGTGCTCTCCATGCCACTGGAGTCAAGCTATCCTGGCTGATGAGGGCTGAAAGCCCGAAACCGGTCCTAGGATGCTTGTTTCCAGTCCAGGGAGTACCTGGCCTGGCAGTTCGGGCTGGACTGTTCCCATTGGGCGCAGGGTCAAGACTGATTTGCATATGGCTGGGTCCAAACTGGAATGTCATGGTGAGCAAAAAAACGATGGATTTAGGCCCAGATCTCTGTACTGGGGTGAATGTATGACATTGTTCTGCATTCTGTCCATCAACTGTTGTTTTTGCATTTGTCACCCCGAGCGGGATGGGTATGCCCAGACGTGGGTCCCGTGCTCTCCATGCCACTGGAATCAAGCTATCCTGGCTGAAGAGGGGTGAAACCCCGAAACCGGTCCTAGGATGCTTGTTTCCAGTCCAGGGAAGGACCTGGCTTGGCAGTTCGGGCTGGACTATTCCCATGAGGCACAGGGTCAAGACTGATTTGCATATGGCTGGGTCCAAACTGGAATGGCATGGTGAGCAAAAAAACGATGGATTTAGGCCCAGATCTCTGTACTGGGGTGAATGTATGACATTGTTCTGCATTCTGTCCATCAATTGTTCTTTTTGCACTAGTACATAATAGGGCAGGGGGATTAAAACTACCTCTAAGTCAGAGGTGCAGAAAGATGCTTCTTTAAGTAGTAGTCACATTTTCAAAGTGGTGGAGAAAGGGTGCTGGGCCTCTGACCAGCGCTCAGGAATTCCGCTGCATAGGACTTAGAGGAGGTACCAGGAGGGCTTCTTGGCCCCCATACTCCCTCAGGAGTAAATTGGACTTCATCCCCCATCCCATAGTCTGCCAGGAGGCACGTTTGCAGAGTGGTGGAGAAAGGGGGGCATGTCCTCTGAAGACGTCTTAGCAATCCCACTGTGTGGGACTTACTGGAGGTAATAAGAGGGGTAGTTGGCCAACTACCCCTCCTATTACCTCCAGTACGTCCCACACAGCAGGATTGCTAAGTCCTCATAGCAGGTCACACCCCCTTTGCTCACCACTCTGCAAACGCGCTCCCTGGCGCACTCTTGGATGGGGATTGAAGTTCCCTTCGCTGCTGGGGGTCCTTTCGGGGCCAACTAGCCTACCTCTTACCTCCAGTAAGCCCCACACAGTGGGATTGCTGAGATGTGTACAAAGGCCACGCCCCCTTTCCCCACCACTCTGCAAACGCGCCTCCTGGCGCGTTCTAAGTTGGGGTATTAAGTCCCCTTCATTCCTGAGGGTCCCTGGGGGCCAACTAGCTCACCAGGTACCTCCAGTAAGCGCCACACACCTGGATTGCTGAGAGTGGTCCGAGGCCACGTCCCCTTTTTACACCACTCTGCAAACGCGGCTCCTGGCCACTATTGGCCCCCGGGGACTGCCACCTCCCCGGGGCTTTATAATTTATGCGCGGGGGCATGCGGCCCCCCAGCAGCCCTAGGGACCGCCACCTCCCCGGGGCATATTTAAATACAGTGGGGGGGCCTCGTGGGCCCCCTGAGCCCCGGGGACTGCCACCTCCCTGGGGCTCAAATAAATAATGTGTGTAGGGGGCTCAAGCCCCCCAACACTGCCCCAGGGACCACCACCTCCCCGGGGATTTACAAATGACGGGAGGGGGGCCGCGCGGCCCCCCTCCTGGAGCCCTTGATGGCCCTGGGGACCGCCACCCCCCAGGGCCGGCTCCTGCAATGTCCCGGGGTGCCCACCCCCGGGACATTGCTGTTTGCTATGGCAGGGCGGGAGCATGGCTCCTGCCCTGTCATAGCAAACTCTGCTTTGTTTTGTTGAAGCGAGAGCAGGAAACCTGCTCTCGCTTTAACGAAGCAAAGCAGGATTGCTTTTGAACAAGGGGAGGTGCATGTCAGCAGCTCCCCTTGCTCAAAAGCAATGCCGGCTCCCGCAGGAGGCGGGGAACCGGCTGGGACCGTGGAGGCATTGGGGCTCCCCCCACGGTTCCCACCATGAGGCCAGGCCCCGGGGGATGGGGTCCCTGGGGCCAGAAGTGGCCCAGGAGAGGGGGCGCACGGCCCCCTCTCCCTTTAGTTAAAAAAAAGAATGGCTGGGTCCCGGGGGATGGGGTCCCCAGGGCCAAAATCAGCCTGGGGAGGGGGGCCACACGGCCCCCCTCCTCAAAAAGATTTTTTTTAATAATGGTCCCTGGGGCCAATAGTGGCCCAGGGAAGAGGGGCCACGTGGCCCCCCTTCCCTGTAAATATTTAAAAAAAAGAAGAGGCCATGCCCCGCCGGATGGGGTCCCCGGGGCCAAAAGTGGCCCAGGGAAGGAGGGCCATGCGGCCCCCCTTCCCTATAAATAAATATAAAAAAGGAGGCCATGCCCCGGGGGATGGGATCCCCGGGGCCGAATTTGGCCTCGGGACGGAGGCCGCACGGCCCCTTCCCGTTTTTTTTTTTTTTTTAAAGGGGTCAGGCCCTGGGGGATGGGGTCCCCAGGGCCCCAAAAACACTAATAGAAGGGGGGCCACACAGCCCCCTTCTAAAACATTTTTTTTTTTAAAAAGCTGGCATCTCGCCGGAGGCCCCACCCCCTCCCTGCACCACTCTGCAAACGTGCCCCCTGGTGCGTTGTAAGTTGGGGAATTAAGTCCCCATGAATTTTGAGGGTCCCCGGGGGCCAACTAGCCCACCAGGTACCTCCAGTAAGCACCACAGAGCTGGATTGCACAGAGGTGGTCCGAGGCCATGCCCCTTTTTACACCACTCTGCAAATGCACCTCTTGGCACACTGCTGGTGGGGCGATGAGGTCCTCTTCTGTCCTGAGGACCTCAGGACACAAGTGGACTTCATCCCCCGAGTAGCAGTGCGCCAGGAGGCGCGTTTGCAGAGTGGTGTAAAAAGGGGGCGTGGCCTCGGAGCACTCTCAGCGATCCAGCTCTGTGGCCCTTACTGGAGGTACCTGGTGGGCTAGTTGGCCCCCAGGGACCCTCAGGATTGAAAGGGACTTAATCCCCCAACCCAGAACGCGCCAGGAGGCGCGTCTGCAGAATGGTGGAGAAAGGGGGCGTGGCCTGGTATAAGAAGTTAGCAATCCTGCTGTGTGGGACTTACTGGAGGTAATAGGAAGATTAGTTGGGCCCCAAGGTTGATGTTGGGGGCTAACTACTCCTCCTGTTACCTCCAGTAAATCCCACACAGTGGGATTGCTAAGAGGTGTTCGGAGGCCACGCTCACCTTTCTCCACCACTCTGCAAACGCGAGTGCTATGTTATAGTTAGAAATTAGCATTTAAAAAAGCTTAGAAATTCACTGAAAAAACCATAGCTTTCAGGGACATTATAGTTAGAAATTAGCATTTAAAAAACCTTAGAATTTCACTGAAAAAACCATAGGTTTTATGGATGTTATAGTTAGAAATGAGCATTTATATTACCTATTGGCGGTTGCCAGCAGGTAGTTAGGTAGTTATAGTTAGGACGGAGTTTTTATCAAAAAGGTGATTTCCAGTTGCCGATATCTTTGACGCCGATTGATGACTCCTCATGAAATTTTCCCAAAATATGTGCTCTGTACTTCATATGTAGTGTAGTGGGAGCTGAGAAAAAGGGTGGGTCAAAAAAGGTGTGTTTCCCAAGTTAATTCCCATAGGACCTTTGAACAATTCTACAGCCCGAACCGTTGTACGGAATTGCACCAGATTTGGCAGGAAGCTCGATTTTGGTACGAAGAAAGTGCTTTTTGTGATTTGGCGTAAATCTGTTCAGTATTTGGGAGATGTGAGTGGTTGTGTGGGAGTGGGAGTATGAGATGTTGTATTGGGGTGTATGTGGGTGTGTGAGTGGTTTTGCGGCTGATGTCATCAGTGATGCCATTTGAGATGTCATCAGTGATGTTATTTGAGATGTCATCAGTGATGTCATGAGTGATAACACTGACCATGTCATGAGTGATGTAATATGTGAGTTCATAAGAAGTGCTTTGCGGGGGAGTTAGTCATAGTTAGCTCAGCTAAGTGTAACTGCTGAATTTCTCTGGTTTTGTATGAGTCAAATGTCAGCCTAACTATAATGTCCCTGTAACCTTTGGTTTTTTCAGTAAATTTCTAAGGTTTTTTTAATTCTATATTCTAACTATAATGTCCCTGTGTAAACTTTGTTATGCTCAGTGATTTTATATATATATATATATATATATATATATATTATCTACTGGCGGTCGCCAGTAGATAGTTATAGTTAAAACCTATTATCCATAGGAAATCCGCGACATTCTATTTGAAATAACGTTGGCGCCGGTTGACGAATCTTCGCGAAAGTTTCCAACTTGTTGGGGCGCTCCGGTCCGCTCCTATCCTGAAAGTCTCGGGGTGATACGTCAAGCGGGGGCCGAGAAAAAAGGGGGTCCCAAAACGCGTTTTCCCCATTCATTTTTCCATAGGAACCTTTAGTCGCAGCTACAGCCCGAACTGCTGAACGGAATTACACCAAATTTGGCAAAGAGGTAGCCCTTGGTTCAGTGTCGTGCCTTTTGCTTAAATGGTGTAAATCCGTTCAGTAGTTCCTGAGAAAATCAAAAGTAAAGTCACATATATATCTGGGCGGAGCCTAACCACACATGTCATCGTGAGATCTGATTGGCTGTCAGCACTTCATCCTGGAATTGCTGGCAGCCATCTTGGGACCAATATAAATGATAGTACCTCATTGAAATGCATTGTAGTGAATAGAAGATTTTGAGGGTCACCAAAAGGAGAACTATAAAGGGTGATAACAGGCTTTAGTTACATTAGAATTTATTTGTTGATGGTACCATACTAATTTTAGGAATTGTGGTGTATTCTAAGGTGATTTTACCATGTGAAAAACCTTCTGCTGGGATATCATGAATCATGTTTGAGAGATCACTATTTTCTCATGCTTGTCCCATGGAGGTTTGGAAGGTGCTCCAGAAGCTAAAATGAGAGCATATTTTCTGTAAATTCACATTATCTTTCTCACTTATGTGAGAATGAAGTCTGACATTCTCAGTAAAACATGTACATCCAACAAGGGCAGAGACTGTCAGTTGATTCCTTTGTGTTCTACTGCAGCTTCCCAGAGTGTTCTAAAGAACAACTAGAGTGCTAACAGCCTTACTTATGACAAAAGTATGGCACACCTGAAGCCATCTTGATTGGAATAAACTGGTAACACTTAAACAATTTAATTTAAAAAGGAACAAAATGATGGGCTTCATTTTGTCATAGAAATTATGGTTAGTGCTGTAGAAAGAAAAATTAGGACATGTTTCAAGTGTGATCTCAAATATCTTCCTGTTATATTTCAACAGGAGCAGCCTGCCAGTTGATGCCTTTGTGTTCTACTGCAGCTTCCCAGAGTGTTCTAAAGAACAACTAGAGTGCTAACAGCCTTACTTATGACAAAAGTATGGCACACCTGAAGCCATCTTAATTGGAATAAACTGGTAACACTTAAAACATTTAATTTAAAAAGGAACAAAATGAGGGGGTTCATTTTGTCATAGAAATTATGGTTAGTGCTGTAGAAAGAAAAATTAGGACATATTTCAAGTGTGATCTCAAATATCTTCCTGTTATATTTCAACAGGATGAGCCTGCCAGTTGATGCCTTTGTGTTCTACTGCAGCTTCCCAGAGTGTTCTAAAGAACAACTAGAGCGCTAACAGCCTTACTTATGACAAAAGTATGGCACACCTGAAGCCATCTTGATTGGAATAAACCGATAACACTTAAAACATTTAATTTAAAAAGGAACAAAATGAGGGGTTCTTTTTGAAATAGAAATTATGGTTAGTGCTGCAGAAAGAAAAATTAGGGCATGTTTTAAGTGAGATCTCATATCCTCTTCTATTTCATTAGAAAATTCTGGCATGCAGACTGAAACAATCACTTTCAATACCAGCAGCAGACTACCAGTTAACTCCCTGGTGAGCAGTAGCTTTACTCCAGTGATCTAATGAGCAACTAGAGTGCTAACATTCTGAATTTATGGCAGATGTGAGACACATCTGAATGCCTTCTTGATGGAATCAAAGTAAAAAACTGAAAGCATTTCCTACTGAGAAGACTGCAGTAAATGAAGAAATTAGGAAACTTCATAACAAAGAAGTCTTCCAAGATGGCCACCAGTGAAAAAAGAGCCCAAATGTAGCACAAATATTACCCAGATGTAGCCCACATATAGCCCAATGACAAAAGTGTGCAAAACACTTTTTATTTTGAGTTTTTTAGCAGTTTTATGTAGTGCAGACTGGTCAGGTATTGGAGCATTGCATCTTAAAACATGACCCCCTAAACTACAAAAACACCACTGCACTACCTTAAACCCTAAAACACTACCCCCAGCACGACCCCCTACACTACACAAGCACCACTGCACTATCCTAAACCCTAAAACACTACCCCCAGCACGACCCCCTACACTACCCAAACACCACTGCACTAACCTAAATCCTAAAACACTACCACCAGCACGACCCCTACACTACCCAGACACCACTGCACTACCCTAAAACATGACCCCCTACACTACACAAACACCACTGCACTACCCTAAACCCTAAAACACTACCCCCAGCACGACCCCCTACACTACACAAGCACCACTGCACTACCCTAAACCCTAAAACACTACCCCCAGCACGACCCCCTACACTGCCCGAACACCACTGCACTGCCCTAAACCCTGAAACACCACCCCCAGCATGACCCCCTACACTGCCCGAACGCCACTGCACTGCCCTAAAGCCTGAAACACTACCCCCAGCAAGACCCCCTACACTGCCCGAACACCACTGCACTGCCCTAAACCCTGAAACATCACCCCCAGCAAGACCCCCTACACTGCCCGAACACCACTGCACTGCCCTAAACCCTGAAACATCACCCCCAGCAAGACCCCCTACACTGCCCGAACACCACTGACCTAAACCCTGAAACACCACCCCCAGCACGACCCCCTACACTGCCTGAACACCACTGCACTGCCCTAAACCCTGAAACACTACCCCCAGCATGACCCCCTACACTGCCCGAACACCACTGCACTGCCCTAAACCTTGAAACACCAGCCCCTGCACGACCCCCTACACTGCCCGAACACCACTGCACTACCCTAAACCCTGAAACATCACCCCCAGCACGACCCCCTACACTGCCCGAGCACCACTGCACTGCCCTAAACCCTGAAACACCAGCCCCAGCACGACCCCCTACACTGCCCGAACACCACTGCACTGCCCTAAACCCTGAAACACCAGCCCCAGCACGACCGCCTACACTGCCCGAACACCACTGCACTGCCCTAAACCCTGAAACACCAGCCCCAGCACGACCCCCTACACTGCCCGAACACTACTGCCCTGCCCTAAACCGTGAAACACCATCCTCAGCATGACCCCCTACACTGCCCGAACACCACTGCACTGCCCTAAACCCTGAAACACCACCCCCAGCGCGACCCCCTACACTGCCCGAACACCACTGCACTGCCCTAAACCCTGAAACACCACCCCTGCACAACCCCTACACTGCTCGAACACTACTGCACTGCCCTAAACCCAGAAACACCATCCCCAGCACGACCCCCTATACTGCACGAACACCACTGCACTGCCCTAAACCCTGAAACACTACCCCCAGCAAGACCCCCTACACTGCCCGAACACCACTGCACTGCCCTAAACCCTGAAACATCACCCCCAGCAAGACCCCCTACACTGCCCGAACACCACTGCCCTAAACCCTGAAACATCACCCCCAGCAAGACCCCCTACACTGCCCGAACACCACTGCACTGCCCTAAACCCTGAAACACCAGCCCCAGCATGACCCCATACACTGCCCGAACACCACTGCACTACCCTGAAACACCACCCCTGCACGACCCCCTACACTGCCCGAACACCACTGTACTGCCCTAAACCCTGAAACCCCACCCCCAGCATGACCCCCTACACTGCCAGAACACCACTGCACTGCCCTAAACCCTGAAACACCACCCCTGTACAACATCCTACACTGCCCGAACACTACTGCACTGCCCTAAACCCTGAAACACCACCCCCAGCATGACCCCCTACACTGCACGAACACCACTGCACCGCCCTAAACCCTGAAACACTACCCCCAGCAAGACCCCCTACACTGCCCAAACACCACTGCCCTAAACCCTGAAACACCACCCCCAGCAAGACCCCCTACACTGCCCGAACACCACTGCACTGCCCTAAATCCTGAAACACCACCCCCAGCAAGACCCCCTACACTGCCCGAACACCACTGCACTGCTCTAAACCCTGAAACACCACCCCCAGCACGACCCCCTACACTGCCCGAACACCACTGCTCTGCCCAAAACCCTGAAACACCAGCCCCAGCACGACCCCCTACACTGCCCGAACACCACTGCACTGCCCTAAACCCTGAAACACCAGCCCCAGCACGACCCCCTACACTGCCCGAACACCACTGCACTGCCCTAAACCCTGAAACACCACCCCCAGCACGACCCCCTACACTGCCCGAACACCACTGCACTGCCCTAAACCCTGAAACACCAGCCCCAGCACAACCCCGTACACTGCCCGCACACCACTGCACTGCCCTAAACCCTGAAACACCAGCCCCAGCACAACCCCGTACACTTCCCGAACACCACTGCACTGCCCTAAACCCTGAAACACCAGCCCCAGCACGACCGCCTACACTGCCCGAAAACTACTGCACTGCCCTAAACCCTGAAACACCACCCCCAGCAAGACTACCTACACTGGCCGAACACCACTGCACTGCCCTAAACCCTGAAACACCACCCCTGCACGACCCCCTACACTGCCCAAACACTACTGCACTGCCCTAAACCCTGAAACACCACCCCTCAGCACGACACCCTACACTGCCCGAACACCACTGCACTGCCATAAACCCTGAAACCCCACCCCAGCACGACCCCCTACACTGCACGAACACCACTGCACTAAACCCTGAAACACCACCCCCTGCACGACCCCCTACACTGCCGGAACACCACTGCACTGCCCTAAACCCTGAAACACCACCCCCAGCATGACCCCCTACACTGCCCTAACACCACTGCACTGCCATAAACCCTGAAACATCACCCCCAGCACAACCCCCTACACTGCCTGAGCACCATTGCTCTGCCCTAAACACTGAAACACTAGCCCCAGCACGACTCCCTACACTGCCCGAACACCACTGCACTGCCCTAAACCCTGAAACACCACCCCCAGCACGACCCCCTACACTGCCCGAACACCACTGCACTGCCCTAAACCCTGAAACACCAGCCCCAGCAAGACCCCCTACACTGCCTGAACACCACTGCATTGCCCTAGGCTCTGAAACACCAGCCCCAGCAAGACCCCCTACACTGCCCAAACACCACTGCACTGCCCTAAACCCTGAAACACCAGCCCCAGCAGGACCCCTACACTGCCCGAACACCACTGCACTGCCCTAAACCCTGAAACACCAGCCCCAGCATGACCCCCTACACTGCCCGAACACCACTGCACTGCCCTAAACCCTGAAACACCAGCCCCAGCACGACCCCCTACACTGCCCGAACACCACTGCACTGCCCTAAACCCTGAAACACCAGCCCCAGCACCACCCCCTACAATTCCCGAACACCACTGTACTGCCCTAAACCCTGAAACACCACCCCCTGCACCGCCCCCTACACTGCCCGAACACCACTGCACTGCCCTAAACCCTGAAACACCACCCCCTGCACGACCCCCTACACTGCCCGAACACCACTGCACTGCCCTAAACCCTGAAACACCACCCCCTGCACCACCCCCTACACTGCCCGAACACCACTGCACTGCCCTAAACCCTGAAACACCACCCCCTGCACCGCCCCCTACACTGCCCGAACACCACTGCACTGCCCTAAACCCTGAAACACCACCCCCAGCATGACCCCCTTTACTGCTCGAACACCACTGCACTGCCATAAACCCTGAAACACCACCCCCAGCATGACCCCCTACACTGCCCGAACACCACTGCCCTAAACCCTGAAACACCACCCCTGCACGACCCCCTACACTGCCCGAACACCACTGCACTGCCCTAAACCCTGAAACACCACCCCCTGCACGACCCCCTACACTGCCCGAACACCACTGCACTGCCCTAAACCCTGAAACACCACACCCAAGACGACCCCCTACACTGCCCGAACACCACTGCACTGCCCTAAACCCTAAAACACCACCCCCAGCACTACCCCCTACACTGCCCGAACACAACTGCACTGCCCTAAACCCTAAAACACTACCCCCAGCATGACCCCCTACACTACCCGAACACCACTGCACTACCCTAAACCCTAAA
The DNA here is from genome assembly GCA_963921515.1 of Calotriton arnoldi. Taxonomy (NCBI): domain Eukaryota; kingdom Metazoa; phylum Chordata; class Amphibia; order Caudata; family Salamandridae; genus Calotriton; species Calotriton arnoldi. The sequence continues at coordinate 718,735 of CAWUFW010008264.1, forward strand.
ATACTCCCCCAGCACGACCCCCTACACTACCCGAACACGACTGCACTGCCCTAAACCCTAAAACACTCCCCCCAGCACGACCCCCTACACTGCCCAAACACTACTGCACTGCCCTAAACCCTGAAACACCACCCCTCAGCACGACACCCTACACTGCCTGAACACCACTGCACTGCCCTAAACCCTGAAACACCACCCCAGCAGGACCCCCTACACTGCCCGAACACCACTGCACTAAACCCTGAAACACCACCCCCTGCACAACCCCCTACACTGCCGGAACACCACTGCACTGCCCTAAACCCTGAAACACCACCCCCAGCACGACCCCCTTTACTGCTCGAACACCACTGCACTGCCCCAAACCCTGAAACACCACCCCCAGCATGACCCCCTACACTGCCCGAACACCACTGCCCTAAACCCTGAAACACCACCCCTGCACGACCCCCTACACTGCCCAAACACCACTGCACTGCCCTAAACCCTGAAACACCACCCCCTGCACGACCCCCTACACTGCCCAAACACCACTGCACTGCCCTAAACCCTGAAACACCACCCCCAGCACGACCCCCTACACTGTCCGAACACCACTGCACTGCCCTAAACCCTAAAACACCACCCCCAGCACGACCCCCTACACTGCCTGAACATCACTGCACTGCCCTAAACCCTAGAACACTACCCCCAGCATGACCCCCTACACTACCCAAACACCACTGCACTACCCTAAACCCTAAAATACTCCTCCCAGAACGACCCCCTACACTACCCGAACATGACTGCACTGCCCTAAACCCTAAAACACTCCCCCAGCACGACCCCCTACACTACCCGAACACCACTGCACTGCCCTAACCCCTAAAACACTCCCCCAGCACGACACCCTACACTACCTAAACACCACTGCACTGCCCTAAACCCTAAAACACTACCCCCGCATGACCCCCTACACTACCCAAATACCAATGCACTACCCTAATCCCTAAAACACTACCCCCGCACAACCCCCTACACTACCCAAAGACCACTGCACTACCCTAAACTCTAAAACAATACCCCCGCACGACTCCCTACACTACCCAAAGACCACTGCACTACCCTAAACCCTAAAACACGACCTCCTACACTACACAAACACCACTGCACTACCCTAAACCCTAAAAAACTACCCCAGCACGAACCCCTACACTACCCAAACACCACTGCACTACCCTAAACCATAAAACACTACCCCCAGCAGTACCCCCTACGCTACCCAAACACCACTGCACTACCCTAAACCCTAAAACACTACCCCCAACAGTACCCCCTACACTACCCAAACACCATTGCACTACCCTAAAACACTACCCCCAGCAGTATCCCCTACACTACCCAAACACCACTGCACTACCCTAAACCCTAAAACCCTAAAACACTAACCCCCAGCACGACCCCCTACACTACCCAAACACCACTGTACTACCCTAAACCCTAAAACACTCCCCCAGCACGACTCCCTACACTACCCAAACACCACTTCACTACCCTAAACCCTAAATCTACCCCCAGCATGACCCCCTACACTACACAAACACCACTGCACTACCCTAAACCCTAAAACACTACCCCCAGCACGACCCTCTTCACTACCTAAACACAACTGCACAATTTGTTACAGGCGTTGCAACGCAGGCCTGTGGTGCTTACTGGAAGTACCTGGTGGGCTAGTTGGGCCCCAGGGACTCTCAGGATTCAAGGTGACCTAATCCCACAACTTAAAACGCGCCACGGGGCGCGTTTGCACAGTGGTGAAGGGAGGGGGCGGGGCCTCAGGTGACATGTGCGCAAACACGCCCTGTGGTGCGTTTTAAGTTGGGGAGTTAATTCCCTTTGAATCCTGGGGGCCAACTAGCCCACCAGGTACCTTCAGTAAGCACAACAGAGTTGAGTTGCAGATAGGTGAAAAAAGGTGCGTGGCCTCGGAACGCCTCTCTGCAACTCAGCTCTGTGGTCCTAACTGTAGGTACCTGGGGGCTAGTTGGGCCCCAGGGACCCTCAGGATTCAAGGGGACTTAATCCCACAACTTAAAACGTGCCACTGGCTCTGGTTAGTCAGAGTCAGTTACCACCAGTACCCGTCTGAAAAAGTTGTGGGCACAGGATGATTTTGCAACAAGGCCTCTTTCTGCTCCTCTGTTGGTTCTTTCTGCACATCTTTTGCATCTTTCTGTGCGTTTTTTCTTCTTTCTTCACATGTCCTACCTCTGTTGGCATAGTTAGAAACTAGCATTTAAAAAACCTTTGAAATTCACTTAAAAAATCATAGGTTTCAGGCACGTTATAGTTAGAAATTAGCATTTAAAAAACCTTTGAAATTCACTGAAAAAACCATAGGTTTCAGGCACGTTATAGTTAGAAATTAGCATTTAAAAACCTTTGAAATTCACTGAAAAAACCATAGGTTTCAGGCACGTTATAGTTAGAAATTAGCATTTAAAAACCTTTGAAATTCACTGAAAAAACCATAGGTTTTAGGGACAGTTATAGTTAGTTGGACATTGCACTCGTACAAAACCCGTGAAATTCCCCTGTTATAGTTAGTTCAGCTAACTATAACTCGCGCCCCGCAATGCACTGCTGATGACGTCACATATTACATCACTCATGACATGGTCAGTGACATCACTGATGACATCACTGATGACATCTCAAATGACATCACTGATGACATCATCCATGTGATAATTTCATGCATCTTCTCACACCCTAATATAACTTTTGATACACCCACTCTAAATTACAGACTGCCATTCTCAAAACCATAGACACTCCAACACCAAAAACTACATACCCACTCACTGATTCTTAGGTCTACACACACATCCACTCACTCACCTGTACAGTCACTCATACTTACAGTCACTCAGTACAGGACTATCATATGCACTCATACACCTATATAAACACTCACACACCGCCACTCATCCATAGAGGTACTCACACACCTAGTCAGTCATGCAAAAAATTAATCACACACCCATTTACTCACCTATACAGTTATACACACACCAGCTCACTTACTCATACAAATACTAGCACATTCTTACGCTCTTATACAATAACTGATACAAGCACACACGCATCCATACAGCCACTCTCACAATAACACACTCTCACTTATAGCCATTTAAATACTCTAACACACATATATACTGCCTTTTACATATGTAGTTACTCGCACATGTACCACGGAGATATAGATTCACTCACTAACACACCCATACACACACTCACCCACCCAAGCAGTCCATCACAGATGCACTCTTGAAATCATGCACCCAGTGAATCACCCACTCACACATCTATGTATAGAGTCACACACACCCCACCCACACAAACAGTCAGGCAGCCATACAGATACTTAGAGAACCAATCAATAACCCATATAGACACTCATGTAGCTATTCGCAAATCCATGCATCCACTTACACACCAACAAACAGACGGATACAGACATTCACACAGTTTAGTCACTAACCCATGCATTCAGTAAGATACGTTTAATCACTCACTTGTAGTCAGTCACTCACGTATTAAATCATCCATTCAGACACTTATACACCCACTCATTCTTCAATACGCCTTTCCCTATATATATTAAACATATTTAAACTTTACAGAAACACAGTCACTGGATGATGTCATCAGTGATGTCATTTGAGATGTCATCAGTGATGTCATCAGTGATGTCACTGACCATGTCATGAGTGATGTAATATGTGACGTCATCAGCAGTGCATTGCGGGCGCGAGTTATAGTTAGCTGAACTAACTATAACAGGGGAATTTCACGGGTTTTGTACGAGTGCAATGTCCAACTAACTATAACTGTCCCTAAAACCTATGGTTTTTTCAGTGAATTTCAAAGGTTTTTTAAATGCTAATTTCTAACTATAACGTGCCTGAAACCTATGGTTTTTTCAGTGAATATATATATATATATATATATTTATATATATATCTTCTGACAGGAACCCGCTAAGTGTTCTCTGATGTCCTTATCATCTGAGAGAGGCTCTGGCAGGCTTGGGTGAATATATTTTTCTTCTATCCTATATGACCAGAATGGATTGGCTTTAGAAGTAATTAGGACGGAAGGAGAAAGAATTATAGGTCAAGCACAATTCTGACATTTTGGAAATTAGGAGAAGAGCAAAGCATTATGAGCATGCTTTAGCATTTAGGCAGTTTTGGGAAAACGGAACTTAGGGCCATATGTACAACAATTAGGACTTGTGATTTCCTAATTGCGATTTTTACCGAATTACAATTAGGAAATTGCAATTTCTCATGTAAGAAAACATGCAAACTTTAGATAGCGATTCCTAATGGGGTTGCAAATAGATCTACTTCAAGAATAATAGCGAGGCGCCACTGGTTTGAAATGACCCCTGTCTTCCAGTGCGGACTGAAATTGAAGGTCCTCAGAATCTGGCCCTTACTTATTTATGTCATCTTCACTGTGTATGTTGATAACTGTGAGGACCCCTAGTTTGAGGGGGCACACCACACCAATAAAATGCTCTTAAGCAAACAGCAAGTCCTCTTCTTCATCTAGTGTTTATTTTAGTTACTGCGCACAAGATTCCCAACTTTATATTGGGCGATAAAAGTTTAGTAAAAGCACTGACTTTATTATTTCAATAAGTCATACCTCATTATCTCATCCAAAGTAGATGAACCTATGACTTGGCTAGCTCTGATCTCTCAAAGGTCATCCTGTGGCGGGAGTTCTCAACCAATTCTCTATGTCATTGTGCCTTCACTTGCATTGGTGTTTAATTGTCCTTAAATTAGTATTTCATACTATTAGTGCACTGTTAACTCATTAAACATCCCCAAGAAATCATCGCTGTAGTTTTTCTCTCCTCCAGCGTTAATGGACCCACGTGATGCCCATACTTTTCTAGTCTGTGGCCACAGTGTCTCTAAAACTAACAATACTGTAGGGGTTTTGTATCCCTATCTTTGGAAGCCTGCCATCTGTAAAGAACATTTTGCGGAACCTAGTTTGAATAAATATTTACCGCACCGCTTCTTAGTGAACAAATTTCCTTTAATGCCTTGAACAACATCCCCTGGAGTTGTAATTTGAGCAAAGGTGCCAGTTTTTGTGGGTAAACAGTTTTAGGTGAATGCTGGGGAATGTTTGTCTTCTAAACATGAGTTCGAACAATGAATGAAAAGGAAATGTGAAGGCACTGTAATTAATAAAAAGTTAATGATTACTGAATAATCACATGACAGCATAAGGTAGCAGTAATATTCGAATTGTTCATTGAAAAAAGATGAGACTATTTGTTAGCGGTCGTTTTGTAAATATGAAGCTACTGTGACTTTTGTAAAGCTGGACTAGGTACCTAATAAAATATTGTTTGAAAAGGGTCTCATAGCTTTTCCTTGGCTGTCAACATCTGCATCCATATTCCTTTTCCCTTTGGAACAGTGGACGACTTCTGATTTTAGGTTGATATCATTCTTCCCTCGTGATCAGTGTCCTGAAGCTTTGGTGTTCTTTCTTGGACTTTGTTTGATTTAGTGACTAGTGTTTTGATCTAGATGACCCTAAAATTGCCAATATTTTTTCAGTACTTTAAATACAATAAAGCAACAGTGATGTCTGCCATTCCTTATTTTGAGAAGCAAAGTATTTCCACTCCTGGCCTGTTTTTCTTGTTCCTTACCTAAAGAAGAGTGCTGTCCATCCTTTCTGTCTCCTTAAAAATAGCATTTTTCTCTCAGGTGTCTCTCAGCCAATGGCTGCTGTTCAAAAGGATTTTGAATCCTTAATCTTCCGTTTTCTGTCTACTTCTTACAGAGACAGGATACCCTGTCGGCCTCCCAGGGATTGGGTAGTGTAGGCATATAGGTGTAGGAGAGTAGGATCTGCTTCACATGGGTACCCCCACTTTTGCTGATGCTTCACTGTTTTTCGACCTTAGTCTGGCTGGGGCCCTGCTAATCAGAACCCCAGCCTAGCTGCTTCCTCTCTAAAATGGTTTCCATGTGCCTTAGGCACATCTCTGATTGGAATCTGGAGTGCCCTTATAAGTATATGGTATACTATGTACCCAGGGCATAGGTACCTCAGAGGCCTACCAGGGGCTGCAGCATGTATTGTGCCACCCCTGGAAGGCCATCCAAACTGACACCACAGGTCTTCTACTGCAGCCTGGGTAAGGTGGTGCATGCACCCCTTACTGTGATATAGGTTACCTATATCACTATATACATACACACATATAAACCTATAAGTCACTCCTATGGCAGGCCTTATCAATCCTGAAGGCAGAGTGCGTGGTTCCTATGTGAGAGGGTGCCCCTGCATGAGCAGGGCCCTCTGCAGCGTTCGGAGACCCTTCTCTGATGCTGTTTGTAGTGCAGCCTGACCATATACTCTTAAGCGCATTATAACCTCGCGTTAAATGCTAACTTTGGAATGGCTGCACCGAAACATGTCGTGTTTGGTGTCAAACATCTTGGAATACTACCCCCCGCCAATTCTGGCGGCGGGGGTAGCATTCCACCCTTCTAGAGGGAGAGACATGTTAACCCTGGCCTGGCCGGTAACTTCTTTCTAAAGCCCTGGCATCACAAAATGGATGCTGCTGCCACAGGCACAAGTCTGGCCTCCTGCTGCTGGATGAAACTCCGGCAGGGGAGGCCTGGACAATAGGTTTCCTGTCCCAGGGAGGTGTGACCACCTCCCCAGACAGGATAGTGTGTATTGAGGCTGGGCGGGAGCACTTTCGGGTGCTTTGAAGTCCTGCACTGGGGGCACACTTGGTGTCCCTGTGCATACCCCAGTTCAAACCGGATCAGGGGCTTGCAGCCCCTGCTTTGGCGCGAACTGGACAAAGGGAAAGGGGTGTAGCTACCCCTCTGCCCTGACCCACCCATAGGTGGGGCCACAGAGTAAGTCCAACCCCTAAACTTAGTATAAGTATAGGAACCCAGTCCCTAGGACTTTAGATTATCCCTGGACGAAACTCTGACACAGAATCCTGGACCTTCGACGCTCTACTACAAGATTAGAGGACAGAAGAATCTCCCTTGGGGTCAAGGAGTGACTCCCCTGCTTGGCAGGCACCAAAGAAGCAATTGTCCAGTCTGCATCACCTAAGTTCCCGTCGGACGCCGAAGTCTTTGCATCACCAGAGGTAGATTTCCAGACTTCCTCGAGGCTGCCCTGAGTCCCCAGCAAAGCTGAGGCCCGTAGCTGTCGTGGGTAACGTGGAACCATGACTCCTGGACACCGCACGCATTTGCTAGTGCATCCTCTTCTGGGTCTCCCACGAAGTCGTGCTTTGGGCTCCGAGTAGCCCTAGCCTCCAGCACCAACTGCACCAAAGATCACTGGCCTCCACTCCACGAGTGTCCTGTGAGCCAGCTCCACGTGCACCGTCTTGAGGCTCCTTCGCGGTCGCTAGCCCGTTGGCTAGTAGCCCTTCACGAAGGCCAATCCTTTTCTTATTGGGCTCCCTGATTGCACCAGGCTTGCCCTCACTTACCCTTGCTGGGTGAGTTCCTCAGATCTTGCTGGTCTTCATCATCGTCAATCTTCAACTTCATCAAGACTTGCCGTTTCCAAGGCTTGTTGGGTCCAATCCGGTCGCCGACACCTCAGCACTCGACAGACATCATGTACCAGCCCGAATCCTGCTCCTGGTCGCCGACAACACCTCCTGGACCTCGTGGATGAAGAGTCAAGACGACTGTCAACCTACCTGAAGCACTCGACATCGGTGTGCATCTGCTCATCGCCTTCCTGGTCACTGGCTAGTGACCCAGACTCTGTCCCCTCTGCTTTCAGGTTCTTCAGATCTCCGATCCACCTTTGGATCCACCCGGACACTTTTCACTTGGTCGCCAGCAGCACTTTGCAGCAGATCGCCATTCAAATCGACGACGAAACCCGACCCCGAAAGGCACCTATGCACCCGGCTTCCCTGGGTGAGCTAACAAGAGTACTCCGGTGCTCCCGTGGGTAGAGACTCTAGAACGACCTAGTTCTCAAAGGGTTTGCTCCAAGTCCTTCTTTAAGTGTCCCTTTTCTTTAATTTCCAAACCGCGACTTTCTCCATAGAAGTTAACGGCGTTTCGCGGCTGTGTAATTACACTGCACGCGTCCCCGTGGGTCCCCTGTGTCACTACCTTGGGTGGTTCCTTGTGGTCCAAGCACTTCTAGAGGCTCTAGGCCTAGTGTCTAGCTCAGTCGTGGTTCTTATACAACTTTATTGGTATATGGTTTGGTACGCCCCTAGGGCCCAAACGTGTATTTGTGCTATTACTGTGTTTAAATAACTTATAACTTATGTACTTCGAACTCTAGCCTCATAAAGAGACTAGAGGGGTGTGTTTAGCAATAAATACATATATTTTGAATATATACCTGGTGTGGTGCTCTTTCATTTGATCACTCAAGAGATTATAGACTGGTAAAACAAGCTGCTTTACATTCCTTCAAGACTTAGCCTGAAGGCTGCTCTCCATAGCTACCACTAGGATAACTTTCAATAAGGTTGTCTTTAACCTATCTCCAATAAGGGGTTGTTTGGACTGGTGCAAGGTGCCCACTATAATTAGTGGACAGCATATGCCAGGCCAACTTCTCACATTGGTGGCAGCGTGTGGGATTCCAGCTTGCTATTGTTTTACCAGATAATCTCAATTGAATTGATCAACTGAAAACCACTAAAGGTACCTAAGGTACATATAAATTAAGCTTAGTATACAGTAAGTTCTACTGAACTTAGAGTTGTGTGTTAAGGGATAGCACACCCTTTCTACAACTCAAGAGAGTTTAGTAGGCCACACTAGAGTAGGTAGTGCATACACCACACCTCACTAGTGATGTCTTCAAAGCCAGGACCCAGTGAGTCCTTGCCAGAAGCCCCTGGGCTTCTTCCCTCCAAGTATGATACACTCCCATTCTTGGAATTGAGAGCATTATGCAATTTGAGGAAACTGAAGACAGGCCAAAGCCCCACCACCCAACATCTGAGAGAGATGTTAGAGGCTTATGATCTCAGCAGGCCCTTAGGGACTGAAGGGGTAGGAGCAGAGGGTGGGGCAGAAGATGAGGATGGGGCCAGGGGTAGCAACACCCCCAGCCCCCCTCTGGAACTGACCAGGAGGGTGACAATGACCCTGACCTGGAAAACCCAATTCCTCCTGTGGATGAGGAGGAGGCTCAGAATGACCTCCACTTTGTCCCCCAGGAAGGATTGTGAGGGTGCCCAGAAGGTCTAGATCTCCTTCTCAGGAGTCTAACCACTCTGGCACCTCAATAGGGACCTCTGTCTCCTCTCATAGGAGGGAATCCTCTCATGAGAGGAGAAAGAGGCTGATTAAGTATGAGGAAGCTCAGCTTGAACTCAGAAAACAGCAATTGGCTATAGACAGGGAGTCCCTAGATCTCTACAAAGAGAGAAAAAGTTGGGACTAGAGTCCCATGGTGGCAGCAATGTCCCTAAAGATAGGGAAAGGTCTTATGACCATAGAAACCTGAGCAAGATTGTCCCTCCCTACCAGAGTGGGGATGACATCCACAAATGGATAACTGCTCTAGAGAGGGCCTGTAAAGTACAGAAGGTCCCTCAGGAGCAGTGGGCAGCAATCTTGTGGCTCTCCTTTGCAGACAAAGGTAGAGACAAGCTCCTCACTGTAAGAGAAGAGGATGCTGATAATTACAAGGTCTTGAAGAGTGCTCTTATTGATGGGTTTGGCCTAACAACTGAACAATACAGGTTGAAGTTCAGAGATGCCCAAAAAGCACAGACTCAAGACTGGGTAGACTATGTGGATTGTTCTGCTAAGGCTCTGGAAGGCTGGTTGATGGGCAGTAAGGTGTGTGACTTCACAGGATTGTACAATCTGATAATGAGGGAGCAGATTCTTAATAACTGTCAAAATCAGCTGTTGCATCAGTACCTGGTGGACTCTGATCTGACCTCTCCCCAAGAATTGGGAAAGAAGGCAGACAAATGGGTCAGAACCAGGGTGAGGCAGAAGGTACAGAACCAAGGTGGTGACCCTAAGAAGCAAGATTCTAAGAACTCTGATAAGGGTGGGGAGAAGGGTAAAGATCAAAAGTCTTCACAAGGCCCCCAAAAATCTTCTTCAGGTGGGGATTCACAGTCTACCAAAGGGAAAGGCCAAAGAAAACCATGGTGCAAGGTCTGTAAGCAAAAGACCCACTGGACCAGTGATTGCACCAAGTCCAAAGACTCAAGTCCAGCCCCCACCAATGCCCCTAAGGCACCTGTTCCCCCTAGTACAGTTACAGTTGGTGGTGGGAGTACTACAGCCAAGGGTTTAGTAGGGTTGACCCTGGGTACTGAGATGGGCTCTGACCTAGTCAGAGAACTCACTCAGGCTGTGTTAGTCTGTGATGGAGGCATGGATGTGACCTCCTCTGTGAGTCCCAGTAATCTGGGCAAGTACAAACAACAGCCTTTAATCAATGGGCGAGAGGCTTTGGCATTTAGGGACACAGGGGCAAGTGTCACCATGGTGACACAAGACCTTGTGAATCCTGGGCAAGTTATACTTGGTGAGATGTACCAAGTGACCAATGCTAGCAATGTCAGAACAGACCATACTCTGGCAGTTGTTAACTTCTCCTGGGGAGGGGTAACTGGCCTTAAGAAGGTTGTGGTAAGTGCAGACCTACCAGTCGAATGCTTGCTTGGCAATGACTTAGAAACTTCAGCTTGGGCAGAAGTGGAGCTCAGGACCCATGCAGAAATGCTGGGGATCCCTGCAGATGTGTTTGCTGTGACCAGGTCACAAGCCAAAATGTCTAGCACTGAACAGGCCTTGGATTCTGGAATAATGGACCAAGTGCCTTCCAAGAGGAGTAGTAGGGTAAATGCAGTGCCTTCCCCCTTGGCTCAGAAGGAAGATCAGTCCCTTGAGGGGGATGATCTCAGTCCTGAGGAAGGGACTGTCCCAGAGGAGCTTGAACCTGACCAGGTTGAGTTCTTGGGGACAGGGGGACCTTCCAGGGCAGATCTGAGCCAGGAGCAGCAGAGCTGCCCCTCTCTTGAACCCCTCAGACAGCAAGCTGCTGCTGAGGCTGCTGGGAAAGCTAGTGGTCCCCATACTGTGTATTGGGATGATGGACTCTTGTACTCAGAGTGTAGAGACCCCAAGCCTGGTGCTACCAGGAGGTTGGTTATACCTCTGAAGTTCAGGGGCTTCCTATTGACCCTAGCCCATGATATTCCCTTAGCAGGTCACCTGGGCCAGAACAAGACTTGGGACAGAATTGTCCCTCACTTTCACTGGCCCCACATGTCTGAAGACACCAAGGAGTTTTGTCGCTCCTGTGTAACCTGCCAGGCCAGTGGCAAGGCAGGTGGCACTACAAAGGCCCCCTGATACCACTACCTGTGGTGGGGGTTCCCTTTGAAAGGGTGGGGATTGACATTGTTGGTCCCATGGATCCCCAAACAGCATCTGGGCACAGGTTTATCCTGGTGGTAGTGAATCATGCCACCAGGTACCCAGAGGCTATTCCCCTTAGGACCACTACAGCACCTGTGGTGGCAAGGGCCCTCCTGGGAATTTTCTCAAGAGTGGGCTTTCCTAAGGAGGTTGTATCAGACAGGGGTGCCAACTTTATGTCTGGATACTTAAAAGCAATGTGGAAGGAGTGTGGAGTGACTTACAAGTTCACCACACCCTATCACCCACAATGCAATGGTTTAGTTGAGAGATTCAACAAAACCTTGAAGGGCATGATTAAAGGGCTCCCAGAAAAGCTTAGGCGAAGATGGGACATACTCTTGCCCTGCCTTTTATTTGCATATAGGGAGGTGCCTCAGAAGGGGTTGGTTACAGCCCTTTTGAACTTTTGTTTGGCCACCCTGTCAGGGGTCCACTGTGCTTGGTGAAGGAAGGATGGGAGTTACCTCTCAAGCCCCCAAAGCAAGACATAGTCTACTATGTACTTGGTCTCCGCTCCCGGATGGCTGAGTATATGAAAAAGGCAACTAAAAACCTTGAGGCTAGCCAGGAACTTCAAAAGGCCTGGCATGACCAAAGGCTGTACTGACTGTTTACCAGCCAGGACAGAAGGTGTGGGTGTTGGAGCCAGTGGCCCCAGCAGCTCTCCAAGACAAATGGAGTGGACCCCACACTATTGTTGAGCAGAAGGGTGAGGTTATCTACTTAGTAGACCTAGGAACACCCAGGAGTCCCCACAGGGTTCTCCATGTCAACAGGTTAAAACCATATGTGGACAGGGCAGACATGGGCTTGCTCATGGCTACTGATGAAGGGCAGGAGGAAGAGAGTGACCCACTCCCTGACCTGCTCTCACAGAACCCTGACGATGGGTCAGTAGATGGTGTAGCCTTGGCAGGCAGCCTCACTACCCAGCAGCAAACTAATTGTAGACAGGTGCTCAATCAGTTTAGACACATGTTTTCACTGACACCCAGTCAGACTACCTGGTGCACTCATGAAGTGGACACTGGGGACAGTCTGCCTATTAAAAATAAGATTTATAGGCAACCTGACCATGTCAGGGACTGTATCAGGACTGAAGTCCAGAAAATGTTGGATTTGGGAGTTATTGAACCCTCAGATAGCCCTTGGGCTAGTCCAGTGGTCCTTGTGCCAAAACCTCACACCAGTGGTGGAAAAAGAGAGATGAGGTTTTGTGTGGACTACAGGGGTCTCAATGCAGTCACTAGGACTGATGCCCATCCAATACCAAGGGCAGATGAGCTAATAGACACTTAGGCCTCAGCCAAGTATCTAAGCACATTTGACTTGACAGCTGGCTAATGGCAGATCAGACTAGCTGATGCTGCAAAGCCAAAAACAGCATTCTCAACCCCTAGTGGGCATTATCAATTTGTGGTGATGCCCTTTGGTCTGAAGAATGCACCTGCCACTTTTCAGAGGTTGGTGAATACAGTCCTTACAGGTCTGGAAGCCTATAGTGCAGCATATCTAGATGATATTGCTGTCTTTAGCTCCACCTGGGAGGATCACCTGGTCCACCTCAGAAATGTTTTACAGGCCCTGCAGAAAGCAGGCCTGACTATCAAGGCCACCAAGTGCCAGATAGGGCAGAGTCAGGTTGTGTACCTGGGCCACCTTGTGGGTGGAGGCCAGGTTCAACCCTTGCAGAGCAAGATCCAGACCATCATGGACTGGACTGCTCCAACTACCCAGACTCAGGTGAGAGCCTTCTTAGGCCTGACTGGGTACTATAGGAGATTTGTCAAGGGGTATGGATCAATAGTGACACCCCTGAATGACTTAACTTCCAAGAAAATGCCCAAAAAGGTTCAGTGGACAGTTAGCTGTCAAAAGGCATTTCATGACCTGAAGCAGGCCATGTGCACTGCTCCCATTCTACAGAGTCCTGATTACTCCAAGAAGTTCATTGTTCAAACTGATGCATCTGAATTGGGGGTAGGGGCTGTACTGTCACAATTGAATGAAGAAGGTCAGGATCAGCCAGTAGCTTTCATTAGCAGAAGGCTGACCCCTAGAGAGAAACGTTGGTCAGCCATTGAGAGGGAGGCCTTTGCTGTGATCTGGGCTCTGAAGAAGTTGAGGCCATACTTGTTTGGTACTCACTTCCTTGTTCAAACAGACCACAAGCCCCTCTTATGGCTAAAACAAATGAAGGGTGAAAACCCCAAACTGCTTAGGTGGTCCATTTCCCTACAGGGGATGGACTTCACAGTGGAACATAGACCTGGGAGTAACCATGCCAATGCAGATGGACTCTCTAGGTACTTCCACTTAGAACATGAAGACTTAACTGGGCAAGGTTAGTTTAATGTCCCTACGTTTGGGGGGGTTGTGTAGGAGAGTAGGATCTGCTTCACATGGGTACCCCCACTTTTTGCTGATGCTTCACTGTTTTTCGACCTTAGTCTGGCTGGGGCCCTGCTAATCAGAACCCCAGCCTAGCTGCTTCCTCTCTAAAATGGTTTCCATGTGCCTTAGGCACATCTCTGATTGGAATCTGGAGTGCCCTTATAAGTCCCTAGTATATGGTATACTATGTACCCAGGGCATAGGTACCTCAGAGGCCTATCAGGGGCTGCAGCATGTATTGTGCCACCCCTGGAAGGCCATCCAAACTGACACCACAGGTCTGCTACTGCAGCCTGGGTAAGGTGGTGCATGCACCCCTTACTGTGATATAGGTTACCTATATCACTATATACATACACACATATAAACCTATAAGTCACTCCTAAGGCAGGCCTTATCAATCCTGAAGGCAGAGTGCGTGGTTCCTATGTGAGAGGGTGCCCCTGCATGAGCAGGGCCCCTCTGCAGCGTTCGGAGACCCTTCTCTGATGCTGTTTGTAGTGCAGCCTGACCATATACTCTTAAGCGCATTATAACCTCGCGTTAAATGCTAACTTTGGAATGGCTGCACCGAAACATGTCGTGTTTGGTGTCAAACATCTTGGAATACTACCCCCCGCCAATTCTGCCAGCGGGGGTAGCATTCCACCCTTCTAGAGGGAGAGACATGTTAACCCTGGCCTGGCCGGTAACTTCTTTCTAAAGCCCTGGCATCACAAAATGGATGCTGCTGCCACAGACACAAGTCTGGCCTCCTGCTGCTGGACGAAACTCCTGCAGGGGAGGCCTGGACAATAGGTTTCCTGTCCCAGGGAGGTGTGACCACCTCCCCAGACAGGATAGTGTGTATTGGGGCTGGGCGGGAGCACTTTCGGGTGCTTTGAAGTCCTGCATTGGGGGCACACTTGGTGTCCCTGTGCATACCCAGTTCAAACCGGATCAGGGGCTTGCAGCCCCTGCTTTGGCGCGAACTGGACAAAGGGAAAGGGGTGCAGCCACCCCTCTGCCCTGTCCCACCCATAGGTGGGGCCACAGAGTAAGTCCAACCCCTAAACTTAGTATAAGTATATGAACCCAGTCCCTAGGACTTTAGATTATCCCTGGACGAAACTCTGACACAGAATCCTGGACCTTCGATGATCTACTACAAGATTAGAGGACAGAAGAATCTCCCTTGGGGTCAAGGAGTGACTCCCCTGCTTGGCAGGCACCAAAGAAGCAATTGTCTGGTCTGCATCGCCTAAGCTCCCGTCGAACGCCGAAGTCTTTGCATCACCAGAGTTAGATTTCCAGACTTCCCCGAGGCTGCCCTGAGTCCCCAGCAAAGCTGAGGCCCGTAGCTGTCGTGGGTAACGTGGAACCGTGACCCCTGGACACCGCATGCATTCGCTAGTGCATCCTCTTCTGGGTCTCCCACGAAGTCGTGCTTTGGGCTCCGAGTAGCCCTAGCCTCCAGCACCGACTGCACTGAAGATCACTGGCCTCCACTCCACGAGTGTCCTGTGAGCCAGCTCCACGTGCACCATCTCGAGGCTCCTTCGCGGTCGCTAGCCCGTTGGCTAGTAGCTCTTCACGAAGGCCAATCCTTTTCTTCTTGGGCTCCCTGGTTGCTCCAGGCTTGCCCTCATTTACCCTTGCTGGGTGAGTTCCTCAGATCTTGCTGGTCTGCATCATCGTCAATCTTCAACTTCATCAAGACGTGCCGTTGCCAAGGCTTGTTGGGTCCAATCCGGTCACCGACACCTCAGCACTCGACAGACATCGTGTACCAGCCCGAATCCTGCTCCTGGTCACCGACAACACCTCCTGGACCGCGTGGCTGAAGAGTCAAGATGACCGTCAACCTACCTGAAGCACTCGACATCGGTGGGCATCTGCTCATCACCTTCCTAGTCACTGGCTAGTGACCCAGACTCTGTCCCCTCTGCTTTCAGGTTCTTCAGATCTCCGATCCACCTTTGGATCCACCCGGACACTTTTCACTTGGTCGCCAGCAGCACTTTGCAGCAGATCGCCATTCAAATCAACGACGAAACCCGACCCCGAAAGGCACCTATGCACCCGGCTTCCCTGGGTGAGGTAACAAGAGTACTCCGGTGCTCCCGTGGGTAGAGACTCTAGAATGACCTAGTTCTCAAAGGGTTTGCTCCAAGTCCTTCTTTAAGTGTCCCTTTTCTTTAATTTCCAAACCGCGACTTTCTCCATAGAAGTTAACGGCGTTTCGCGGCTGTGTAATTACACTGCACGCGTCCCCCGTGGGTCCCCTGTGTCACTACCTTGGGTGGTTCCTTGTGGTACAAGCACTTCTAGAGGCTCTAGGCCTAGTGTCTAGCTCAGTCGTGGTTCTTATATCACTTTATTGGTATATGGTTTGGTACGCCCCTAGGGCCCAAACGTGTATTTGTGCTATTACTGTGTTTAAATAACTTATAACTTATGTACTTTGAACTCTAGCCTCATAAAGAGACTAGAGGGGTGTGTTTAGCAATAAATACATATATTTTGAATATATACCTGGTGTGGTGCTCTTTCATTTGATCACTCAAGAGATTATAGACTGGTAAAACAAGCTGCTTTACATTCCTTCAAGACTTAGCCTGAAGGCTGCTCTCCATAGCTACCACTAGGATAGCTTTCAATAAGGTTGTCTTTAACCTATCTCCAATAAGGGGTTGTTTGGACTGGTGCAAGGTGCCCACTATAATTAGTGGACAGCATATGCCAGGCCAACTTCTCACAATAGGACAATCTGACATTGACAGATGGGCCAGTCAGATAGGGCAGTGCATGGCCCGGTTTTGGTTTTGTGGCTGTCTGTGAGTCGGTTTTGAGGCTGTGGGCCTGATTCACAAAGGTAAACTTACACTTTTGTTTCAGGTATTTACAAATTTGCAGTTTAAAATCCGCACATGAAAAGATAGATCTGTCCTTTTTTTTTTTGTGCGGAGATCTCCACCTCGACTGCAGAGTCTCTGTAGTCGTAAATTTACTATTAAATTGCAGTTTTGTGAACACAGCAAAAGAGTAAACACACACAAATGTGTAAGTTTACCTTTGTGAATCAGGCCCTGTGTGTGTAGCAAACGCCTGTAAATAAAGACTATGTGGCAGTAGCAAGCAGCACTGTGCAGCCTTTAGAATGCTGTTATCTCATTGCATGCAGCATGGATGGACCAATCATAATTTATAGGCAGGGGATCAGGGATGTGCCAATGTTTTTATCGTTTTGATAGGGAAGGACCACAGTGAATTTCACTGCTGCGTTTTTCTAATAGTATCACACACATTGTCTGCAGCAAGAACAAATAGATGCAATTCCCTACTGTAAGAAATTGGGTACCTGGGTGAGGGAGGTGAAATCCCTCTCAAGCAGCAACCTCAATTCTATTCAGGGTGAAGTCACAATCAAACCCTAAATTAACCTGTACTCAACCCTCAGGTAGCTTGGCACAGAGCAGTCAGGCTTAACTCAGAAGCAACGTGTAAAGTATTCGTGCAACACTTCAAAGAGTAACACAGTGAAAACACACCACAAAAGGATCCCACAACAGAGTTACAAAAATAAAAAATTTTAATAAATAAAACAAGCCCAAAATGACAAAAATCCAATTAATAGAGCCAGATATATTCAATTTAGAGATTTTAGTGAAAATAGCCTCAAAAGGCTAAAGAGCCAGCTATGAATATCTGGTCGTTCCGGACTAGGACAACGCCACAATTTCAGGCCGACCGTGACGGAATGTGGGCCAGCTACAAGGACCCACTTAGGCCCGCTGAACAGAGTACCTTAAATCCTGGTTTGCACAGTGTTGCAAGGATCCATGTAAAAGATGAGTTGCGCAGCCGAAGCACTGTGTTGGTACCGAGATGCCACAAAGCTACGGTGCGAGGTCTTGTTGCGCCCTCTTCAAAGATTCGGGTGACAAAGGCTTGCATTGTGAAGTCCAGAGTCGAGGATGCATTGTGCAATTGGGGCGATGCGTTGGTTCTGAGGTGCTGCGAGTTTGCAAATCTGAGTCCATCGTCTTTGTCAAGACTGCCGTTGATGAGAAATGCGAGGGCCTGCAGCGAATATGTGTCGTGCTACGGCAGTTCCAATGCGGCGCCGGGCTGCGATGCGATGCAGGTCTTTGTGGCAGTTCTGATCCATGCAGCAGCAGCGATGAATTGGTTCTGCTCGAGATTGCGCCGAGCAGCAGAGGAGATGCACTGGTTCTGCTGGATCCAACAGGCACTATATCGCTAAGGCAGGAAAATGCTATCACATACAATCAACTGCTGCCTTAAAAGTTCTCCTGAGGAACTCTGGGCTTCTTACTCGGTCAGGATGTTGTGTTCTCCCTCTGCCCTATCCTGACGGATGGTGGTATCCAAAGATATTGGAGTAGACGCCTCACTCCCTTATCGTGACATGCTTCATCATTAGCGCCTATCCACACCCGGGTAAGGTGATAGTACCTGGGCGGACTCAACCATAGATGGAATGGGAGTTCTTAGATAAAGCAGAACTGGATAAGCAGGGATCCAGATGAGTGATATGTTAAAAATACCCCAAGGTATACCCAAATGCTATGCTTTATTTGGAGGGTACCTGGGGTATGGATAAAATGTGAATTTGTTGGGTTTTACTGAATTTAATCGTTCAGTTGTACCCCTGTTACCGTGCCAACATGTTTCGTCCCTCTCAAGGAGCCGACGTGGGTCTGGGGCCTTCGACAGGGCTATATTTGTTGTTTTGTCCCTGCTTCTTTATTGTGCACGTACACCATGCACAAACGTGAGGCCTAATGCTCTCACCTGTCTTGGTTCTGTCTTCAGTGGATTTTCTAAGAAAGGAGAGAGATAGAGAGACCATTATTACTTCTCTCACCCATCCTGACTTCTAAATTGTGTCTCATACATTCATAATGTTGGACCGTGTTATCGTGTTTTATACATATCTTAAATTGGTGATTTACTCTGGCAACAGTCTTCCCTGTAAATCTGTCTTTAAAATCAGTGTGATTTAGTGATCTCGTGACTATTTCCATTGTTGTGATTTGTGATCTAACTCTATATAACTCTGTGCTTTAAATAGGTGGTGAGCTATCTGATAGGTCCAGATACAATCTTTAAGTGTGGTGATTTGTCTGTGTGGTTCATATTCTATGCATTCCTCTCTGGATCACCACCATGTTGCGTCAATCATACCTTGACACACTAGTGCTTACCCACTGGTATTATTTTTCAAGGGGCATGCGGTTCAGGCAGGAGGTGCCGTCTTGTAGTCAAACACTTCAGGAGAGAGAACGGTGGTGTTAAAATATGAAGGTTTTTTTACGATGTACATGCAAGGTGTTTTGTATTCGAGGTTTTATGTTGGAGTCCCTTTTCATTTGTTTGGTAACTTTCATGTTAATAAAACCACTCATGGCGAGACTCCCAGATGGTAACATTGCTCGCTGGTATCCCTACTTGTCGCGCTCTGATGTGTTTCAAGAATTATAGAAAAGCAAACGTGGTACAAGTTGCTCTGCGCCTTACGCGGCAATTGTATGCGCTGCCTGTCCAGTGGCCCATGGGTTTTTATCCCTCAACCTGGGGAACAGCAGTATACCAAAAGACCAACCGCCGATGTCTCATATACATATTCATGTTATCACAAAAGATTATATTGCGCTTTGATGCATTATTTAAAAGTTTAGGAACAGCAGAAAAGGTGCCTGTCGCTCTCCTCCCTGTGCGGCCTATGTACGGGCTGCTAGTCAGGTGGCAAGCATGTTTCTCACTCTCACAAAGGCAGGAAAATGCCAAATTTCTTAAAAGTGGCATTAATATAATTGTGATTTAAAATCTGACTTCACCACAAGTTAGGATTTTTCATTACAATTTCAGAGACGCCAAAAATGAAGCGATTACCTTTTCCTATTTGGAAATTACAGCTTATTAAATGTAATAAGGCAACTCCAAAGTTATCCTATGAGAGAGGTAGGCCTTGCAGTAATGATAAATGAATAAAAGGGGTCTTCACTAACAGGACACGTAAAACATAAAAGGGCATGTACTGTCTTTTAAACAGTCGCGGCCAGCATGGCTCACGGGTGGGGGGGGTGGGAGCATGGTCGAGTGGGGTGGGGGGACGGCCGAGGGGTCACGAGGGAAGGAGGTCATGAGGGAAGGGGGGTCGCGCGTGGAGGGGGGTTCAATAATAGAAAAAATATAAAACCTACCTTTCTGCCGGCCCGGGTCCCGCGTCTTCACTGCTCGGTCTGCTCCTACTTACCTGCCTCTGGCAGGAACAGGAAGCAGGCAGCCTCCCTCCGCTAAGCCAATCACAATGCTCCAGTGGAGCATTGTGATTGGTCGGGAAGCCGCCCAGCCAGGGGCTGTAGGGGATTGCATGTTCTCCATGTAGGCTGCAATGCAGCCTGCATGGAGAAGTGCAGAGTACGCATGACTGGTTTGGGGGGTCCAAGAGGGCCGACCAAACCAGTCATGCATACTCAGGAGTGGGCAAACCACTCCTGCCCTGCCCGGGCAGCTCCGCCCACCCGCCTGCCCGCCCGCAATGCGGAAAGAAACATAAGATGGTAATAACCAAAAGTTATTACCATTTTATGTTTTGGCTTTCTCGCACTGCGAGAAAGCAGTGGGGTGACGCTCCTTCGCCCTAGGTGGAGGAGCTGCCACTGCTTTTAAATACACTGCACCCTGCCCACTGATCTGTCCAGGGCCTACCCTAGGGTTAACTTATATGTAAGAAAAGGGAATGTTTGGGCCTCGTAAAAGGTTTATTTTGCCAGGTCGACATTGTAGTTAAAAGTGCACACACAGACTGCAATGGTAGGCCAGAGACTTGTTTACAGGGCTACATAAGTGGATGGCACAGTCAGTGCTACACGCCCACAGGTAGCATTTAATTTACAGGCCCTGGGTACCTGCAGTACCACTTTACTAGGTACTAATGAGCAAATTAAGTATGCCAATTGGGTGTAAGACAATTCTGCCATGTTTTAAGGAGAGCACACGCACTTTAGCACTGGTTAGCAGCAGTAAAGTGCACGGAGTCCTAAGGCCAGAAAAAATGAATTTATCATAAAGTGGAGGATAAAGGCAAAAGGTTTGGGAGTCAACCTGCAGAGAGGGCCAGATCCAACACCACCCCCCTCCAGCCTAAAACCAGGAGCGACTATTCAATACCTTTATGGACTTCCCTGCTTAGGCGATAGAAGGTGAACAATGGCTCTCTACTGGAATTCATTTGCACCCCTCTGCCTACACTCTCCTGAGCCACTGAGCTGACCCCTGGGAAACCCTTCTCCTCACCTGTGGACCCCATCTGTGAAGCACTTATCCTCAACTTGCTCACATCCACAGATGCATCCCAGTTGGCAGATCGTACTACCATGGCCAATAAAGTGCACCCTTCGGATCAGACTACTGTCCCCAACTCAAGGAAATCTCTGTCCATTAGAACAACAACCAACAGAAGCCACTGACAGCTGGTAATGTCAGGAGCCAGGCCCCAGGCCATCCACTGCCAGGTGAAGGCTCTAAGTGAGGATAGTGGGTAGGCCTCTCTGCCAGCTTTGGGGCTGGCAAGGAGTTCCCTATAGGCTTCTGAGGGTTCACTGACCTCTGAGGCTTCTCAGAGTGGGGGCAACAGCCACGGGTGTTAGGCATCCAACTTCCACTCTACCTCCCTCCAGTTCAGAGGTGGTAGCCAAAGACGGGTCACACAGCCCAGGGTCTGTACCCTGAGGCTGGACGGGGGTTGGGGGCAAGTCCTCCCTCACCTTACATCTTTGCTTCCGTACCCTTAGCTTTGGAGTGGTACCCCCCGAAAACAGGAACTGCCAGGGTTCCCTAGGTGGCCACCCCACTCAGTTCTCTTGACACAGGGGGCAACTCATTCCCCAGAATGCAGTCTATGGGCATCTGATTACTAACTATGACCCTCTTCTGGGTCACTTCCCCACCCAACTCCAGGGATACTAGGGCCATAGGGCAGAAAATGTCCTGCCCTACACACCTGGCCGGTGTACTGGTCTGGGGAAACTAGCCTTTCCACTATCATGGTCTGGCTAGCCCCGATGTCCCTTGGAATAGTGACAGGCATCCCATTCACTTTTACCTGGTGGAAGTGACGACTACCACCCTCAGGGACCACAACCTCACCCTCTGAGTCGATCGCCCAGCTAAGGGAGATCATGGCATGGACTTTGACTTTCCCCTGGGGACAACTTACCCCTAAGCCCATATTGACCATCCCTATAGAGGTCTCACCAGTGGGTGGTTTCTTTGGACAGACAGAGTCCCCTTGCTTGTGTCCCAACTGGGAGCACTCAAAGCAGTGGGGTTGGAAATGAGGTGCCCTGGGCCACCGCCCAATAGACCACCCCCCTGCTTCTCAGATGGTGTTTGTGAACCCTTTCTCCCACCTTACTCTGGGACTTGTCTGGGTCAGCTTTAACCTCCCTCTTATTCTGCCGGGGGGACCTGAATCACCCTTTTTGGGGTCCCTCCAAGGTACTTTCTTGGAAACTCTGGTACTGACCCAGAGGTCCGACTCCTCAGAAAGCTTCCTGGGGTCAGTCAACTAGGTGTTGGTGCAGCTCTGCAAAACATGTACTGAGCATGTGGTCTCTTAGTATCAGACTAAACAACCCAGTAAATCGTCAACTTTGATGCCCCTCGCCCAGCCATTCAGTGCCTTGCTTGAATAGTCCAGGGAATCCACCCAAGACTGACTGTGGAGTTTGTGGCTGTCCCTCAACCTCTGATGACCCTTTCATGAGTCAGCCCAAATTTGACAAAAAAGGATGGCTTTCATGGGGAGTACGTGGTTTGGTCCTCTACTTCTAGGGTCAGAAAAGTGTCTCTCCCCACTGGAGGCATATGCTTCCACAGACCATCCCCCTGTGCTCCTCTGCAATTGTGGATACTCGCAGGGGCACCCCGTAAGCTGAAAAACATTTATCAATGTCATCCCCTACCACATAACTGGGTATCATGTCTTTGGGGATCCGGATCTCCTTATCACCTTCAGACACTGAGGAAATACTGCCACCATTGCTGGAATCTGCTTGTTTTACCTGTTTTGTTTAGTTGCATTAGTTTCAAAACCAACAGGTAAACATAAACACAAGACTGTAGTCTCCACAGAATCCCCCCCAGCCCTCCCCAGGTCCACAGTATAAGAACAGCTCCAAACATCAAATACACCTTGAAACCCCTCCTGTAACAAAGGATTACTACCCCATCATGCACCCCCTGAGGTATCTCTGAACCCCTCCTCCCCACTCAACTGAAGCCCAGGCATTCAATACAACAATCCGTCTCCCTGTGTCGACCCTGTTTCCAACTGTCCATCCCCTATCTGTCTGCTTCATCAATGAGTTGCTTCCACGGACCCCATCCCTTCTTGTATTTCTGGGGGCACCTCACGACCAATATACTGGTTCTTCCTGCTGCATGCACCATTCTAAGTTCAAACTTCAGGCCCTGACCGATGGAGCTGCCGCCATACCCCATTTACAGATTATGCCTTACTTGGCATCTACCAACACCACATTACAAAACAGTTGCACATACTTGTCTAACGATTGCTTACCCCATATTCCCAGCATTACCAGGGTTGGAGTAAAATTCAGAGTAAGGCCCAACCCTCTTGATTATGTTTTTCTGATTGTATCCTAGTATCCTTGTATACGTGGGCCACAGGGTGTGCAATAGTGTGCCCCGTTGTCTGCAACCTCTAAGACATCTATCATTGTCTATCTTGCTCATTGCCATCAACCGTGTTCTAGTGCAGTATCCCCTGTGGAATATCTTTAGTTATACCAATCTAAATTTCGCTCGGATAGACACTTCCCTAGGGTAACTACATGCTGCGGCTCATGTCTCATTCTCAAATCGCCCCAGGTCTTGATCCCAGCTGTATTTGAGCACCGTGGGGTAGACTAATATTAAGCAGTGTGGTACAGGTCTGTGACACCGCATATGTGCAGGGGCGCCTGTAGAACTTTCACCTCTAATGGTGTTTTGTCCTCCAAATCCTCCAGGTGACTGAGATGGGCCACCAGTATATGCTGCATCTGTATAAAACAGAAAATCTAGCTACTTGCCAACTCATATTGCGTCTAGAGGTCATGAAATGGTATCACCTCTCCATCCTTCCAGACATCCCTTAGTTTGGTGATACCCAGCTGGTACACCGCATTTCTTTCAATACCGCAGTATCCCAGAGTGGTGTCTCCATTGTCAACTTCCTCCCCACCCCATAGCCAAAGTTGCCATAGGGTATGGCAGTGCACCCTCCCGGGCTCCCCCATACAAGTATCGCAGATATCCCTTTGGGCCCATTGATCTCCTGTCTTTGCACATCAAGGGGTTTCCTGCTCAGGGCTGAGAATGCTATCCTAGGGGCTCCCCCGACCCACATGAGTTCTCTCATCACCGCGTCTACTTCCCTATAGAATCGAGCAGGGACTTCAAATGGTATGTTCTGCAGAATGTATAGGAATTTAGGTAGGTCGAACATCTTGTATAGGCTGCTCTGCTCATTGATGTTAGGGGGAACCATCACCAGTGCTGGACATCATTTTTATAGTTTGAGGACCCTACCCAGATTGTGGGAAAAAAGTACCTAAACCCGGTGGGTTCCCACCACAGAGGAGAGCCCTACTCACCTTCCGGTTCCCACAGTGTAAGGGGATAAATTGCCGACATGTACCAGTTTCTGCAGATTCCTGTGTAGGCCCACACTCCTCCACGATCTGCAGGACCCATCCTATTGAGCACTCAGGGTCCGCCAGGTTGAGGAGCCTGTCATTCACATAGAGTGAGATCTCATCCTCCCAGTCCGGGTCCCACTTCAGCCTATGCAGTAAGGCATCCATTCGGATCCATCGAGCCAAGGGCTTGAGAGCGACCACAAGAAGCAAGGAGGCAGTGGGCAGCCCTGCCGAGTGCCCCTGCCCAGGTGGAATACGTGCATATTTGCACCATTGACCTGGATCCATGCCGTTGTCTCCCTATATAGGAGCCTTATCCATGCCATAAAGGATGGCCCAAAGCCAGTCTTGCGTAGGACCTCCCAAAGGTATTGCCAATCCATGGAGTCAAAGGCCTTGGCGGCGTATAGGCTTAGGATCACGGATGGCTCCCTCACATGGTTTAGGTGCGCCAGGCAGCCGAAGAGTCTCCTCAGGTTATGCCGAGTCACTCTACATGGCATTAAGCCAGATTGGTTGGCTTCAATTAGTGCGTCTACCGCCCCAATCAGACGGTTGGCCAGTATTTTGGCCAAGATCTTGGTTTCTATATTTATCTGGGAGATCGGGTTATGGAAGGCACAGTTCTCCTTTGGTTTCCCTTCCTTATGAATGAGAACTATTGTGGCTTCCCTCCAGTCTCTGGGAAATATTCCCCCTTTGTTGGCTGCCTCCATTGCTGCCTTATACAGCCCTGTGATTTTGGATTTTACACATTTGTAATATTCAACTGGGAAACCATTGAGGCCTGGTGCTTTTTGGCTGTGCAATTGGGTTATTGCCTCTGAGATCTCCAGTTCCGTGATCTCTGCCTCTAAGATAAGCCTCGCCTCATCTCCTAGGCAGGGAACTGGTAAGTATCATACAAAGTCGGCCAAGGCACAGTCATCCTGCACCATCTGTGATTGTTACAGACTATTCAGATGGATGGCAAATGCCTGGGCTATCCCCTCCGCCTTAATTGCCAGGGCCCCGATCGGCCCGCGCAACCTGTGAATCCAACTCTGCTCCTCCTCACTGCAGGCCAGCCAGACCAGGTGTTTCCCGGCTTTGTTCCCGACTTCAAATAGGTGAGACTGCTTGCGCTGGAAGAGAGCCCTTGCCTCCTGAGAGGCCTGGACCCTATATTCCTCCATGAGGACCTCCAGTAGGTCGCCTACTCTGTGGCGGGGGTGACTATGTAGACTGATTCCTAATGGGTCAGTTTGTCCTCTAACTCTATTAGGTCTTTCTCCCACTCTCTACCTTTCCCTATGGGCTATCAAGTGGCCTCGCATGACTGATTTGCATGCACCCCATAGGGTGGCATCGAAGCTAAATGATCCAGCGGTGTCTTGGAGGTGGTTCTTAGTTTCCTGGAGTATACGTTTCTGAATGTTTCTAGTCAGTCAGGTCCCAGGGGTCCAGTCTCCGCTCCCTCTCTGTCTATATACGGAGAATAGTATGGCCCTGTGGTCAACCCTTTCAGAAACAGTCAACCCCGCTCTGCACACGGCCTTTGGCTGTGCATGGCAAGAGGTTGGCTACAGGACCTGGCCTTTGGACAGGCCCTGTGGCCAACCCATCCGGAGGCAGCCAACCCCATGCTGCGCACAGCCACTCGTTGTGTGCAGTGTGGGGTGGCTGCAGGGCCTGGTTTGAAGCCAGGCCCTGCATCCACCTCCCTGCAGGCAGCCATTTGGAGGCAACAAACCCCATGCTGTGCATCACCTTTAGTCATGGTGCCTGGCTTGCAGCCTGGCCCTGCATCCAACTTCCCTAAAGCCAGACAGCCAACCCCACACTGCGTACGGCCTCTAGGGGTTGGCCACAGGGCTTAGCCTGCCACCAGGGATGCTATCTCCCAGGGCCAAAACATATACATCAAGGAGAGGGGTGTGCAGCCCCTGTTCCGAGCCTTAATTGGCCCCAAGAACCCTTACTCTGAGGTGAAATTACAATAAAAAGGGGATGGAGGCCATTGCCCCTTGTCCGAGCCTTAAAAGGTCCTGGGGACACCAACCCCCAGGGCCAAATGCAATTAAACAGGGTAAGGAGGCATGTAGCCCCACTCCTTGAGCCTTCTTGGGCCCCGGGGACCCCATCCTATGGGCCAAATGCTTAGGGAAATGGGGTGTGCAGTCCCCCTCCCTGAGCCTTATTAGGTCATGAGGACCCCATCCCCTGGGCCTGCATGTGATTATAAATGGAAGGGGAGCAGCGCAGCCCACCTCCCCGAGCCTATTTTGGCACTGGGAATCCCCATCACCTGGGGCATGTCTAAAATGTAGGTGGGTGCCCTCGTGCCCACCTGGGGCACCAACCAACCACCATGTTGGGGCTGCGGGAGGAGCCCCTGGGCCCCCAGGGCCCCCATGGCCCCAGCAGGCTCCCCGCATGGTGTGGCAGCCGGCATTGCACTGGCCTGGAGGGAGCAGGTGTTTTCTGCTTACTCCCTCCAGGCCGGAGCAATATAGTCAACTGTATTGTATGTATATGTATGACTGTACACCACAGTCAACCCTTTTTGCCCACCTCTTAATATAGGGTTTGGAAGCCACCTCGAGTGTGTGCGCCGAGGATGAGCTGCCATTAGCTCCCCCGACAATACGGGTAAGCATTATGAAATTGTTATTTTGTATTTATTGCGTAGCCACATTTTACACTAAGAACATATATATGTGGCACGTGAATTGAAGAGTGCGTGTGGAATGTGTAAAAACTTTCTGTTTTAAACACTTGTCTCTTTACAGGGATGACGCCGACCAGCAGATCCTTATAACTGGTTCAATAACCCACTGGCTGGCTGTATCCTTTTATCTCACCTACCAGATTTGGTATTGTTGCACAATTCACTTTTACACATTTTTTCACACATCACTTGGTCCTGAAGAAAGCTGCATAATCTCCGCGGAGGGCATTTAGGCTGAAACATGTCGACCATCTAGAGACCATGACAGGTTGAATCTTCCTGCCATAGCCCACACCTTCTTAATCCTGACCCCTAGATGTCCCATTAAAGTTTGTTTTTAGCATACCAGGGAGTTAGTTTTTACTTCACCCTCACTATCTTCACAAACTCCCTCCACGCCCCCGGCTCATCTGAAGGTTTTAGAATACCTCACAACTACGTTGAAAAAACATCCCTGAGCTCCTCCCTCTCAGTGAGGGGCTTGTAGCCCGCACTGCGACTAAGTTCGCCATGCGAGGAGGTTCCAGATGATGAAGCATGCCACCCATGGGTGGATGAGGGAAACCGTCCTTTAAAAAGGGACTGCCCCACACTTTGCCGTTTCCATTCAGACCCAGGGGTGCTTATTTGTGTTGCCATATTTGTTATGAGGGGAGTCGCCCCCTGCTGGTCTTTAAACCTCCTCAGGCCTCTTTTGTGTGTATCATGTCATAAATAGTGTCCAAAGTCCCTGGCCTTGACAACCACGCTGTGGACTCAGCACACCTAGGAGGTTGCCTACAGTACATGGTCTAGTCATGGAGATCAAAGAGTATGAGTGCCATCTTATGTATATGTATAGTAAAGGTTGAGGCTGTGGACTATCAGCACTACCATAAAATTTGGAGGCCACATTGAATTTAAAAAAAACTGATGATTGCCCACATAAAATGACCCACTCATATGTGCCCTGGCACCACATTTATTTTTTGGCCAACATTGATCTTGAACTCAATTTTTTTCAAGCGTGTCAAGTCGGTATCCTGTCGTTTATGACTGTGGATCCGGAGTGCCTAACCACCAGCTCTGTGCTTCCTGTGGAGATCGCGCTCATCTGGACACTCTTACATTTTAAAGAACATACAAGTAGGATACTGTTGTGCTTTGTTTAGATATGAAACTGTTTGCTTTCTAAATTGTTTGCTCTTTAATAAACATTGCAGTAAGTTTCACTGCTGCTCCTCAAGTGCCTGAGGCAAATTTAATAGCAAACAATATAAATATCTGTTCAGTGTTCTTCTTTTCTCTAGAAAAACTGAAAGGAAAATCATCATTATATTAGATTTCTAATTACTACTGCTTCACAAAAATGATGACTCATTGCACAAATAGGCAATAAATGGATAAAGGTGGAGATCTGACTACAATGCTAGTCGGTGGATTACTGATTTTTACCAAATCTTGCTTTTCCATGTGCACAGTACCACAACTTGAAATTAACAAAGACGTGAGCCTTGAACAAATTAAGCCATCACTGTCAAATTAATGGCTTGATTGAACCCTTAATGAGAAAGTCTTACTAAACCTAATCAAATCATACATCTTTATTTGGATGATGAAAACATTCATAAAAGCACATCCATAAAAATACGTTTAGAAATTAAAACTTCATCATTGTTCAATTAAATGTGGGCAATAAAACAGTAATAAAACCCTATATAAATTCATATCATATAAAACTGGAATATGAAATTGATATCACCCATTACAACTCAGACACTGTATTCCCCAAAATATCTGCCAAATTGCATACTACTTCTAGAGCGAACAGCTAGCTTCAAAAAGGAACCACTCAGTGAAAACAATATTTATCCGGCAGCTGTTGGAGATAATTAAATGCTGCTCTACACTGTCAAATGTTAAGCTTTTTTGTTAAATACTTTTTATTGAACAGTAAAGATAGTGAACAGTACAATAGTTAAGCAAAATATAACAAGTTAAACAAAGCACAGATTAAATAAACCCGTTTGGACGAAGAATCCCTTAAAAACATAGAGATATGAAATACAAACCTAGTAACGAGAAAAAAGGAAATGAACCAGTAATATTTATCTATGTTTTATGAGTTTTTTACAAAAAGGAAGAGAGAGAAAAGGAAAAGCTAGGAAGAATAAAGAAGAAAGGGAGAAAAAGAGAAGGAGTAGAAAGAAAACCATGAGTTTTTAGGATGGTGATGAGTGTGAAGATAGAGAAGTAGTAAGAGGTAACCGAAGTAAATCAGATTTACTTTTTGAGATAACGAAGAAGATGAGACAGTAGATATTCTATGTTCATTACAAATAAGATTCCACCGAACCAATATACATAATTTAGAGTTATCTTTCCAACAAGTTAGGATAACTTTAAAAGCATGAGCAATAATAAGATCAAATAATACAGGCTTTGAAGAAAGATGATTAAAATCAGCAGATAAAGTACCCCCAAAAATATTTTTAATAGAGAATGGAATATTACATAAAAAAATCAATAAACATTTTGACCATATGGATTTCCAAAATTCATTCACTTTAGGACAATAATAAAGTAGATGAGTCAAAGTATCATCAGAGGAAAGATATGACCAGCATAAGGGAGAGATAGAGGAATCAATTTTATGAAGGAAGGAGGGAGTAATAACAGCTCTATTGTATAGAAAAAATAAAGATTGTGTAATATTGGCAGCTTTGGAGGTATTACACATTTTTCATCACAATTGATCCCATTGGTAGACAGATAATGATTGAGATAGATCTGTCTCCCATTAAGGTTCGATAGAGGATTTATTATTTATATATGAAGGAAACTCTGGGGATAGATCATTAGTAATATTGTATAACTGTGTCGTAGGGGTGAATGGAGTAACGTCAGATGTAAAGTTGTTGTTTAGTAAAAAGGATTGAAGTGATGGAGATGGTTGGTTATATTGTTGTAGGCAGGAATCAGGTAGGTTATATTTCTATTGCAACTGAGGAAAAGATAGAATGGAGTTCTGAGAGAGCAAGTGATACACATAAAAATACCCTTTCCCTTCCAATGTTTGAAATAAAATGATTTATGACGAAATTTGATAAATTTATTGTACCAAATAGAGGATGCAAGGAAAGATTGACAAAAATCAGATCCTTGGGTAAATATTGTATGTAATAGATGTTGGGAGTATTTTAAAATTGGGTTTATTAATGTACAATTAGACATGAGGCGGTGTAGATTGAAGATCAAGGAGGTCTGGAAAAAATTTCTTCAAGAAGGTTAAAAGGTTGGGGCCCTCAATATTCTCAGGAAGACCATAAAGGCGAAGATTGTTCCGTCTATTTTGGTTTTCAAGGTCTTTGGTGTGTGGTTTGAGCTTCTGAATTTCTTGGTACCAATTTCTTGGTACACAGGTGTCTTGATAGGTATATCTTGAAGATCCCCCACGCGTTGTTCCTGCTCCGACATCCTCCCCTTCATAACAATCCATCGATGCTCAATTTGTTGCAATTTTTCATTAGTTGCACACATAAATGGTTGAAGTCCACGTACCTCATCTAAGATAGAGTCTAAGACAGGATTCTGGGAAGACAAAATTGAAGAAGGAGGGTCATTCTTCGCTCTTTTCTGGTTTTGTACCTGAAGAAGACAGTTTGGAGGGTGCATGTAAACCGCTGGCCATCTTAATATAATGAGTTGAACGCCGTGTAAGGTTTTGAAAAGAACGAATCCAGCCCATGCATCAAAGAAGAGAATATCAGCGCAAACAGTTCAGTAAAAAAGAGTACATGAAGAGTTATTCGGAAAAAGGAAGTCGTATAACTTGATTTCCCTGAAGTTGTTGTACTTAATAAGAACTAATAGGCATCATACAGTAGGCCTACTGTGGCTTTCCAGCAATAAGTACAGTAGAAAAAAGAAGACCCAGGCCATAAATAAGCAAAGTCATTTATGAGCAGACATGTTTGAGGAGATAGTCACTCACTTAAAGAAACAGCAACAAAAAGAGGCAACAGAATCACCAGTGCAGCACCGGGCCTGAGTATTGTACCTCATTAATAGTTGTCTAATTTTGCAGGTTATCAGTAGAAATGAGGAAAAGCTCAAAAAACTAAAAAAAACTCAAACGCGAGCGACGCCACCTAATATGGCGGCCACTCGCATCTATGTGAGGAAAATTACTGCTGCGGCACCAGGACCACAGGATGCACCTCCGTGTGTCAGTACGGCATGCGGACTCACCGCAGAAGATAAGGAGCCGTGGACCGCATCAGCAGTAGGCAGGCGTGGCGAGGAAGGGGCCACAAAAAGCAAAGAAGCTCCGTAACTGCACTGGAGCTCAGAAGACCGCCGCCATCTTGCGCCGGCGCTGAAACCACGCCTCCCTCAGCACGTTAAGCTTTTTAAACAGCGGACGTAAAGGCACTTTGGTATAAAGTGCATAGATTTTACAAATGGAAAAAGGTGTAGCAGGAACTGAGAGGAATTATAGTCACATGGGCGAACTGTGACATCTTTAAAGTATCCTAACGGGACGGAAAGTAAATGGATAACTGTACCTTCCCTAAAACGAAACAATAAATATCTTTCCCAATGTCCCTGTCATAAATTCATATTGCGACAGACCACTACTATACTTCAATTGCATTAAGCCAGAACGGATAATTTCTCATGTTCCATGTTAACCTTTCCTAATTTGCTCATTCCAAAAACTTTACTTTTGTAAGCTTTTTTTTTGCCTGATGACTAGTCATAGGGTCTTCAAAGAAGGCTGGCACCTCCAGGTCATATAGAGTTGTTATAATATATGCAAGCAAGGGGATACTGAGACCCTTATCATAGCACAGACAATCATTAATAACGAGCCTGTTAGGACTACCTACCTGGTTCTGCCATATAGAAATCCATAACACGATAGGACACCATTTAACGTGTTCCTCGATGTAGTTAATTCCTAATTCTACACAGCAGACATAATATGAAGTAGTTTGGGGAGTGGGCAGAAGCCCTCTACAGAAGCGTTTTTCTTCCACCTTTAAAGCTGCCCTGCATACCATACCCCATACACCTGCACCATACCTTGCGGTTGACACACACTGCGTATTATAAATTTCTAATAATGTTGTTAGGGATCCACTCCCAGGAAGCCAAGATATAATAAAAAGGAATCCCACCTCTCAGGCAGTGTTAAATTTGAGCTGGTGGTTTCTGGAGCTCATGACTGACACTTAATTGTCAACACCGGGGCTTGTGACAGTCTGCCGCAAGGAGGCACTGTCTGGCTAATTTAGAGATGGCCACAAAAACAGTTAGTTATTAAATCAATATACATTAAAAATGACTATTACCTGCCACCCAAGCCATTCATATAGCTTTGAGGGCCTGGAATAGTCAGAATTGTCACACTTATAGGAGTGTGGTGGTTAGTAGTTGTGTTGTTACTATCATTGGCAGCGCTGGCAGGGGCAATGTGTAGTGCAAGCTGCAGTGGCCTCCTGACGAGAGCCTTACACGCACCTTTTTATTTTTTTACAAATTAAGCACTGGTCTCGGGCAAGCTTAATCCAGCGGTGTGTAAGA
The DNA here is from genome assembly GCA_963921515.1 of Calotriton arnoldi. Taxonomy (NCBI): domain Eukaryota; kingdom Metazoa; phylum Chordata; class Amphibia; order Caudata; family Salamandridae; genus Calotriton; species Calotriton arnoldi. The sequence goes on from CAWUFW010008264.1 coordinate 751,623, forward strand.
TTAGAAGGCCATAAATCTGATGAATTGAAGGTGATCGCCAAATAGGAAAAGTTGTCAGTCCTCTCTGAGTGATTGTTACCATCTGCAAGGGTGGGTTTCTTTAAGTTGTTTAGGGCCACAGGCCCTGATGTATGGTCTAGAAATGTTGGTAAGTAACTCTAGATCGGCCATAAACTGGGCAAATTGGGTTACTGAAAGGTGCAAGGCTTTGGGAGTGTGGACCATCAGGACCTCGTTGTCCGCACAAAGTAAGGTAGGTAGTGAAACACCACCAATCTTTGGGACGTCTAGGCCAATACTGCACGGAAAGGGGCTTAGCTTATTAATGTAAAGTATCAATAAAAGGGGGACTAGCACGCAGCTGTGCCTAACATCCCGAGAGATTGCAAATTCATTAGTAAGATTGAGTGCTTTTTTATTTTGTGGAAGGAACTTTGCCAAGTATGATTTGGTTTTGTGATTTTAGTATTCGTTGTGTGCTCGGGGGAGTCCGAAAAGAAGTTGGATGAGGCTTGGGGTGGGATTTTGTCTACAACTTTAAAATGAAATATTTATTTGTCCCATGAGTTGGGGGTAATATAGTTACCGATTACTATTAGCAGACTTAGCAAAGTATTTTGATTACGATTGTAGGGAGTAGTCTACACCCAAAACTGTAGCAAATGGGCAGGTCCTACCTCACAAGGCCACATATTACAATAACATGACAGGGTTGCCCATGTGTGTTTGTTCTTTATCCCCTTCAGTAGAATGGCAAAACCCCTTACCAATAAAATAGGGCTGGACTAAAAATACTATTTGAAGCTCTTTAAATGAGGCGAAATCGGCAGAAAAGGGACCATAAAACTAAAAGGATCTGAAAACCAACTATACACCTTCCACTTGGATCAGAGTAAGAATCCATCTCTCCTAAGGGTCTCTTCAATTACCTGCGTCTTCACTCTAAGCAAGATAAGGATCATAACTACATTGGTATGAACTGAGCTACAACTCAATACTAAATCACTAATACATTTTCATTAACCAAACTCACCCCCCCAGGATTTAAGATTCCTGAACAAAAAACGTGTCAGCACCTAATATTAAAACACATTCCATAGTTTCACCCCTCTTGCTTTGACTGTGGATGCCGTTCATATTCATAGTTATGACCTTAAAAATAATGGGGAAATTTCCCTAAAACGAAATTTAAAGATTTAGGAAAAAACACTTCCCTAACAGCAGTCTGTCATGCAAGGATGATGTACTCCTGCAGCATAAGAGAATAGAATCCTTTCTTTCACTCCTGTGACTACCACATTCTTCCCTTTCTCCCTGCTTCATTCTACTTTGCAAAGGTCACACAGAGGCTCCTCAGAAAAAAGCACACTAAATTAGTTGATTAATAAGTCACATGTTTACATGGTCCTTCTTACTTGTTGTAGCATAATATCTAATCTAAAGCTTGGTGAGCACCTAAACTATCATTTGAGGTCCTTCATCTTTTTAACCATAGAGAGGGCTTTGGAATAGCATTTGAAAAATGCATATGTCAGAACCCCGTTCAGAGGGCCATGGGGAATCAGAAGCTACTGGGCAGGGGTTGAGGCCTTTTATTCCAGATGTTCCAGGGTCCGACAGATGATAGGTCCTGAACAAATGGGCCAAGAACCTCTTCAACAATTGACTCTCTTTAGTAGTGTGGGTTGAGCAGTCCAAGGCTTCTCACTGGGAAGGTAGATGCAGGGGTGTGAACACAGGTTCACAACTCAAAGTACAGTCAATATCAGCTCTAAATGAAATTTCAGTCAAATACTTTCTTTTATGACAAAAGTAGTAATTATATATGAACACAAATTGGAATACGGCATACACAAACAATACACACTGGCCCCTGAGGTCAGGGCTATAGAGTTCAATAGGCAGGTCCCTCTCACTGGCTGTAGTGGTTTTTCCTCATTCATTATAGATGACATTCAGGTTAGGCTTCTCTAGAACTCTGATGAAAGTAAAAGTGTCACAGCGCCTGATACACTATGTAGCAGAACAAGTTCCCTTGGGGCCTTCCGGCCCTGCGATCAATCTTAAAAGCAATTGGGAGGACAGTGCAAATGGAGTCTCCACGGCTGCTGTTGGTGAGTAGCACTTGCTGCTTGGATGGGGCAGCTGCTGGGCATTCACAGCACTTCCTCTTGTGAGATGGTAAGTTCCTCTGATCCTTCCCACAGGTAAGAGGTAGGTTGCTCTGGTTGCAATCCTCAGTCAGAGCTCGAGCCCACATAGGTCACCATGGTGGCTTCTCCTCATGACAAAGGCTTGAACTCGGCAATGGTCCTTGTCCTTTCAGGTGACACCCACCAGGCTTGCAGGGTCACCGGCCTTACTCCGTACACAGGCTATTGCCAGATCGGCATGGCAGTAATCTTCAAAGTGGCCCCGCCTAGCATACCGGGTGCCGACTTCACTCCACACATGGGCTACTTCCTGAACAGCACAGCTGTAATCTTCACGGCAGTCCAACCTGGAATAAAGGGTTGCCAACTTCATTCCATACATGGAGTACGGCCAGATTGGCACAGCAGTAATTATCACGGTGGCCCCACCTGGCATACAGGATCAATGTCTTCCCTCCACATACGGGCTATGGCTTGATCGGCACAGACTTAATCTTCACAGTGGCTCCACCTGCCATACGGCGTCAGTGTCTTCACTCTGTACCCTATGGCCTGATCGGCACAGCAGTGATTTGGCCACGGCTAACTTCACGGTGACCCACTCTGGCATACAGGGTCACTGACTTGAACCTGCACATGAGTGATGACCCGATCAGTGCAGCAGCCTTCTTCTCACACCTCGCTACTACTGCCACAGTTAATGTATCAGTGGTGTTACTCACCACAGATCAAACAACATTTTATGCCATTATACAGATTTGCATTATCAGTTTTGCATCTTTAGCAAGAAATAGACTGATTTAAAACAATCTTCAATTCCACACATTCAGAAAATATAATGCTGCAGTACAGGAACCCCGTTAAAAACATAAGGGGAGAGTCTCAGTCTTGATGTGAGCTGGGGCGGATCAACCACAAAGTTAAACAACCTAACACCTAGGGTCAAAGTAGCTATCTCTTTAAAATCCTGGGCTTACTGGGTGTAGATTAGCACAAGAGGATAAAAAATACAGGTAGAATATGAACAGCAACCCCAAAAAATAACAATATGTATAAGAAATATGTATAACTTGTCTACATCAATGACCTGTAATGGCAATTGTAGCATTTTCCTTCAAGTTGGTCAAGCCCAGTAGCGGCTCCTGGAGGGAGTGGTGCGGGGTGGTGGGGCGGTGGGGCGGGGTGGGGGAGGGGCAGGGTGGGGGTAGTAAACTACGGCCAACGGCCGAACAGATTTAAGTAACTAAATAAATAAATAAAACGATTACATTGGCGCGCTGCATCGCCATTTGCGATGCAGCGCGCAATGAAATTCGTTTTATTTATTTATTTAGTTACTTAAATCTGTTTGGCCGTATGCCGTAGTTTACTACCCCCACCCTGCCCCTCCCCTCCCCCACCCCGCCCCACCGCCCCGCACCACTCCCTCCAGGAGCCACTACTGGTCAAGCCAGTCATATAGTTCTGCCCTGGGCCACCCATGGGGATTTGGCCACATGGCCTGGTCTGTGGCCAGGCCCTGCAGCCAATCTCAGGCTGGGCATGACCGGAGACTGTGCGTGGCAGGGAGTTGGCTGCCCACTGGGGATTGGTTACAAGGTTTGGCCATAGGCCACGCCTGTGGCCAACACCATGCCACGCAGCCATCCTCATGTGTCTGCGGCCAATCCCACACAGCCCTACATGGCTTGGGGATGGCCATCTGCAGGGGTTGGGCATGATAAACACTATGCCACCCACAGAAAATCCTGTGCTTGAAAAACAACCCACCCCCCAGGGTGGGCCAGGTCTCAGTGGGTTGCACATATCATGGCCCCACTCCCCAAGTGTCTAGGAGGCCCCTGGGCTGTGGCGGCCACCTCAAAACTCAAGTGGGGGGGCGAGGGCGGTGAGGGGGAATGAGGGAAATAATTCCAATTTAAAAAAAGTACCTATTCTAACGCTGCCGGCCACCTTGGTGCTCCTCTTCTCTCCTGATCGTGTCCCAGTAGTCCCTGGGACACAAGCACAGGCTTCCCACCCAATCCTGCGCTTATCTCAATAGCATGACAGCCGCGCTAGGATTGGTCTGAGTGGCTTGGTTTGTCGCTCAGACGGTGCCTAGCAGTCTGTGCTGTTTCTGCAACCCGGCTGTGCAGCAAGGCTGGGCTAGAGAAACCTAAGTGCGCATGACAGTTTGGCCAGCCTAAGATGGTCGGCCAAACCGTTATGTGCACTTACAGTGTGCACTACTCCTCCCCTGCTGTCATCATGGCCTGCTCTGCCCAGACTTGGCTGGCTCTAGCGGAGAAAGAAAAATAAAATGATAATATATTGGTTTTATTATCATTTTATTGTTCCTGTTTCCCTCAGCTGGCACTCAGTGGATGGGTGACGCTCCTCCATCATAGCGGAGGAGCCGCCACTGCCCCTGGGACCCCATTCCTCGGGGGTAAAAATAAAATAAAGGGGAGGGGACATGCATTCCTCCCTCCCCAAGCCTTTAAAGGCCCCGGGGAACTCGTTCCCGGAGGCCAATAATATATAAAAGGGGCAAGCAGCCCTTCTCACCGAGCCTGCAAATACTAAATTATTGTGTCCCATGGAGCCCCCGGGATACATGTCACTGTCCTGTACCTTTGCTGAGGTAAGTACTTGGTGGAGATAGAATAGTAATTTTGCCCCCAGTCACTCTCCTGCACATTAACTGAGGTAAGTACTTAGGGGAGTTAGAATAGTAATTCCCCCCAGTCACTGTCCAGCGTCTTCCCTGAGGTAAGTACTTGGAGTCAGATTAGTAATTTTGCCCACAGCCACTGTCCAGCGACTTACCTGAGGTAAGCACTTGGTGCAGTTAGAATAGCAATTTTGCCCACTAGCCACTGTCCAGTGCTTTCCATGAGGTAAGTACTTGACGCAGTTAGAATAGCAATTTTGCTCCCCAGCCACTGCCCAGCTCCTTCCCTGAGGTAAGTACTTGGCCGAGTTACAATAGCAATTTTTCCCTCCAGCCACTCCCCAGCACCTTTCCTGATGTAAGTACTTGACGCAGTTAGAATAGCAATTTTGCCCCCAGTCACTGTCCTGCTCCTTTCCTGAGGTAAGTACTTGGCAGAGTTAATATAGTAATTTTGCCCCTCAGCCACTGTCCAGCACCTTCCCTGAGGTAAGAACTTGGCAAAGTTAGAATAGTAATTTCCCCCACCTGTCACTGTCTAGAGCCTTCCCTGAAGTAAGTAATTGGTGGAGTTAGAATAGTAATTTTGCTCCCAGTCACTGTCCTGCGCCTTTCCTGAGGTAAGTACTTGGTGGAGTTAATATATTAATTTTGCCCCCAGTCACTGTCCAGCACCTTCCCTGAGATAAGTACTTGGTGGAGTTAGAATAGTAATTTTGCCACCTCGTCACTGTCCAGCTCTTTTCTTGAGATAAGTACCTGGCGGAGTAACATTAGTAAGTTTTCCCCAAGTCACTGCCCCGCACCTTTCTTGAGGTAAGTATTTGGCTGTAGTAGGAAAGGAAATTTGAACATCCCTGATGCTGTCCACCATCTTTCCTGAGTAGATTATAGGTTCTTCCTAAATTATTGTTTTTGTATTATTTATCACAGAAAAAAAGGGTGAAGGGTAACTTACATTATTGGAACAGTAGGAAATGTATCGAAGGTGGTGTTTGAAGGTAACCTTCAGAATGCCTCAAAATTAAAAATATTTTTTGTGAATTCATTGTTCTGGTTATTTAGTTAGTATTCATTTAGGACAATTAATAGAAAGCATATACTTGTGTAGATAAAGGGCACTATTTGGAAATTTGGTAGGCTGTATTCTCCTGTCTTAGTGGTGCATGTGGTCACATCAGAAGGCAGTGTGCCACTGAATACAAAATGATGGCTGGCTGTTTTTGTATATTTTTAGGGGGTAAGCAATAATTTACAATGATATATGCATTGAAAAGTGTTTGTTTCCATGCTTTAAACCGTGGCTAAATGTATTATTCTTTTGTTTGTGAAAAGAAATGCATTTTGACCTTCCTCACAGTATGCAACAGCCATCTTGGTTGGGGACAAGGGACATTGTATGCGTTGAAATGAAAGACAGCCGAATGAGTATATGATGAATCTGTTAAACTGTTTCATAAACTGTATGTACTATGCTTAGATGTGTTTGTCATTTTTTATTTACATTTCGAAAATATGGAGAACAATTTTAAAGTGTTGCCTTGGTTTGTGTTGTGTTGCGTCGCTTTGTAATAATGTTTTTGTGATTTGCGCAGTGTTGCGTTGTTTTGGCATGGATTGTGTGTGGTACTATTTTTGTTGGAAATACTTTGCGTACCGCTGCAATGTATTGTGTGTTTTTTTGGCATATTGCACGGTATTGCATTATGTTGCATGGAGTTGTGCCATGCAAAATTGCTTTCTTAGATAGAATTTTTTTTGCTATCATAGTATACAATGTCAAAAATCTATTGTTCCAAATATATATGTGTAGCACTTTACTTTCTATATTAACTATAATTTATAGCTATTTATTTAAGTTATAATTAACAACATTTTCCAATAGGAAAATAAATTGCAAGGCAAGCGTTAACATGGTAGTGGTATGTGTGGTAAGGGTTTGGGTGGTATTGGTAATTATAATGTACCTCTATCTATGTTTGTGGAACAGACATGCATGGTAGTGGTATATGTGTGGCAAAGACTGTGTGGTAAAGGCATACATGGTAAAGGCATGCTTGGTAAAGGCATGCGTTCTTCCATCATACATCTGGCTTCAGGATCTGCAGCAATCCCCCAGTAACATTTTTTTTAAATGTAAGTCTCCTGGGGTCATTCAATCCATGACCCCAGGACAGCTTACTATATTTTTTTAAAGCAGTCCTGGATGGAGCTCTATGCTCTTCAGCTGGAGTGAATAGCCCCCTTCTGGTTGGTTTTATGGCTGTACTTTGCAGCCTGAAAAATATTAATAAAAGACTCATAGACTTTTTTTAAATAAAGGTTTATTTCATTTTTAAATGGCAATCTATTTTATTAAACATTGAGCTGTGTGAATTAATGAAATATAAATTTATTATCATTATTGGTAATTTTTTACCAAAGACAGTGCATATGGTTTATAGATGTTGATATTCTGACCCAGTAGCGGTCGGTGGTGGGAGTTCCGCCGGGCGCTGACGTGGGGCGGGGAGGGCAGGTGGGGGTAGTAAACTACGGATTACGGCTGATTACAGGTAAGTAAACATATAAATAAATAAAACGAAGTTCAGTTACGCGCGCTGCATCGCATTTGGCGATGCAGCGCGCGTAACGAACTTCGTTTTATTTATTTATATGTTTACTTACCTGTAATCAGACATAATCCTTAGTTTACTACCCCCCACCCTGCCCCTCCCCCGCCCCACATCAGCACCCGGCGTAACTCCCACCACCGACCGCTACTGTTCTGACCCCTTCATAAATCCAATAGGCCCACGTTTTATAGTTTCCCGTTCTGAACCTTTGACACAGTCAGCAGCTCTGCCTTACGTAAAATGATACCCCTCATATTTAGCCATGTGCACCCACGCACAATCACGCTGCGCATGGCTTGGGCACAGGGGGAATGGGCACCAGCAGGCATTGGGTACAGGGCCTGGCCTGTGCCTAACCTTATGCTGCACATGGCCAGGCCCTGCTGTCAAACCCACACCAGGCACAGCCAAAGGCCATGTGAGGTATATGCTTTCCTGCCTGCGAGGGGTTGGACGCAGGGCCCAACCACAGGCCAGGCCCTGTGGCCAACCCCATGCCACGTATAGCTGAAGGCCATGCACAGCATGGGGTTGGCATTAGGTATGGTAATAAAATTCACTGAAAAAAACAAAGGTTGAAGTGACAATATAGTTAGGAATCGTAATTATAACTTACTTTCCAGTAAAAAAACCTTAGATATTCACTGAAAAAAACAAAGGTTAAAGGGACCTTATAGATAGCTGAAAATGTAAGTTAAAGCATACCATTTTAAATTTGCAAAACCACCAAAATTCAGTTATAGTTATTTCAAGTAAATATGACTCGAGCCCTAAAGTAACTATAACTCGCGCCCTCACTATGCACTGCTTAAGACTACACATATTACATTACTCATGACATGTTCTATGGCATCATTGATAACATGACTGTAACATCTCAAATTACATCATTGATGAAAAGCCTTTAGGGCTTGAGTTACAGTTACTTGAAATAACTTTAACTGGTGAATTTCAATAGTTTTGCTGGTTTAAAACGGTATGTTTTAACAGACATTTTCACATAACTATAACGTTCCTTTAACCTTTGTTTTTTTCAGGATATACATACATATATATATATATATATATATATGTAACCAAAAACGCCCAGAAGCTTGAGGCCGCACACAGCTGCAGGTGAGTTACAAACTCCATTTGAACCAAGCAGGCAGCTATATATATCAAAGCTGCACAAAATGCGGAGCACTCACGGGACGTTTTTGGTTCTAATTTAATAGAGCAAATCTTTTCGGCACTTAGCCTTCTTCAGTGCTCAATATATATATATATTCACTGAAAAAACCATAGGTTTCAGGGACGTTATAGTTAAAAATTCGCATTTAAAAAACCTTTGAAATTCACTGAAAAAAACATAGGTTTCAGGGATGTTATAGTTAGAAATTAGCATTTAAAAAACCTTGGAAATTCACTGAAAAAACCACAGGTTTCGGGGACGTTATAGTTAGTTGGACATTTCACTTGTAGAAACCCAGAGAAATTCGGCCGTTATAATTAGTTGAGCTAACTATAACTCGCGCCCCCACAATGCACTGCTGATGACGTCACATATTACATCATTCATGACATGGTCAGTGACATCACTGATGACATTGCAGATGACATCTCAAATGACATCATTGATGACATCATCCAGTGACTGTGTGTTTCTGTAAAGTTTAAATATGTTTTATATATATATAGGCTAAGGTGTATTGAAGAATGAGTGGGTGTATGACTGTCTGAATGGATGATTTAGTTGGTGTGTGACTGACTGTATAAGTGAGTGATTAAACCTGTCTTACTGAATGCATGGGTTAGTGACTAAACTGTGTGAATGTCTGTATCAGTCTGTCAGTTGGTGTGTAAGTGGCTGCATGGGTTGGGGAGTAGCTACATGAGTGTCTATATGGGTAATTGATTGGTTGTCTGACTATCTGTATGGGTGCCTGAGTGTCTGTGTGGGTGGGTGGGGGTGTGTGACTCTGTGCATAGATGTGTGAGTGGGTGATTCACTGGGTGTATGGGTTCAATAGTGCATCTGTGAAGGGCTGTATGGGTGGGTGAGTGTGCGTATGGGTGTGTTGGTGAGTGAATGTATGTCTCAGTGGTACATGTGTGAGTAACTACATATGTGAAAGGCAATATATGTGAGTGTTGGAGTATATAAATGACTATATGTGAGAGTGAGTGATTATGAGAGTGGCTGTATGGATGAGTGTGTGCTTGTATCAGTGATTGTATAAGAGAGTAAGTATGTGTTAGTATATGTATGAATAAGTGAGGTGGTGTGTGTATAACTGTATAGGTGAGTATATGGGAATGTGATTGATTCTTTGCATTACTGACTAGGTGTGTGAGTAACTCTATGGATGAGTGGCGGTGTGTGAGTGTCTGTATAGGTGTATGAGTGCATATGATTGTGCTGTATTGATGAGTGACTGCATGTATGAGTGACTGTATGGGTGAATGAGTGGACGTGTGTGTAGACCTAGGAATCAGTGAATGGGTATGTAGTAACTGGTATTGGTGTGTCTATGGTTTTGAAAAAGGTAGTCTGTTTTTTAGAGTGGGTATATCAAAGGTTATATTAGGGTGTGAGGAGGTGCATCAGATTATCACGTGGATGATAACATCAGTGATGTCATTTGAGATGTCATCAGTGATGTCACTGACCATGTCATGAATGATGTAATATGTGACGTCATCAGCAGTGCATTGCGGGGGCGCGAGTTATAGTTAGCTCAACTAACTATAACGGCCGAATTTCTATGGTTTTCTACGAGTGAAATGTCCAGCTAACTATAACGTCCCTGAAACCTGTGGTTTTTTCAGTGAATTTCTAAGGTTTTTTAAATGCTAATTTCTAACTATAATGTCCCTGAAACCTATGGTTTTTTCAGTGAATTTCAAAGGTTTTTTAAATGCTAATTTCTAACTATAACGTCCCTGAAACCTATGGTTTTTTCAGTGAATTTCAAAGGTTTTTTAAATGCTAATTTCTAACTATAACGTTCCTGAAACCTATGGTTTTTTCAGTGAATTTCAACGGTTTTTTAAATGCTAATTTCTAAGTATAATGTTCAAAAAATATTTTTTTAAAGTTGTTTTATACTTATAAAAATAATATAATGTTTTTTCTTTTCTAAAATATAAATATACATTTTTTTTTTTTAAAGTGGATTCGCGTACCGATCATATACCTGTCTCGATGGGTGCGCGAATCCAAGAATTTCGCCGCCATATTTGTTAAGTCGTGTAGGATGCGCGTTTGGTATGTGACGAGTGCGCGGATCTCGGCCCCGCGTAACTTCACATACGTAGTTCCGGGGGTCGTGCCGGGTGCGCGAATCCATCGCAAATCTATGAGTTTTAAAAGTATATGTATATAACTTTATTATATATATTATACCAAGACATTATTTAAGATAATTGTAAATATCATGTATCTGTAACTGGAATAAAGATATATTATTGTTAAATGTATTTTTTGGAAATCGCGTCGGTTGCGCGCCCGGTGCGCGAATCCCATGTGACTTCAAAAGAAAGACTTTCATTGGTTTAGAGGCTTTTGATTCTAGAACTTGAAGGACCCACCCATTTTTTTTCATTCTTTCAAGACCATCTCAGAAGACACACCTCTTCTCTTTTGGATCTCTTCTTTAGATCTTTATGGTGTTTTTTTTGTACCATCAAAAAATGGCAGCTGGAAATCCAACACAGCAGCTTCCACCAGAAGACGAAGAAGATTTGGAAGAACCCATCAAAGTGCGGTAGGAGAGCATCGTGTGGGCTTTTTTCACTATACCACCTGGTGAAAAAAAGGTGAATGCCAGGAAGGTGACATGCACTATTTGTCAAAAAGTATTGTCACGAGGGTCTGAGAAAAAATATTCTTGTGGGACGTCTTCTATGCTCAAGCATTTGCAGACAATCCACCCTCGATGTCTCGCAAGGGAACAACTGCGTCGTCAACAGCAAAAAGAAACAACTGATGACAACACTGCTGGACCCAGTACCTCTTCTGCTGGCACAACAACTGCTGCAATAAACAACCATCCTGACTTAGCTCGAGTAGAGCAGCGTTGTTTGAAATGTAAAAAGACATTATGTGTTGGTGAGCAATCAGTGAATGCTATCCTGGTTGCCATTCAGAACCACAAGTGTTAATTTTGTTTTATTTTTTGTTTATGCAATGAGGTTTAATTGCATAATTTTTTCAATGTTTTTCTTGTTGGTTCTGTTTTTTTCTCCATTTTTTTAACAAAAATACACCAACAAAATGTAAAAAGAGTTCAAAAAATACAAAAAAATTATAAAACAAAAAAGAAAAAAAATGGTTCTTTTCAGAACCGCCTATTTGGTTTAAAAAAGAAAGAATTTGTAAGTGTTGTATGAATTGTGGTTATTATTATTGTTATTGTTAGTGACATTTATAGAGCGCTAACTGTTACCCGAAGGTGTCCTGGCGCTATGTGAAGTCCTACCGGGGACTAATGTGATGGGAGTATTATCGAAATTAATTAATAAAAAGCCATGTTTTTAACGCCTTCCTGAAGGCCAGTAAGTTAGTCATGCATCTAAGGTGTAGTGGGAGACCATTCCATGCTTTGGCTGCGCCGGCTACAAAGCTTCTGCCACCCCAGTTGGCTTTTTTCACAAAGGGCACCAACACCAGTTTTGCTTCTGATGAACGCAGTGATCTTTTTGGTACATACCAACGGAAACGCTGTTTTAAGTAGTCTGGCCCAGTTCCATGAAGGGCCTTAAAGACCAAACACAAGGCTGGTAAGTGGAATATATGGAGATGTGTATGGTTAGTGCATATATGATTGAAGCAGTGCATGGGTAACGCCGGGGTGAGTGCAAGAGAAATGTTTCAGTGATTGCAGGAGTGCATGAGTAGTGCCTGAGTGATTGCATGAGTGGAGAGGTAATGTGTAAGTGATTGGCGGAGTGCATGAGTGCAAGAGTAGTGCCTGGGTGATTGCATGAGTGCAGAGGTAATGCCTGAGTGATTGCATGAGTGCAAGGGTTATGCCTCAGTGATTGCATGAGTGCAAGGGTTTTGTCTGGGTGATTGTATGAGTGCAGAGGTAATGTGTGGGTGATTTGAGGACTGCATGCCTAATGCCTGAATGATTGCATGAGTGCAAGGGTAGTGCCTGAGTAATTGAAGGAGTGCATGGGTAATGCCTGAGTGATTGTATAACTGCAAGGGTAGTGCCTGGGTGATTCGAGGAGTGCAAGGATAGTGCATGGTGATTTTATAAGTGCATGTGTAGCGGCTGCGTGATTGGTGGAGTGTATGGCTACTGGCTGGGTAATTGGAGGAGTGCATGGGTAGTGTCTAGGTGATTGGAGTAGTGCATGGGTAGTGCATGGGTGATTGGATGAGTGCATTGGTAGTGCCTTGGTTATTGCATGAGTGCATGAGTAGTGCCTGGGTGATTGAAGGAGTGTATTGGTAATGCCTGGGTGTTTTTGTAACTGCATGGGTATTGCTTGGGTGATTTTTAAGTGCATGGGTAATGCCTGGATGATTAGATGAGTGCATGGGTAGTGCCTGGGTTATTGCACGAGTGCATGAGTAGTGCCTGGGTGATTGAAGGAGTGCATTGGTAATGCCTGGGTGTTTTTGTAACTGCATGGGTATTGCTTGGGTAATTTTGTAATTGCATGGGTAATGCCTGGATGATTAGATGAGTGCATGGGTAGTGCCTGGGTTATTGCATGAGTGCATGAGTAGTGCCTGGGTGATTGGAGGAGTGCATGGGTAGTGCCTGGGTGATTGGAGGAGTGTATGGGTAGTGCCTGAGTGATTGAAGAAGTGCATGGGTAGCGCTTCTGTGATTCCATGAGTGCTAGGGTAGTACCTACATGATAGGAAGAGGGTGAGAGTAGTGTGTGGTGATTTTATAAGTGCATGGGTAGTGGCAGGGTGATTGGTGGAGTGCATGGGTACTGGCTGGGTAATTGGAGGAGTGCATGGGTAGTGTCTAGGTGATTGGAGGAGTGCATGGATAGTGCATGGGTGATTGGATGAGTGCATGGGTAGTGCCTGGGTTATTGCATGAGTGCATGAGTAGAGCCTGGGTGATTGGAGGAGTGGATTGGTAATGGCTGGGTGATTTTGTAAGTGCATGGGTATTGCTTGGATGATTTTGTAAGTGCATGGCTAATGCGTGAGTGATTGCATGAGTGCAGAGGTAATGTATGGGTGATTGGAAGAGTGCATGGGTAATGCCTGAGTGATTGCATGAGTTTATGGCTAATGCCTTGGTGATTGCATGAGTGCATGGGTAGTGCCTGGGTGATTGGAGGAGTGTATGGGTAGTGCCTGAGTGATTGAAGAAGTGCATGGGTAGTGCTTCTGTGATTTCATGAGTGCTATGGTAGTACCTAGGTGATTGGAAGAGGGCAAGAGTAGTGCATGGTGATTTTATAAGTGCCTGGGTAGTGGCAGGATGATTGGTGGAGTGCATGGCTACTGGCTGGGTAATTGGAGGAGTGCATGGGTAGTGTCTATGTGATTGGAGGAGTGCATGGGTAATGCATGGGTGATTGGATGAGTGCATGGGTAGTGCCTGGGTTATTGCATGAGTGCATGAGTAGAGCCTGGGTGATTGGAGGAGTGGATTGGTAATGGCTGGGTGATTTTGTAAGTGCATGGGTATTGCTTGTGTGATTTTGTAAGTGCATGGGTAATGCATGGGTGATTGCATGAGTGCAGAGGTAATGTATGGGTGATTGGAAGAGTGAATGGGTAACGCCTGAGTGATTGCATGAGTGCAAGGGTAGTGCCTGGGTGATTGGAGGAGTGTATGGGTAGTGCCTGAGTGATTGAAGAAGTGCATGGGTAGTGCTTGTGTGATTTCATGTGTGCAACAGTATTGCCTAGGTGATTGGAAGAGTGAAAGAGTAGTGCGTGGTGATTTTATAAGTGCATGGGTAGTGGCAGGGTGAATGGAGAAGTGCAAGGGTAGTGCCTGGGTTATTGCATAAGTGCATAGATAGTGCCTAAGTGATTGCATGACTGCTGGAGTAGTGTGTAGATGATTGGAAGGCTGCATGGATAGTGCTTGGTTGATTCCATGAGTGCTGCAGAATTGCCTGAGCACATGTATGACTGCATGAACAGTGCCTGCTGTGATTGAAGTAGTGCATGGGTAATGCCTGGGTGTTTTTGTAACTGCATGGGTATTGCTTGGGTGATTTTTAAGTGCATGGGTAATGCCTGGATGATTAGATGAGTGCATGGGTAGTGCCTGGGTTATTGCACGAGTGCATGAGTAGTGCCTGGGTGATTGAAGGAGTGCATTGGTAATGCCTGGGTGTTTTTGTAACTGCATGGGTATTGCTTGGGTGATTTTTAAGTGCATGGGTAATGCCTGGATGATTAGATGAGTGCATGGGTAGTGCCTGGGTTATTGCACGAGTGCATGAGTAGTGCCTGGGTGATTGAAGGAGTGCATTGGTAATGCCTGGGTGTTTTTTGTAACTGCATGGGTATTGCTTGGGTAATTTTGTAAGTGCATGGGTAATGCCTGGATGATTAGATGAGTGCATGGGTAGTGCCTGGGTTATTGCATGAGTGCATGAGTAGTGCCTGGGTGATTGGAGGAGTGCATGGGTAGTGCCAGGGTGATTGGAGGAGTGTATGGGTAGTGCCTGAGTGATTGAAGAAGTGCATGGGTAGTGCTTCTGTGATTCCATGAGTGCTAGGGTAGTGCCTACGTGATAGGAAGAGGGCAAGAGTAGTGTGTGGTGATTTTATAAGTGCATGGGTAGTGGCAGGGTGATTGGTGGAGTGCATGGGTACTGGCTGGGTAATTGGAGGAGTGCATGGGTAGTGTCTAGGTGATTGGAGGAGTGCATGGGTAGTGCATGAGTGATTGGATGAGTGCATGGGTAGTGCCTGGGTTATTGCTTGAGTGCATGAGTAGAGCCTGGGTGATTGGAGGAGTGGATTGGTAATGGCTGGGTGATTTTGTAAGTGCATGGGTATTGCTTGGTTGATTTTGTAAGTGCAGGGCTAATGCGTGAGTGATTGCATGAGTGCAGAGGTAATGTATGGGTGATTGGAAGAGTGCATGGGTAATGCCTGAGTGATTGCATGAGTTTATGGCTAATGCCTTGGTGATTGCATGAGTGCATGGGTAGTGCCTGTGTGATTGGAGGAGTGTATGGGTAGTGCCTGAGTGATTGAAGAAGTGCATGGGTAGTGCTTCTGTGATTTCATGAGTGCTATGGTAGTGCCTAGGTGATTGGAAGAGGGCAAGAGTAGTGCATGGTGATTTTATAAGTGCATGGGTAGTGGCAGGATGATTGGTGGAGTGCATGGCTACTGGCTGGGTAATTGGAGGAGTGCATGGGTAGTGTCTATGTGATTGGAGGAGTGCATGGGTAATACATGGGTGATTGGATGAGTGCATGGGTAGTGCCTGGGTTATTGCATAAGTGCATGAGTAGAGCCTGGGTGATTAGAGGAGTGGATTGGTAATGGCTGGGTGATTTTGTAAGTGCATGGGTATTGCTTGTGTGATTTTGTAAGTGCATGGGTAATGCATGGGTGATTGCATGAGTGCAGAGGTAATGTATGGGTGATTGGAAGAGTGAATGGGTAACGCCTGAGTGATTGCATGAGTGCATGGGTAGTGCCTGGGTGATTGGAGGAGTGTATGGGTATTGCCTGAGTGATTGAAGAAGTGCATGGGTAGTGCTTGTGTGATTTCATGTGTGCAACAGTAGTGCCTAGGTGATTGGAAGAGTGAAAGAGTAGTGCGTGGTGATTTTATAAGTGCATGGGTAGTGGCAGGGTGATTGGAGAAGTGCAAGGGTAGTGCCTGGGTTATTGCATAAGTGCATAGATAGTGCCTAAGTGATTGCATGACTGCTGGAGTAGTGTGTAGATGATTGGAAGGCTGCATGGATAGTGCTTGGTTGATTCCATGAGTGCTACAGAATTGCCTGAGCACATGTATGACTGCATGAACAGTGCCTAAGTGATTGAAGTAGTGCATGGGTAATGCCTGGGTGATTGAATGAATGCAGGAGTAGTAGCAGGGTGATAGCATGAGTGCATGTCTACTGCATGGATGATTGGAAGACTGCGTGGGTAGTGCTTGGTTGATTCCATGAGTGCTGCAGAAGTGCCTGAGCACATGTATGACTGCATGAACAGTGCCTAAGTGATTGAAGTAGTGCATGGGTAATGCCTGGGTGATTGAATGAATGCAGGAGTAATGTCTGGGTGATTAAAGGAGTGCATGGGCAGTACCTGAGTGATTAGATGAGTGCATAGGTAGTGCCTGGGTGATTGAAGGAGTGCATGGCTAATGTCTGGGTTATTGCATGAGTGCAGGAGTAATGTCTGGGTGATTGAAGGAGTGCATGGGTAATGCCTGGGTGCATGGAAGAGTGCATGGGTAGTGCCTGGCTGCATGTAGAACTGCCTGGGTAGTTTGTGGGTGATTGGAGGAGTGCATAAGTAGTAGCAGGGTGATTCCATGAGTGCAGGAGTAGTGCGTAGATGATTTAAAGACTGCATGCGTAGTGCTTGGTTGATTCCATGAGTGCTGTAGAAGTGCCTGAGCACATGTATGACTGCATGGTCAGTGCCTGAGTGATTGAAGTAGTGCATGGGTAATACCTGCGTGATTGCATGAATGCAGTAGTAATGTCTGGGTGAATAAAGGAGTGCATGGACAGTGCCTGAGTTACTTATTAAATGAGTGTATAGGTAGTACCTTGGTGATTTTATTAGTGCATAGGTAGTGTCTGGGTGATTGTATAACTGCAGGGATAGTGCCTGAGTGATTGAAAGAGTGCATGGCTAATGTCTGTGTGATTGTATGAGTGCAGGAGTAATGTCTGGGTGATTCAAGGATTGCATGGGTAATGCCTAGGTGCATTGAAGAGTGCATGGGTAGTGCCTGGCTGCTTGTAGGACTGCCTGGGTAGTTCCTGGGTGATTGGAGGAGTGCATGAGTAGTAGCAGGGTGATAGCATGAGTGCATGTCTACTGCATGGATGATTGGAAGACTGCGTGGGTAGTGCTTGGTTGATTCCATGAGTGCTGCAGAAGTGCCTGAGCACATGTATGACTGCATGAACAGTGCCTAAGTGATTGAAGTAGTGCATGGGTAATGCCTGGGTGATTGTATGAATGCAGGGATAATGTCTGGGTAATTAAAGGAGTGCATGGGCACTGGCTGAGTGATTAGATGAGTGTATAGGTAATGCCTTGGTGATTTTATAAGTGCATAGGTAGTGCCTGGGTGATTGGAGGAGTGCATGGATAGTGCCTGAATGACTGGAGGAGTGCAAGGGTAGTGTCTGGGTTATTCCATGAGTGCAGGAGTAGTGCGTGGATGATCGGAAGACTGCATGGGTAGTGCTTGGGTGATTGGAAGAGTACATAAGTAGTCTCTGGGTAATATTATAAGTATATAGATTCAAGCTAGGTGAATGGAGGAATGCTTGGATAGTGCGTGGGTGATGGCAGGAGTATGAGAATAGTGTCTAATTATATAGATCAGTGCATGGGTAGTATTTGAAAAAATGGATCAGTGCAATAAATATTACTGTAAACATTACTTCATATTATTATGCTTATTTCATCTTACCTTCTTTATTCAAATACATACCAAACTCAGAGAAACTATTTTACAGTTGTTTCGTTGTAAACTGAATTTAAAATCTTTTCAAGGTTTACTATTACTTTCTGTAATAAAAAAGAAGGAAAACTGTTATTACATATAATATTATGGTTTTTAGAACACAACATAATTTTACAATTACATAACATATTCAGTTTCCTTTTTTGCTGTTTTCAGATTTTAGTGAATTTCACCCTACACAGTGATTTCAACATAGATCATCATATAACAGCGGGGAAAAAATACAATCAATGTCATTGTAAAACAAAAACAAATCTGTGTCAAAAATATCTACAACAAATTCAACTATCTGTTTACCTATCTACAGTTTCTGAATTACATTCTTCAACTACATAAAATTATTTATTATTCTGAAGTACATTTTCTAAAATATACACTCTCATTTACATCGCATATAATATAAAGATCAAATATATAAACTAGTTCCTTCAAAAACAATTTTGCAAATGCAATAAAAAATAGCACAAATAATAATCCAAACAGAAATTGTTCACATCTTCCCAATAGGCCGAATAATGTTTCCAAATCCATTTGCATTGATAATATCCAAAATAAACTTGTTATTTTGTGTTCACATCTTCCCAATAGGCCGAATGATGTTTTCAAAATATTGGCATTAAAAATATCAAATATGAATCTGGTAATTCGTAAGGCAACCTACATTTGAATTCCAAATGGGCATCATTGCAATGTGTCCATCCTTTATTGCATTTTAAATACACAGTATAGTGTCCAGATGTTGTAGTAGGTCCATCATGGAATATAATAGCCACTGCTTTAAAAGTTCTTCCTGAAATTGACACGTGACTTGCCACAAAATTTTAAATTTTTGTTTCCAATTTTCTTCCATTTTCTCTACAACAATGTAGCATTAAAATGACATATTTTCCAAATTTTTCTATATATAATGTTGACAACATTTCTGATTTACAATGAGAACATTTCATATCTTCATTGGCTGATTTTACTAATTTGCTAAAAGACACTGATTTGCAATCTGGTATTGTCAAATATATGAATCTTTCAGTGTCCATTTGAGTGGTAGAACAAAATGAACACTCTTCACATTTATGATCCCATCTGTAACTTAGTCCAAACAAATTTTCAATTTCTATTCCTTCATCTTCCAATACTGCAAGCATAAACATAAGAAATTCTTGTGCATCTTGTTATATATTAAGTGTAAATTGTGAAGAACAAGTGGATTTTAGTTCTATCAGTTACCAACTTTTGAAAAATATAATGTAATAAAGAACAGAATCTTTTTCTTGATTTTTCATAATTTCATGATGAAGATCTTCTAGAAAAAAGACAACATTCACAATTACATTAGCATAGCAGTTGATACCTGAACTATTTTCTAACTGGTATCCTATAATATCATCAACAGTGTCCATTTTCATTTTCTTTGCACCTTCATGATTCTCTTGAATTGTTTTCATTTTTTGAATGTCAGTAGAATGTTTGTCTTATTTCCATTTTAAGCACACTACACGTATTTCATATACAGGATATTCTTCTAAGTTAGGAGCATACAGTCTTCTTAACCGATTATACTCTCTTACACAATTTGCATCAGCACTAACCTTTTTCTCATCAAAATCAATCAAATACAAACCAGATAATGTTCTTATGCGAGAAAATTCAACATATGCCATACCCTCTTTAAACACTGTACTTCCAATATTTACCAAAGCACTGTCTATACTTAAAACTTGAGATTTATGAATGGTCACTGCATATGCTAAAGAAAGAGGAAACTGTTTTCTGCGAACATACAAGTCTTTTACAGGCAAAAACGAACAGCACAACGTCCAATCTGTTTTACCTCTTCAATTTGATCAAATTTAATCTTCAAAAATTCAATTCCATCTCTGTTCTGAAAATTTACATAATCAACAACTTTTCCCATTGCTCCATTTACTAAACTTTTTTCTACATCCAAATTACACCGTAATATTACCCGATCGTCTACACATACATATAAAGTCTTTTCTAAACCAGCAGGCTTAGATACTAACTTTTCCAAAAATCCAATTTTGACTGTAATTTCTCTGAGAGAAGAATAGTAACTCCTTCATGTTCCATTTTATCAATGGCTTCCATTTTCACTTTTGGTTGTTTCTCCAGTAACAAAAGTTCTTGATTGTATGTGGAACACTCTTGCAGTGTTGGCATTAGACAAACTATAGACTTATTTTCTCCAATTTTTATGTACATTATTTCAGGTGCAATATTTTCATTTGAAAACAAGTTTGTTAGTAGTCGACTTTGTGAAGCTTCTTTACCATGTTTTTTCAAAAACCAATTCTAATATCTTGAAGAATGTTTCCATAATGTTCATCACTTGCTTGTCGCATATTCCTCATAAGTTCTTTATATTCAAAAAGAGACCAAATGTTCACATTTCCAATATTTCCCAAAGATTTCTTAGTGTCTTAAAAACTGGTTGTCCTTTCACAGGAGTAAGTTGTAATAGATCGCCGAATACAATTACATGTTTTCCTCCAAATAAAACATCATAATCTGTTTTTAAAATCTGTTGCATCTTAAATGTACAAAGGCAAGCATTAAGTTTGAGACCATGCTCACCTCATCAATGATCAGAAGTTTAATTTTCTTTAGTACTCTTGAAACTTCATAACAAGCTTCTCCAGATAGCTTGTGATATTCCAACTTATTTTCATGTTCAACTGGTAGCATGAGTAATCGATGTAATGTAATCCCTTTAATGTTATGTGCTGCTAACCCAGTTGGAGCGGTTGTAACACAAGATAAATGTGATTCAGTGGTTTGTGTAGATATCTGGTCAAAACTTTAATTAAGAAACTTTTTCCTGTTCCAGCTTGCCCACTGATATACATTCGAATAGGTTTAAATGATGTGCATTGGCTTTCTTTTTTTTCATGCAGTAAACCATGCTCTATCTGTTGTGTAACTTGCTGATATATTTCTTTTGTTCAATATTTAGTTGTTCTTCCAAGTTTCCCAACTCAATAATATCCTGTTGTGCTTGTTGCATTGCTGTTTCTACTTCATTCATAGAGATTGCTGCTTCATTTTCAAGAATTGGTTGTCCTAGTGGATCTTGACTTAGTGGAGCAGAACTTTGACTATCTTGAGAACTATCTCTAGTGATTTCAGCTGCAATACTAGTTTCTTGTTCAATCTCTTCATTCAACATTTGTAAATAATTTGGAAAAACTGTGCATTAAATGCTATTTTTACATGCATTAAAAGAATCTTCATAGCAGTCAAAATCTCCAAGTAATTCCATTTCACTACGCCAAGGCTTGAACAGTTTCAGAAGTACTAAATAGAAAAATTCCCTTTTATCTGGAGTATCACAACTGAGTTTCCTGTGATTAATAAGATTTCCTTTGTTATGTTTTACCAAACATCCATCACATCCAATTACTGCATATTTTTCTTCATTTATATTTTCTGTAACATTTCTCTCAAAGCTGTAATGTTGCTGTACTTCATAGGGACATATGTTTTCCAGATGTGGACTTCTTTTAGGATAGTACGTATCCACCGTATTTGTTTTAACAATATCTGTACTTTCTGGTTCATTCAATGCTAAGTATTCAATTTCTTGTACAGATTTCAATACTCGATTTCGTGTTGCAGCAAGACCTAGGGGGATATTCACAAGAACGTGTGCTAAACAACACAAAAAAATGTTAATGCAACTTTACACATCGCAGCCTATCGCTGAAAAATAACCCCGTGTCAACGTGGAATTCACAACAAGGCGGTACCATGCGATAGTCTGCCGAAACCGCGGACAATGTCCGCAATACAACAACCGCGACAGTGATAAAAACACAAACCTCAACGCGAAAAAACATGCGATGGGCCAAAGCGCGATGAGGAAATCAGTGATAAGCAGCGCCAGGCCTGCAATACACACATGGCAGGCAGGAAAAATCACTATTAAATTAGAAAAATCACACAAACACAAAATGACCAACCCCGAAGCACCATGGAGGCAGCCGGAGCAGGCGCAGAGGACGAGCGCAACCCCACAAGCACCCCGGACGACCAGCCTGGGACCTCGGGGACAGGGAAGGGCAAGGACAAGAAGAAGAGGAAGACGAAGTTCAGTCCGCAGGAAAACAGGATCTGGTCACGGAGGTGATGGAACACCATCAACAACTGTTCGTCACCTCTAATGTGTCATTGGGCACCAAAAATGGAATATGGCGGTCCATCGTGGACAAGGTGAATGCCGTCAGAGAACACAAGAGGTCAATGGACGAGGTCAAGAGGCAATGGATTGACATCAAGCGCAAGACCAAGGAGAAACTCGCAGCCAACCAGAAGGCAGCAATGCAGACTGGAGGTGGGAGCCCAGCTCCACAGCTGGAGCTGGATGACATGGAGGAGCTGGTGTCGACAGTCATCAGTGTGGAGACTGTGTCCGGAGTTGGGGGACCGGACACTGCCCGACAGGACACAACACAACCGCAACAGGGTGAGTGACCACCAGGTACTGGGGGGACGGGTGGAGATGCCCACAATGGCACACATGCACAATCAAGCAGAGCACAGTGCACACCCACAATGACTCTGGATCATGGCCCTGATCCACAGACTGTCACAATGTACAATGCCATGCTGTCTGAATGTGAACCTGTACCATGCGGCTACATACATGCGGACACATTGTAATACACCATCTCCCCTTCACATTGCAGGGGCACCGTCAACACCACCTGCAGAGCAGTCCCAGCCACTCTTCTCTGATGACGAGGAGGACACCCCCAGCATCGACACCCAAGCCCTCCAGGACATCATTGACATCATCCGCAACTCACCTCCTGGATCAGGGCAGCCCAGCTGCATCGAGGAGACCCCACCCACTACCCAAACCACCCAGCAGGAGGCACCCACAGCCAGGCGCGGTCGGTGGTAGGAGTGCCGGTCGGGCGGTGATGTGGGGCGGGGGAGGGGCAGGGTGGGGGGTAGTAAACTACGGATTAAGGCCTAATACAGGTAAGTAAACATTTAAATAAATAAAACAAATTTCGTTGTGAGCGCTGCATCGCCAAATGCGATGCAGTGCGCGCAACGAAATTCGTTTTATTTATTTAAATGTTTACTTACCTGTATTAGGCCTTAATCCGTAGTTTACTACCCCCACCCTGCCCCTCCCCCGCCCCACGTCACCGCCCGACCGGCACTACCACCGACCGCGCCTGCCCACAGCCCCGGCAGTCTCCCAAGACCCCCAGGAACAACACATGGCCTTCCAACGCCATGTGCTGGAGGGCCAGAGGGAGACGGATGAGCAGGTGCGGGTGGGGTTCGACCTCATGGCTACCAAACTAACCCTGGGCGTAGTTCGCGTAGTATCGCTACGCGTAGCTACGCGAAGTGCACTTCGCACTACGCGAGCTACGCGTAGCTACGCGAACTGCGTAGTGCGGTAGGGAAATGCTGTTCGCAATGATTGCACAGTGCCGGATGCTTGTCCGCACTGTGCAATCGTTGCGAACGGCATCATGCACAGTGCTAGCGGTCGTTTTCTGCCGCTCGAGTAGATTTGTTCTCGAGCGGCAGCTTTCTCAACGCGGACTGGTAGTTTCTCATCGCGAGTGGTCGCGAGCATACGCGACCACTCGCAATGAGAAAACCTGACCTCCCCGCGTTGAGAATCTCGCCGGGAGGTTTATTTTCCACGCTCGCGATCGGCAACTTGATGTTGCTGATCGCGAACGAGGAAAAAGTCTCGCCGGGATGTTGATTTTGCTCGCTCGCGGTCGCCAACTTGACGTTGAGGACCGCGAGCGAGCAAAAAATGCCCGCTACGCGTTTTTGCACTGTGCTACGTGCGATTCGCGTAACGCGTAGTTGTGCAAACTCCGCAAACTCCGCGAGCGTAGCATAGTTTTACGCCCAGGCCTGGACGCCATACATGGGTGTTTAGGTCCCATCAGGGACCAGCTCCAGTCCCTAACGGACACCCACGGCCCGCTCCATGGTCTCCAACGAGCCCTGACTGACATCGCTGGAGTCATTACTCGGAGACAAGAACACCTGTCCGCTCAGAGTGGCTCCAGCGATCCCAGCCATGAGCTGGCACACATGCGGAGGCTCATGGAGGACATGGTGCGGATGGAGGCGGAAAGGATGGCAGCCACCGCTGCACATCAGCGAAATGTAGCTGGGATCTACCATGCCCTTCAGATCCTCATCATGGCATTGCTGCCACAAGGCGTGGCCAGATGAATGCTGCTGCCCCCACACCGTCCACATCTCCGCCCCCTGGTGTGTCAGTGCCTCCCAGTGTGGCAGGCGTATCCACTCCGGCACCTGATGTGTCACTGCCACACAGTGTGGCCGACAATACTCCTCCGGCCCCTGATGTGTCAGTGGCACACAGTGCCGCAGCCGGTACTGCACCACCCACAGGTGGGGCAGAGCACACATCCGAGGACGTGGATGGGATTGAGTTCATAAGGAGGCACTAGCATTCATTTCCGCCACCTGGCCTGTTTCTGCTTGGTGCCGCACATGGCCCCATGACCTTCCACTGACCCCCGATACACTCCTCTGCACTCACCTTGGACCGCGACTTGGACTGCCATATCCTTTTTGATGACCAATGACACGGCGACCAGACTGCGGACTGTACCCTTCCTCTTCTGCAGTACTTGTCATCCCCGGTTGGACTCTGGCTGACCCTCCATGGGCCCATATTGTGTAGTGTGCTCGGCATGGCCCTGTACCGCTCCAGCTGCAAAACTCCACTGGATGTGCAATAAACATCCAGAGATGCACTGCTGTGTCATGTCTTTCATCATTCATGTATGAATGTGTGGATGAATGTAGGGACAGTGATTTACTTACGTTAATGATGCTCATCTAGTGGGATGCCAGTCACAGTGTGCTACATTGCCTATTGTGTTCTGGGTGCCGTGGACACTACAACAGGGACACACGCAATAGTCACTTCCTTGTCCGGACATGGACTGAACCACGCCCAGAGCCCCCGAGTCATTGTTGCAAGCCCTGCGCTGGTCCGGCGTACGCCAGGCCAGACCACTCCGCTTATGCCCGAGGGGGGGCCCACATAGCTACATGTCACAGGCGTACACGCTGGTGGTATGCAGGTCACTGGTCTAGTTGTCAGCATGTCACGGCCACTTCCTGAGGGCAGGTTTGCACACACATCACACCCCTCCGGCACAGGCGTCACAGGCCATGTGACCCCGCCAATATAAGGGGCCGACAACGTCACATTCCCCACTGCCGGTGGTGACTGGATGACGGACGCTCCACGGTTCTCAGTCATAAAGGGCCCATGAGTTGTTGCGCCCAGGGTTGGTCGCACCCGAAGCCTTGCGCCCATCACGGGCCTACCACCACGTGGCGCTGACTGGGGTTGCACATGGTTAGTGGCACCCGAAGCCTTGCGCCCGTCACGGGCCTACCACCACGTGGCGCTGACTGGGGTTGCACAGGGTTAGTGGCACCCGAAGCCTTGCGCCTGTCACGGGTCTACCACCACGTGGCGCTGACTGGGGTTGCACAGGGTTAGTGGCACCGAAATAGCTGAGCGGGTGTGCAGCCTGCGATGATGACGTGTGCACTGATGTGGTCTCTGCCATTGATGACTCAGGACTCAGCGTCATGTGTGGGACCTGCTGGGCAGCAGGGCAGGTCCGCATGATGTGGACCATGCCATGGTGGCGGGACCGGGGCCTGGAGCTTGCACGGGCACGTGGTGTGCCCACTGGTGGACACACCGTTGGCGGCAGGTGAGCAGTGGGCCCGGGGTGCGCAAGTGCGGACAGCCAGCGCTGGCCGGCGGGAGGGGGTGGGGTGCGGCTGCATGCATGCGCAGGGATGGATAGGCGTTGTTGCCGTGTGCTGTGTGATGGACTCTGCCATGATTGACTCTGGCCTCGATTACAGATTGCAGACCTGGTGGCTTGCAGTGTATCCCCGCACATGGTTGGAGACACACCGGTGGCAGCAGGTGAACAGTGGGGCCTGGGTGCGCAGGGGCTGCGGTGTCTCTCTCTCTCTCCCTTCCTTCCCTTCTCTCTCTCTCTCACTCTCTCTCCTTTCCTTCCCTCTCTCTCTCACTCTCTCTCTCCCTTCCTTTCCTTCCCTCTATCACTCTCTCTCTCTCTCTCTCTCTCCCTTCCTTTCCTTCTCTGTCTTTCTCTCTCTGCCTTTCTTTCCTTCTCTGTTTCTCTGTGTCTCGCTACTTTGATGTGCGCATGACACACGTTCTGATTTTGTGCTTTATTTTCCAGGCTGTGACATCGAGATTGTCCCGGACGGACCAGACAGGAGTCTTCCGCATTGGTGTTTTGTGTCGTATTTCAATAAAGTTTTTGATTGTTACTTCAGTGCTGTGTGACTGTTTCTCGTTCTTCTGGTCACACATGTGTGTTATTTTTTGACAGTGTGCATCGTCATGCGCTTTTTGTGGCTCTTGTGTCGTGCACGGTATGTGTATGTCCGGGGGGGCTGGGGGTGGGGGGCTGGGGGTGGTGGCGGTGGCGGTGGGGTGGGTGTTGTGGCCCTGATGGGTATCGGAGCTGCATGATCATTGTCTCCATGGCATCTGTGGGTCTTCAGGTGTGCCTCTTGGCTGGGCTCCCTTTCATGCTGTAGGTAGTCATCCTGCTTAGCACCAGCAAAAGGCAGGTGTTAAATCCCTGGTGCTACCGCGGCTTATCGCCTGTTTTTGGTTCGCATCGCAGATCTGGCAGTTCGTTGTGAAAGTGGTGTTGTGGTTTTTTTGGTGAGTTTTTGCAGGGGAACGCCTACTCTGCATCTCATTAGGGTTAGTTGGTGGTGTCCACTGTGGAGATAAATTTTGGGGCAGTTATCGCGGGAATACTGGCGATGTCTGCAGTTTGCACCCGCTTGTGAATGGGGTGTTAAATCTATCTCCACTTTTGATGCGTTAAGGTGGAGATAAATCGGCGGTAGGTCCTTGTGAATATGCCCCCTAGACTTACCCAAATGATTCCTCTTGACTTTGAATATAAACTTGCAGAGCTCAACCGATCCGAAAATTCGTAGGATCCAATCTCTCGATGGGAAAGCATCTTCAAACTAAAGCTGTACAATTTGTTACTAAGAGTCTTCTCTTGTGAAATTTCTTACCACATTTCTTTCAACTCCGTCTTTTCAGATTTGGTTATATATGATGTAACATAGCGAGCAACAGCAATCGAATTATCTGCAACATATTGGATATCCATATTTGCATTCCACATCGTCAAAATCACTGGATTGTAGTCATTAATATACTTTGAATGTTCACTTCTTTTTATGTTGTAAGTATTCTTTGGAGATTTCTGAGTTATAGTATGCCTTACTGCTGACATGAAACTGTTCACTCTTCCTTTAGAAATTACTGGACGTGGGAATCCAAAACGACATTTTGTATAAAAGTTTCCCTTTGATTTGTATTTCCGTTGACAATATTTCCCACATCGATGACTTTGAAACCGTAAAACTTGTTGTCTTAAGCTATTTTCTCCTCTTGTTTTTCGAATAACACAGGTAACATAGTCTTCAATGAAAGGCAAAACAGTTTCATCAGAATCGGTTCCAAATTTAGGTGCATCCTTGATCCATAATAGCATGTGTATATGAGGAGCACCTCTGGCTTGGTACTCCTTTCTCCAAAAGAAATCAATAACTTCTCCAAGAGGTGGATTATTTTTTATTGCAGATAAAAGACATCATAGCTTGAAACCTATGATTAAAATATCTGCACACATTTACAGGATCCAAGGAACACAGTTCTCCAGCTGTCTTCAATTCAATGTTTTTAATATTTGAATTTGCCTCTCGTAGAAATTCAAGTAAATCGTCCCATGCATATTCAGCACAGCTAAGCGTAACAAACCACGTAGGGGTTCCTAAGTTCCTTAACATACATTTAAGTTCTCCATGACAACGATACCAATACTCATTGGTACCACGTTGACATGCCATCAAATGAATTAACTGAGATTGTAAATGATCATCTCTTTGTTGAACTTTATCCAAAAATTCCTTTGCAGAAAGATGTGTAAGATGAACTCCTGTTTTTAATATGTGGTTCACTGCATATGAAAGTTCAGACAAGTCACTTTCAAATAGAAGATGAAATAAATATGGAACACACTGTCAAAATCTTGGATCTTCTTAATACAATCTTGTTGAACGGTATTCTGAAGCTGGAATCTGTACTGGTCATTCATCATATCGTCCACCTTTGCCAGTGGGGAAGAGCTGTGGAAAACAACGAGCTTCTAAACTTCGTTCCCAAACACTCATGGGAGTTCCCTTCGCTTTCTTCATTTGGAATAATTCAATAGTATTTCCAATCACTTCTTTTGAAAGTAAAGGATGTATACTATAATGTTCATAAATTTCTTCACTCCTGGAGTTGTCCACTTTTTCGATTTGGCCAGTTGAAATTTCTCTATCATCTCCTAAAGATATTTCTTGTTCTTCCAGATATACATTTTTATAATAAATATTGTTTTCTATGAGATATAACGTAGCCTTTTGATCTTTGGTGACATCTGCTAACTCTTGCCATATTTTCCGACTCTTTGTTGGTACACCATTAACTAGAATAACTACAGGTTCAGTTTCCTCTCTCTCTACACCAACAGTTTCAATATTTTTCTTAAAATCTAAAGGTAAATACACAACTCTTCCTTTTAAACCTATTTGTAAATCTGTGGGAGGCAGCTTACCTGTTTTAGGCTCCATACGAACTATAGCCAGAAACGGGTGCACAGTTTGAATAAGAATGGACTCATATGTATTTAAATCCACCAGTTCCGGAGGAATAGCTACCAACTCTAGGTTATTATGTACAGCTCTAGCTGGCATTTTGTTCTCTTCTAATTTGCTGTAACAATATTTACAAATATGTTGATCACTACCCAACTCAAAACGACCTTCCACCAACAAATAAGCACCAAATTGCTCCCACTTATCATTGTTTTCCTTTTCACTTTTTAAATACACATCAACATTCCTAGTTTGACTTCTATAGTGAGTACGTTGACAACAAATACAAACATAGTTTGGTTTTTCACAACAAACTGCCTTAAACTTGGTAATCTCTTCTACAAACTTCTCAGTAGTACTATCTTCTACCTCTTCTTTAACACCTACACTTATCAAACTCTCACTTTCTCTACACTCTTCTTCAGTACCAAAGAAACGAAACTGTATATCATCTCAAACTTTTTTTACATCCGATACTGAACCATGCAAAAGAGCAGTGTTTATTTCACTTAAAGATAATGCAGGACTTTTTACATAGTACAATCTTCTTACTAACTTCCGCATTTCTGAGAGATGTACTGCTAACATTCTCAAATGATAAAAAGTACTTTGACACACTTTTCTAGAAAGACAAGCCAGAGAATGACCCTGCAAGCGAGTATTTTTTCTCACTTTACAAGGATCTAGTCCTTGCAACATCTTAATCTTCTGTTTAACACTTTGTTTTACTATACTCTCGTAAGAAATTTAGTAAAATATCAATAGATTCCTGTTGTATACTACAAATACTACGTCAATCCCACCTATACACTAGAGCTTTTGAACGTCTCCCTTGAACTTCTTCAGCTATTACTTCTTCCACATTTCTAACAACCATCTTTTCTTTTTCAATTGGACAACCGTTTTTAACCTCATAAGAACGACCACTGGTATCAACTGCGTGAACTAATGTATTTTGTTGAAAATAGCTTTCTTCATTAAAAAAAGGTTCTGAACTAGAAGGGTGCTTCCATTCACCCAAATTTTTTTTGCAAAAGTTAGTTCTATTAACCAGTCTTTTTCTCTTACTTTTCTCCTTCATAAAATGCATTGTTTTATTCAATGTTTTCATTCTCTTCAATACTAATATAAACAATCTTCTTTTCAATTTAAAAGCGTTTTCGACTACACTTTCAATCTGTTGTTTTTTCTTGTAAAATGCGGATCTTTTTTACTATTTTTTGCAATCTTTCAATAAATTTTGTAGTACTCTACTTTTACACATTCTCTTTCTAATGTCTTTATATTCTTTCATCCTTTCAACATAGATTGTTTTCCCATAACCAGATTTTCTATTAATATGTCCTTTTTTCGTTTCCTTCTGAATGGTTGTACTACTTTTCTTTTTCTTTTCTCCATTTTGAAAATTCGTTATCGTCTTTAAAACTCTTTTAACAGATTCTTTAGTTCTTTCGCCAGAAGCCTTTTTCTTCAATGTCACGTTTTGTGCTTTATCTAATTTCTCCTTTTCTCTTTTCTTTAAATAGTACTGTTTTTTTTTCCTTTTCTTTTGATCTTTTCTTGCCATACTCAATCTTTATTACTAATAATGGTGAGTATCTGAAAACAAAGAACAGTTTAAATACTTTCGTTAAATCATTTAATATTAATAAAATAATTATATACAAATATTCTCATATATAAATAAAAAATATTTGTAATTGCTTTGCAAAGGTATGTCAGACACTGCAGAATTCCGACAATTAGAAGACATCACAACCTATACAACAGAACCACAGAGCACAACTAAAGGATTTCTCTTCTGTTACCCAAATCAAATTTGAAGTGCACTCTGTAGTGCCTGGGTGATTGCATGAGAACAAAGGTACTGCCTGGATGATTGGAGGAGTACTAGGGTACTGCCTGGGTTGCATAAGTGCATAGGTAGTGCTTGAGTGATTTTATAACTAGATGAGTACTGGCAAAGTGATTGGAGGAGTGCATAGATCCGACACAGTCATTGCAGGAGTGCAAGGGTAGTACTTGGGTGATTGAACTAGTGTTTAGCTAATGCATTGGTGATTGCATGAGTGCAGAGATAATAGCTAGATGATTAGAGAACTACATACGTAATGTCTGGGTGATTGCATAGGTTGAGGGGTAATATCTGAGGGATTAAAAGAGCACATAGGAACTGCCTGGGTGATTTTATAAGTGCATGGGTACTACCTAAGTGATTGGAGGAGTGTATAGAACCTGACATATGGTGAGACTTACACCTGAGACATGTTATAGGCTTTTTTTATATTTGCCTAGGTCCAACACTCTCAGCATTACTAGAATGGTAAAGCAGCAGGACAAAAGTGACATTTAAGGCATGTAAGGAAATGGACTGAACAGAGGTGCAGAAAGAAGCAAGAACAGTGCAGTAAGAAACAACAGAGGTACAGAAGAAGGGAAGAGATGTGCACAAAGAGGGAAGAGCAGTGCAGAAAGAACCAAGACACGTGCAGGAAAACGGAAAAAGGGTGCAGAAAGAGGCACGAGGGGTGCAGAAAGAAGAAAAAGAAGTGCAGACAGAAGCAACAGAGTTACTGAAAGAGGCAAGAGGGGTGCAGAAAAAGGAGAAAGAAATGCAGAAAGAAGCAAAAGAGGTGCAGAAAGAAGCAACAGGGTTACAGAAAAAGGCAGGAGTAGTGCAGAAAGAACCAAGAGATGTGGAGAAAGAGGCAAGAGAGGTGCAGAAAGAGGCATGAGATGTGCAGAAAAAGGGAAGAAAGGTACAGAAAGAGCCAAGTGAAGTGCTGAAAGAGGAAAGAGGGTTGCAGAAAGAGGCAAGAGGGGTACAGAAAGAAGCAAGTGAGGTGCAGAAAGAGTCAACAGAGGTGAAGAAAGATGCAAGAGAGGTGCACAAACAACCACAAAAAGTGCAGAAAGAGGCAACAGAATTGCAAAAGAGGTGTAGAAAGAAGCAAGAGAATGCAGAAAAAGGTAAGTGAGGTGCAGAAAGAGTCAAGAGAGGTGCAAAAAAAGACAAGAGAACTGGAGAAAGAGGCAAGAGGAATGCAAAAAAGGGAAGAAGAGTGCAGAAAGAAACATAAGAAGTGCAGAAAGAAGGAACACAGGAGCAAAAAGAGGGAAGAGGGGTACAGAAACAGAGAAGAGGGGTGCAGAAAGAAGCAAGAGATGCGCACAAAGAAAAAAAAGAAGTACACAAAGAAGGAACAGAGGGATGCAGAAAGAGGCAACAGGGGTGCAGAAAGAGGGAACAGGTGGGCAGACTGAGGCAAGAGAGGTGCAGAAAGAGGGAAGAGGGGTGCAGAAAAAGTCAAGAGGGATGCAGAAATTTGGAACAGAGGTGCAGGAAGAAGCCAGAGCAGTGCAGAAAGAACCAACAGAGGTGCAGAAAGAGGCAAGAGGGGTACAGAAAGAGGCAAATGAAATATAGAATGAAGCAAAAGAGGTGCATAAAGAACCAACAGAGGTGGAAAAAGAGACAAGAAGGCTGCAGAAAGGGGTAGGAGAGGTGCACAAAGAGACAAAAGGGATACAGAAAGAGGCAGGAGGGGTGCAGAAAGAAGCAAGAGGGATGCAGAAAGAAGCAAGAGAGGTACCGAAAGAAGCAAAAGAAATGCAGAAAGAAGGAACAGAGGTGCAGAAAGAGGCAAGAGGAGTGCAGAAAGAGGGAAGAGGAGTGCAGAAACATGCACGAGGGGTACAGAAAGAGGCAAGTGAAGTACAGCACGAAGCAAAAGAGATGCAGAAAGAACCAACAGAGGTGGAAAAAGAGGCAAGAGGGGTGCAGAAAGGGGTAGGAGAGGTGCTAAAGACGCAAGAGGAGTACAGAAAGAGGCAGGAGGGGTGCAAGAAGAGGAAGAGAACTGCAGAAAGAAGCAACAGAGGTGCTGAAAGAGGCAAGAAGGGTGCAGAAAGAGACAAGACAGGTGAAGAAAGAAGTAACAGAGGTACAGAAAGAGGGAAGAATGGTGCAGAAAGAGGAAAGAGAGGTGTAGAAAGAGGCAAGAGAGTTGCACAAAAGGGAAGAGGGGTACAGAAACAGGCAAAAGGGGTGCAGAAAGAAGCAAGTGAGGTGCAGAAAGAGGCAAGGGAGGTGCAGAAAGAGGCAAGAGAGTTACAGAAAGAGGCAAGTGAAGTGCAGAAGGAGGCAAGAGAACTGCAGAAAGAGGCAACAGAAGTGCAGAAAGAGGCAAGTGAGGTGCAGAAAGAAGCAAGATAAGTGCAGAAAGAAGTAACAGAAGTGCAGAAAGAGGGAAGAGGGGTGGACAGAGAGGCAAGAGGGGTGCAAAAAGAAGCAAGAGAGGTGCAGAAAGAAGCAAGAGAAGTGCATAAAGAAACAACAGAGATGCAAAAAGGGGGAAGTGGGGTGGAGAAAGAGGCAAAAGGGATTCAGAAAGAAACAAGAGAGGTGCAGAAAGAAACAAAAGAAGTGCAGAAAGAAGGAACAGAGGTGCAGAAAGAGGCAAGAGGGGTGCAGAAAGAGGGAAGAGGGGTGTGAAAGATACATGAGGGGTGCAGAAAGAAGCAACGGAGGTGTACAAAGAAGCAACAGGAGTGCAGAAAGAAGCAACAGAGGTGCAGAAAGAGGAAAGAGGGGTGCAAAAAGAGAGAAGAGGGGTGCAGAAAGAGGCATGAGGGGTACAGAAAGAAGCAAGAGATGTGCAGAAAAAAACAAAAGAAGTGCAGAAAGAAGGAACAGAGGTGTAGAAAGAGGCAACAGGGATGCAGAAATAGGAAAGAGGGGTGCAGAAAGATCTAAAAGGGGTGCAGAAAGAAGCGACAGGTGCAGAAAAACACAAAAGAAGTGCAGAAAGAAGGAACAGAGGTGCAGAGTCCATGGGTACTGTCTAAGTAATTAAAAGAGTGCATGGGTAATGCCTGGGTGATTGCATAAGTGCAGGGGTAATGTCTGGGAGATTGGTGGAGTGCATGAGTAAAGTGTGGGTGATTGAATGAGTGCAGGGGTAATGTGTGGGAGGTTGTATGAGTGTAGTGGTAGTGCCTGGATGATTGGAGGAGTGCATAGATAGTGCCTAGGTGATTTTATAAGTGCATAGATACTGGTTGGGTGATTGAAAGAGTACAGGCCTAGTGCCTGGGTGATTTGAAGAATGCAAGGGTAGTGCCTGGGTCATTACATAAGTGCATGTGTACTAGCTGGATGATTTAAGAAGTGCTTTGGTAATGCCTGTCTGATTGCATACGGCAGCTATAATGCCTAGGTGATTCCAGGACTGCAGGGATAATGTCTGGGTAATTGCTTGAGTGCAGGGGTAGTGTCTGAGTGAATGCATGAGTGCAGGGGTAGTACCTGTGTGATTGTATAAGAACAAGAGTAGTGCCTGGGTGATGGAGAAGTACTAGAATAGTGCCTGGGTGATTCCTTAAGTGCATACATAGTGCCTGAGTGATTTTATAAGTGCATGGGTACTGGCTAAGTGATTGGAGGAGTGCATAAATCCTGACATGGTGATTGGAGGAGTGCAAGGGTAGTGCCTGGG
Source organism: Calotriton arnoldi (assembly GCA_963921515.1). NCBI lineage: Eukaryota > Metazoa > Chordata > Amphibia > Caudata > Salamandridae > Calotriton > Calotriton arnoldi. The sequence continues at coordinate 785,970 of CAWUFW010008264.1, forward strand.
TGATTCAATTAGTGTGTAGCTAATGCATTAGTGATTACATGAGTGCAAGGGGAATTAGAGAAGTACATAGGTAATGCCTGGGTGATTGCATGAATGCAGAGGTAATGTCTGGGGATTACAGAAGTACATAGGAAGTGCTTAGTTGATTTTATAAGTGCATCAGCACTACATAGGAGATTGGAGTAGTATTGTGGTAGTGCCTCAGTGATTGGAGGAGTGTAAAGGTAATGTCTAGGTGATTTTATAAGTGAATGGGCACTGGCTGAGTGGTTACATTATTACACCGATAGTGCCTGCATGATTGGAAGAGTGCAAAGGTAGTGCCTGAATGATTATATAAGTGCATAGGTAGTGGCTGGATGATTGTAGGACTGCAAGGGTAGTGGCTGGGTGATTGAAAGAGTACAGAGATAATGCATTGGTGATTACATGAGAAAAAGGGTACTGCCTGGATGATTGGAGGACTACTATGGTAGTGCCTGGGTGACTTTATAAGTGCATGGGCACTGGCTAAGTTATTGGAGGACTACATAGATCCTCACAGCATTAATAATTGCATGATTGCAGAAGTTATGTTTGGGGGATTAGACAAATACATAGGTAATGGCTGGTGATCGCATGAGTGCTACAGTAATGTCTGGGGGATTTCAGGAGTACATAGGAAGTGCCTGGGTGATTTTATAAGTGCATCCATTACAATGCAGTCATTACAATGCACTACCTTTACAACGCAGCTGTTACAACGCGACTGCCTTTACATTGCATGCCTTTACAATGCAGCCATTACAACGCATGTCACTACAACGCATTCCATTACAACGCATACCATTACAACATATGCCATTAAAACGCATTATAAGGTAAGTAATGGAGAATTTTTACGTTTTAGGGCGGGTATGGGTTTTGGGGTACATGGTTATAGTAATACGTTGTAAATGTTTGCATTGTAATGTCATACATTCCAACCTATCACATGTCTCTACCATAATTCTAACCATATTCCTAAAAGCATGCATGCTTATATCTGTACCTGTTGCCAAAAGCATAACACATAGAATAGATATGCAGGTAGAAACATAACCACACTCACAAGACCATAAAGGCCTTAAAACTTCAGAGTACACTTAACATTTCAAACACACACCTAGATTTATGCGGCATAGTGCAAGTGAAGTTTTAAGCAGAGTATTATAAAGTACCATAATCACTAATTCCTCTCCCAACATATCTTGAACATCACTTTTCTACTACTGCTGCTTCACTATTCTACTACTAATCAGGTATTGAGCATAGCTAACAGCAAAACAACACCAATTATTTTTGTTAAAAGTCTCCCCATATTTCTAAAAGCATCTTCACATACATAACATGTACCATAATACATAAGCAAGTAGAGACAAATAATAGTCACAACACCATCCACAACTTAAAACTTCACAGCCTACACTTCAAATTTCAAACACACAATGAAAATTATGTGGTATAATTGAAATGTACCTTTCCACAAACTCATACAAATTACTCTAATAAATAATATCTTTACAAACATATCTCAAACCTCACTTTTGTGCTGCTGCTTTACCATTCTACAACAACTTATAATGTTACACCTAGCCAAATACAAAGCAGGAACCCTTCACATGTCTCTGCTATAAGTCTCACCATATTCCTGAAAACATGCATGCATATGTCTGTATCACAACACTATGCACACCTCAAAAATTCACAAAACAAACTTCGAATTTCAAGCAAACAGCAAAAATTATGTGGCATATTTCAACTGTACCTCTCTAGAGAGTTATAAAAAGTACCCTAATCACTAACACCTTATCTCAACATCTTTTTTTTTTTTTTTTGCCAGTGGATACGGCCTTCATTTATTTACAGTTGAAATTCGTCCACTCCTCAGGAGAAACATGAACAGAAAATAACACATTTTAAAATGTTACAGAGTGAGCAGGCCCAATAAGCTAACTGAAATTCATTCAATTAATTGAAAAGCTGAAGGTAACATTTGAGGCTGTTGGGTACATAGAGCTTCACTCTGCATTCTGCACAGGACACATATTTTAAATGTGCAATTGAAAACACAGCTAGGCCTTGTGTAGTTAACTTTAACATTTCATTACTTTAAACACAGCTTATACATTAGATTTGCGACTCTCTAGTATCTGGTGAACAGCAGCCCGTGAAACCCTTGTACATTACATGAGGATAGTGCACTCTGGACAACAATCACAAGCAACCTCAGAACGGTTTTGGCATGAACAGGTCTCATCTTTTAATCATGACCAACAATAATACCAGGATGAAAACTGGGATGTGTCCTGTAAGAAAACAGCTATTTACAATACCCCAAGATCTCATCACTACTATAACAAAGCAGAACATGTCAAGAATGATCATAAATACATGAACATGGTAAACATTTAACTGTCCCCACTCCAGCCCTTAACAGACCAAGGCAACCGTAGTTTTCGTATTCCCTATGCAATATAGAATGATCAGAAATGTGTAAAATGAATTATAACTATTAAAATGCCCTATAATCCGCACAACCCTCAAAAGGAGGAGAAAAGATAACAAACATGTCATGCTATCAGCAAAATCCAACTCTAACCAAGAATAAATTAACAGCATACCTAACTCCTTTTGCTCACTCTTCTTGCACATTCAGTACACCACTCTCCCCTCGTAGTAACTCATAATCTAAATGTCAGTCAACAGAGGAATTACTCTACTGTTGTATCAATAAGATATGTTCTATCAGAAACAAGTTCAGCTCTAACACCTGACAGAGGGCTGCCTCCCACCCAAAGCTACAAACACCAGAAACTCTTTATTTCCCATTAGATCGAGCTACCTTCCATAAACTGGTCAAACCAATAAATGATTACCTAAACAATTTCCCTTTTTTTTATTTTTTTTTATTTTTTTTTTATTGTTTTGTTTTCTCACAAACACCATAATTATACATACATGGAGCACAATGAAATCAAATAATCAAATTATAACCATACACAACCTAATTATTCGTCCAAAACGTCCAAAATTGGTGCCCACAAACATTGCCCCCTTTTTTTTTTCCTCCGCCCTTTTAATTTATAAATTGAAGACTCAATATTATATGCTGCAAATAAACGTGCCCGCCAATTTATGAAGGTTGGAGGATCAATATTAATCCATTGGGAAGTTATGCATAGACGGGCAATGGCCATAGCAATAAACACAAACTCAGACACCGCGCTTGGCCAGTTATTTGTACTACCATTACCTACACCAAAAATAAAGAGGGTAGAAGTGATTGAAACTGAAAACCCTAAAGTAGAAGAAAGAAATCTTTCAATACCATAAATAAAGTCTGTTAATTTTGGGCATGAATAGAACATATGTAACGTATCTGCTGCATGTAAATTACACCTACTACATTTTACTCCCCTTGTGCCCCCCATTTAGCAATCCTCGCAGGGGTATAATATAAGTCAAAAATTGTCATAAAATGTTGACTCTTTAAGTTCCCCGTAATCAAAATCTGATCTGCTAATGACAAAGAGTATTCAATATCAATCTCAGTCTCCGTCCCCCCACCTTCCTAGCCCACTTTTCCGACTGAACTGTCAAATCATCAGGACATGAGTTAAGAAAAATAGCATATATCTTACCCAACCGACTTTTTTTTGCAGTAATTCAACCAGGGGTATTTTATCAAAATCATAAGCTAATCTATAGTTTTCGCCCCCAAGAAGCTCCGGATTTGTAAATATTTAAAAAATCCCCTCTTTTCAACCCATACTGTTCTTGCAGAGTAGCATAGGATATAATCTGTCCTTTACAAAAAAGATCCCCCATTACTTGGATACCCTTTTTCCCCCATTGAGATGTGATCTGATCCCGAAAGATTGGTGGTAATGATAGTGTAGTCTCCAATGGGGAATAAGCATTAAGATTCGGAATCATAAATTTACGCTGGATTTGTTTCCACACCTTAAATGCGGCTCTCACAATTTTAAATCGTGTCTTTTTATAATAGCTGGGTTCACAAATTGACACAAAACAACAGTTGGCTTGATTCCCTAGCCCTAATTCATAGATAGATGGGCGATTTGCCAATGGTATATCGGCTTTGGAGCCAACAAATAAGATAGCCATGTGTTGAAGCATTGCAGCCCAATAATAAAATAAAAAATTAGGTATTGCTAGACCTCCTTTACATTTTGGAAGAATCAGCCATTTGGCTGCTCTTCTAGACCTCCGATAGCCCCATAAAAACCTTGAGCATACCCTTCCAATCTTTGTAAAATGAAAAGACGAGAACTCAAGAGGTATAGTCCTGAATATATACAAAAACTTGGGTAAAATCAGCATTTTTAACACATTACTCCTCCCAATCAGAGATAAATGTAAATGATCCATCCTCTCAAGTTGTTTGTTGGTGGAGTCAATTATTGGATTAATATTTAGATCGGGAATTTTATCAATCTGCATAGTAATTGTAATACCCAAATAGGTAGCTTCCGTAACAACTGGAAAATCATGAGGGTAGGTCATACCAGAACATAAAATTTGGGTCTTCTCAATGTTTAGCTTATAACCAGAAGAAACTCCAAACTGACCAGCTAAAGCCTTAACAGCTGGGAAAGCTGATATTATATCACTCGTCAAAACCACAATATCATCTGCATAGGCCAGTGCTCTATACTCTGTTTCTTCGATTTTGATTGGCTTAATATGTATACTACTCTCTAGTTTCTTTAAAAAAGGATCAATATACAAAGCAAATAACAGGGGCGAACAAGGACACCCCTGTCTTGTACCTCTATTAATAGAGAATGATTCTGATTCCTGACCCGTAATCCGAATCTTCGCCTCAGGATGTAAATACATTACCTTAACTGCTTGTATAAAGCCCATGCCGACCCCTTTCCACTGCAAAACAGACCAGAGGAACCGCCAGGAGACCCTATCGAATGCTTTTTCGGCATCCAAAAGGAGAACTCCCAGCGGTGACCCCGTGGCCTGTGCCCAATCGAGAAAGGTTATAACTCGTCGGACATGGTCCGAGGTATCCCTTCCTGGAATAAATCCATGTTGGTGTAAAGAAACCAGAGGGGTGATTATTTTACCTAACCTAACTGCCAGCAATTTCGAATAGATTTTACTATCGGCATTAATCAGTGTAATGGGTCTATAAGAAGCAGGGTTTAGTTCAGGCTTCATTTTTTTCTTAAAGATGATAATAATAGTCTTAGACCAAGACTTTGGAATTTGATGGTCATTACGTGCGTGTTCCAATAGAATTGTAATATCATGCTTAAGCTCCTGCCGGAAAGTCTTGTAAAACTCCAGCGGAATACCGTCAGGACCCGATGCTTTTCCTGCCGCCAAAGATGTTAAAGCCAGCTCAATCTCATCCCACGTAAACTGAGTTTCTAATGCAGTGTTTTGATCCTGAGTTATCTTTACTATTTCTTCCCCTAAAAATTCTCCCGAGTAGTCATTCCTTATCTCAGCGGTACCCACAGGGTCCTGACTATATAGTCGCTTATAAAAGTTTTGAAAAATTTTTAGGATTCCAGCCGGAGTATCATTAATTTTTCCATCCACGTCTTGTATTTTAGAGATTCGATTGGCAACTTCTCATTGCTGAGTTCTTTTCGCCAACACTCTGCCAGTATTTTCTCCCAATTCGTATGCCTCCGCCCTCTGCTGTGTATATTTGATTGCAACTTCTGTACTGAAGTGCCGATTAATTTTAGATTTACAAATAGCAATTTTCTGCAGGGTATCCTCAATACCTACACCCACCCGAATATTATTTACTAATTCGCATTCTTCTTTCCTTAATTGCTTTACCCAATTATCGATTTCTTCAGATATTGATTTTTGACGTGCTATAGAAAAGCTCAGGGTTTCCCCTCGAACAGCCGCCTTAAATGCATCCCAAACCATGCAGATAGATGCTGAATTCCGATTAATGGCAAAAAACTCCCTTATCCATCTAGCCATATGAGAACAGTAATGCTCATCAAGCAAAAGTTTCCTTTCAAAAGTCCAGGCCTTCTGAGCCTTCCTAATCCCCTGCATTGGGAACTCTATTATCAGTGGATTATGATCAGAGATCACACGTGGAAAGATCTCCATGCTACTTATATCAGCCAGTTGTGGTGATAAAAAAAGTAATCTAGCCGTACAGACTTATTATGTGGGGCAGAAAAGTAAGTAAACCCCGGCTCAGATGAATTCATTTTATGCCAGCAATCTACCAGCCCATGCTCTAATACCAATCCTTGAAGCGCTTTAAAAACTCTGCTTTTTTACCTTGATATAGAGAAGGCCCGCCAATATCAAATTGACTATTTAGATGAATATTGAAATCCCCACACAATACTAGAGGGTCTGCCCATAAAGCAAGTTCAACACTTAAAAAATTAAGCACTTCAGGGTCATCTAAATTAGTCCCATACAAGGAGCACAGGGTCATAGCTAAATTATTCATTTTCACCTCAGCAATTACCCAACGACCCAAATTGTCTGCCTTAACCCGTTTATATGAGCATAAACCATGCCTGGCCAGGATTACAACCCCTTTAATATTTATACTCTGCCGAGTGCAATAAAGCAGCTCAAGACCAACTTCCCCCAGCCACCGACGATTGTTCCATTGTACATGAGTCTCCTGAAGACAGAGGATATCTACGTGCATATATCGCAGTTGTTTTGCCAGCACTGCCCGCTTCCTTCTATCATTAAGCCCACGGATATTAAGTGAGCAAATGCGTAGACTACCCATCCTTGCTAAACTTAAAAAATTCAAAAACCCCAACTACACCCGGACCGTACAAAGCACCCAACTTTTGCTCTATCAAGACCGTAATTTCAATTTCTCTAGACCAAATCCTTCTAGTAGTCATCCCAAAAATATGTTGTAGAAAACAAAACAACTTACCCCCCTCTCTCCCCCTAAACCCCCCCCTCACCCTCACCTTCCCTCCTCCCCAAACACCCACCTTATGAGGCGTAAGGGCCATGGGCCCTCAGTGATGAAGAGCAAGCTACACCCCCTCCCGCTCCCCCGAGCACAAAGCCCCCCCAAAGGCCATACAAGTTCCTAGGAACATCCTTCTAAGTACATCCCTGCATCATTGACCCTGGCCAGCCATCTTGTTCCCCTGCAAAGTAGAGAGAAATTCTTTTGCAAGAATTTCAGACGTAAAAAATTTGATCGACCCGTTAGCTATCACTTTTAACTTTGCAGGATTAAGCAGATACACTTGAGCTCCTTTTTCTTGAAAGCAAGGGATTAACTGATGGAGTTGCCACCTTTTTTCCACCGTCCCATGACAGTAATCGGGTCTTACGAAAAAGTCACAGCCTTTGCCTTTCCGCTTCCTATCTGGTCTAGCCAGATCGTAAAGTGCTTCCTGAGCTAGGAAATTATGAAGGCAGATCAAGATAGCCCGTGGTTTGTCACCGGACTGGTTGTTTCTCTTGGGTTGTTTAAAGGGAAAGCGATGAGCCCTCTGTAGTTCTTGTTTCCAGTCCCATTGCTTCAGATCCGGGAATGCTTCACTGAACAGTTCAACGACAAATTGATAAACATCCGTCCCTTCTGCTCCTTCTGGTATGCCCAAAATTCGGAGATTGTTTCTCCTTGCCTGATTCTCTAAATCCATCAATTTCCAAGTTATATCCGTTTTTTGAGCATCCATAGATTGGATACTATTTTTTTGTGCCGCTAGTTCATCCTCTACAGCAGATATTCTTGACTCCGCTTCTCCCATTCTAACGGCAAAGTCAGAGCATGTTTTAGCGACCCGTCGGATCGCATTCTGGACTTTTCGATATCCTCCTTGAATTCGCGCGCTCTCTGCCCGGGTCTCTTCTCTGTGAGCTAAGATATTTTGATAAATTGTGGTCAGCGTAATATCGTCAGTTTTTTCTAAACTTTGCCTTTGACTCTGACTTTGATTTTGTACTCCACCTACTTCGCCATTGCCACTCAGTTTGGGGGAGTAGGAATAGTCCCAGACCATTGATCCCTCTTGAGTGGGGGCTTTCCCCCTGCCAATAGAATCCCATTTTTTTTTGCGGACGGTTGTTATTTCTTGGGAAGTTCGCATGTCCTCTTCTCCAAATCCTGCTTCCAGTTCTTGTCCGGAATCACTTAGCTCACTTTCGCCCTCCGCCCAGCCCCCCCCGGGACTTTCATCCTCTGAAGACGGATCAGACATTGAAAAAAATTTGTCCCCGGTATCACCGTCTTTCCCTTCTTTAATAGTACAGAGTGTCGCCAAATCGAGTTCCAGTGGAAGAGATCCTTGTAAAATCTGTGAGACGTCCCTTGAATTTGAGGCTGAAGTAGCCGGTGTAACCCCTTGAGTAGTATTGGGAGAGACTACATTAACCATAATGCATTGGTTCAGTGTCCCAGCCATTTCATTATTTGTATCAAACTCTGATTCTACCATCAGTGATTGGTTATTATGTATGTATTCCTCACCAGTAGATCCTCTAATAACAACCGGGCTGTGGTGCTCTGACTCAGTATTATTACTCCCAATTATAACACCTTCGGCAGAAATCGGAGCAATATCTACCTTTGTCATCATCATGTCGCTGGATTCCATCGCTGTCATAGAAATCACCACAGCAGGATCAGATCCAGATTTGCTCTCTCCTAAGCCCTTTACTTTCTGCTGCTGGGCTCTAAACATCGTTGACACAGTGTGTTTTGGTCGCGTTGAAGATTCGCCTCCACTTTGTCTGTCCAGTGCTTTCTCTACAGCGCCTCCAGCCCCCCGCCGTCCGCCTGCTTTGACAGTCCCTGCTCGGGGTTTTCCTGGTTCTCCTTCAGGTATTCCCGGAGTTTCGGTAACCGTAGATACACCCCGGGTCTTCGCTCCTTTCCCTGCTGCTGCCTTCGGAGCCATCAAGAAGCTTTGCTGCAGCCGGACTCCCTGAACAGCAGCTCGGAAGAGAGGGCTCAGCGAAGTAAGCCGCGAGGTCGCCGGTAGCTGAGAGTGCCAAATCCACAGCCGCCAAATCATTAGATCAGAGTCTCAAGGTCAGGGTGCTCCTTTCTCCATCTCACCGCTGCATTTGCGGTTTTCGAAAATCGCCAAGGGGAGAGCTTTGTCGGGGCAGCACAGGAGCTTGCTCACACAGCCGACGTGTCGACCGCCATCTTGCCTCCTCTGTGACGCGTAGCCATCTCAACATCTTTTAAGCCACACTTTTGTGCTGCATCTTCACCATTCTACTACTACGCACAGTCTTGACCCTACCAGATAAAAGAAACTACAACACCTCTTTGTTACACATCATAGACCTTCAAATGTATAAGACATATAAAAATACATATACAGGTAGAGACTGGATGGATGATTGAAGGACTGCAGGGGTAGTTGCTGAGTAATTGAAAGAATGCAGCAGTAGTGCCTGGGTGAATGCATGAGAACAAGGATAGTGCCTGGCTAATTAGATGAGTGCACACATACAGGTTCAGTACATGTATAAGTGTATAAATAGCACCTGAAGGCACAGAGGACTCACTAGGAAGTGCTTAGGTGAATAGATGAGTGCAACTGGAGGGCCTGGGTGATTCTATGACTGCAAGGGTAGTGCCTGGGTTATTACATGAGTGCATAGGTAGAGACTGCATGATTGTATAACTGTAGGGGTAATACATAACTAGTGCCTGGGTGATTGCATCATTGCAGGGTTAATATCTGGGGGATTACTGGAGTACATAGGAAGGGAGTGGGTGATTTTATAAGTGCATGAGTACTGCCTGGGTGATTACAGAAGTACTAAGGTACTGCCTGAGTGATTACACGAGTGCAAAGGTAGTGCCTGGGTGATTTTATAAGTGCATGAGTACTGGCTGAGTGATTACATAAGTACACGAGTAGAGTGCCTGCATGATTGAAAGAGTGCAAAGATAGTGCATGGGTGATTGAAGTACTGTATACCTAATGCATTGGTGATTGCATGAGTACAGGGGTAACGTCTGGGGGATTAAAGGAGTACATAGGTAACGCCTGGGTGATTGCATGACTACAGGGGTAATATCTGGGGATTTACATGACTACATAGGAAGTGACTGGGTGATTTTATAAGTGCATGGGTACTTCTTGGGTGATTGCAGGAATACTGAGGTAGTGCCTGAGTCAATAAAGGAGTGCAAAGGTAGTGCCTGGGTGATTTCATAACAGCATGACTACTGGCGGAGTGATTATATAAGTACAAGGGTAGTGCCTCCGTGATTGAAGTAGTGCAACGGTAGTGCCCGGGTGATTATATAAGTGCATGAGTAGTGGCTACATGATTGAAAGAGTGCATGGGTAATACCTTGGTGATTGCATGAGTGCATAGGTAGTGCCTGGGTGATTGCATGAGTGCAGCAGTAATGCCTGAGTGATTACAGCAGTGCATACGTAGCGCCTGGATCATTGGAACACTGCATGGGTAGTACTTGGGTGTTTTTATAACTGCATGAGTGTTGGGCCTAGCGAAATATAAAGCAGCAGACTATTACATGACTCAACTACAAGTCTCTCCATATTGTTAGAAGCATGCATACATATGTCTCTACATTTTCAAATCATCATCATATCTAAAAGAAATATGTATACGATATTTCTGGAATATAGTGAAACCTAGAAACTGAGACATGTAATAGATCTGCCTGAGTGATTGCATAACTCCATGGGTAGTGCTTGGGTGATTGTATGAGTGCAAGGGTAGTCACTGGGTAATTGCAGGAGAAAATGGATAGTGACTGGCTAATTGCATGAGTGCACACATAAACATTGAGTGCATGGATAAGTGCAAAATATCACCTGAAGGCATAGATGAGTCATGGAGTAGTACCTACGTGAATAGATGAGTGCAACAGTAGGGCCTGGGTGATTCTATGACTGCAAGGGTAGTGTGTGGGTTATTACTTGACTGCATAGGTACAGCCTGCATGATTGCATGACTGCAGGGGTAATACATAACTAGTGCCTGGGTGATTGCATGACTGGAGGGGTAATATCTGGGGGATTACTGGAATACATAGGAAGTGAGTGGGTGATTTTATAAGTCCATGAGTACTGCCTGGGTGATTACAGAATTACTAAGGTACTACCTGAGTGATTACAGGAGTGCAAAGGTAGTGCCTGGGTGAATTTATAAGTGCATGGGTACTGCCTGAGTGATTACATAAGTACAAAAGTAGTGCCTGTGTGATTGAAAGAGTGCAAACATAGTGCCTGGGTGATTGAAGCACTGTATACCTAATGCATTGGTGATTGCATGAGTACAGGGGTAACGTCTGGGGGATTAAAGGAGTACATAGGTAACGCCTGGGTGATTGCATGACTACAGGGGTAATATCTGGGGATTTACATGACTACATAGGAAGTGACTGGGTGATTTTAGAAGTGCATGGGCACTTCTTGGGTGATTGCAGGACTACTGAGGCAGTGCCTGAGTGAATAAAGGAGTGCAAAGGTAGTGCCTGGGTGATTTCATAACAGCATGACTACTGGCTGAGTGATTACATAAGTAGACTCTTATAAAGGACCATAATAAATAATTCCTCTCCCAACATATCTTAAACATCACTTTTCCAATACTACTGCTCACTATTCTAGCAGTAAACAGGTATAGAGCATAGCTAACAGCAAAGCAACACTTCACTTATCTTTCATGAAAGTCTCCCCGTATTTCTAAATCCATGTATGCATATGTCTATAACTTTTCCTACCAGCATCATATATAAAAGTAAAAAACAGATAAATTTATACGTGTGTTTTATACATTTATCATCTTCAGACACATAACACATACCATAATATATGAGCAAGTAGACACATATCTCAGTCACAACACCATGCACAGCTCAAAACTTCACAGAGTACACTTCAATTTTCAAACAGACACTGAAAATTATGCGGTATATATGAAATATAACTTTACTCACATCATACAAATTACTATAATAAATAACATCTCTACAAACATCTCAAACCTCACTTTCAGGCTGCTGCTTAACCATTCTACAACTACTTATAATGTTACACCTACCCAAATACAAAGTAGAAACCCTTCACATATCTTTAGTAAAAGTCTCACTATATTACTAAAAGCATACATGAATATGTCTGTACCATAACACTATCCAAACCTTAAAAATTTACAGAACAAACTTTCAATTTCAAGCAAACATCAAAAATTATGCGCATATTTCAACTGTACCTCTCTAGAAACTTAAAAAAAGAAGCCTAATCAATAACACCTTATGTCAGCATCTTTTAAACCACACTTTTGTGCTGAATCTTCACCATTCTACTAGTGCTCACAGTCTTGAGCCTACCACATAAAAAGCAACAACATCTCTTTGTTATACATCATGCACATTCAAAGGTATAAGACATATGAAAATACATATACAAGTAGAAACATACTTGAGACAGAAGTCCATGCACACCTTAAAACTTGACAGACTCCACCTCCAAATTTAAAGCAACAGCTAAAATTATGCAGTATACTACAACTGTACATATCCACACACTAAAACAAACTACCATAATCATTAATCCATCTTCCAATATACACATATTACTATACAGAATCTATTTCAAACAACATTTAACTACAATAAAACAAACTACAATACACATCTCTACATTTAATAATATATTTCAAACATCACAGTTTTTGAATTATTTTTAAAGTTTAAAATAAACCTAATACATAATACACCTCACAAATTTATAACTCCCCTTCCAAATAGATTTGTAGAATTTAAAATATCACAAACTCATAAATGATTTTCTTATGCACACAATCAATGTAATGCACCACTCTCAGCAAGGTAAAACCAGTAATGGCAAAGTTTCCCTCTCCTTCTCCACACAAATACATATAAGTAACAAATCACATAGCTTCCTACATTATTTCAAATGATAAAACACATTTTTATTGGTTAGACATATTAACCCTTACCAACTGACTTCGAAAAGTGCCCAAACTGGTTCTGGAATTTTTTGGAGTTGCGACTCCACCGTGCACCAACGCGATGGAGCCGCGAATCCATATGGGAGTTCAAAAATATATTACAAATAAAAATACCACTATTTTTTAAGAACACACCACTTCTAAAGATAGTACTGACTTGGGAAATCTTACTTTAATAAGATATCAATTATATATAAATTACAATTTCACATTTTAAGTCCACAGTTAAGTTTCAACCCTTCCCCATTCTGCTTAAAGCCAGTTTCCATAGTAACAGTTCATGGAACATTGAACTGAACTGACAGGTCACAAGTTCACCATATTTTCAAGTTCACCACTCAATGTTACAAATGCAAACAGCAGGTGTGGTTAACATTTCCAAAATATGACCTTATTCTATCTACTGTACCTTTCAAACATTTTTTACTAACCAATAAGAAACATGCTTTTTAAAGAAAGTAACATACACCCTATTTTTTAATGTACAATGTTCTTAAACAGCCAATCAATTCTTTACTTTTAAAAAAACAGCATCTTGTCCACCATTTTACATACCTCTCATTCTACCAACTGACTACCTCAGCTACAAACATCTTTTCATTATTCCAGACATCCCTTCAAGATGCTTACAGTGTGGATTGTTGGACACAGATATGTTTTATGGTGCAAAAGGTATGCTGAACGTAGAGGTATTGACAAAGACCTAGGTTTGCAAAATGTGGATATTAAAGGGATTGCACAGAGAGGATTAAAGTGGCACCAATTGATGCCTTTGGTTTAAACCTTTTTGAATCTCCAACCCCCTGACCTCATGATTGTGCACTGTGGTGGCAATGACATAGGCACATTGACTGGGGTAGGTCTGGAAATGCTAATGAAGGACACCTTTGCACAATTAATGTTGCTTTTACCTCAAACTGTTTTTGTTTACTCTAACATATGCCAAAGACACAAATGGAAGTGGTCAAATCAATTCTGTCCACAGATTGAGAAAGCTAGAAAGAATGCCAATAGAGCTGTTTCTGCTTACCTCAGAGACCATAGGATGGGCTCCATATATAACAGCAATCTACTTTTTGATATGGATGACATCTACAGAAGTGATGGAGTACACTTCACAGATCAAGGAAACAGAGTCTTTCTCAACAACCTAAAGCTCATCCGCACTTACATGTAGCTACAACAAACTCACAATGAAAACAAGGGCTCTTTTTAGAGCCACCCTATAACATAATGCTTATTATAATTTTTTTACACATACAACTTTTTAAAAACTTTTGGGGGATTCGCGAACCCGTCGCGAATCCACAATACAAAAGCACAAATTCAATGTACTACAACACAACACACTTTTCAAGTTTAACTATAAATTTTTAATTTTATATATTTTTAACAACTCTATCAATTGTAATCCTGTCATTAACTTCAATCACAGTACCTCTTTAAAACAACTTCACAAATACAACACTACCTTCTAAATTGATAAATAATGAGGGGGCTGCGTTGAGAGCCGCGTTGGAGTCGCGACTCCAAACTCTAAAGAAAAAAAACCGATTCAGTTCCATTATTTGGCATTTGCCCCGGGGACCCCTTCCCCAGGGTCTGCCACCATTTCTAAAAAAAAAAAAATAAGGAGGGGGCCGCGTGGCCCCCCTCCTCAGGCCAAGAATGGTCCAGGGGGACCCCATCCCCCGGGGCATGGCCAGCCTGGATTTTTTTTTTAGCATGGGGGCCACTTGGGCCCCCTCCCGGGCCACTCCTGGCCCCGGGGACCCCATCCCCCGGGGCCTGGCCTCTTTGATGGGGACCGTGGGGGGAGCCCCAATGCCTCCACAGTCCCTGCCGGCTCCCCGCCTCCTGCGGGAGCTGGCATTGCTTTTGGACAAGGGGAGCTGCTAACATGCAGCTCCCCTTGCCCAAAAGCAATACTGCTTTGCTTCTTGGAAGCGAGAGCAGGTTTCCTGCTCTCGCTTCCAAGAAGCAAAGCGGTGTTTGCAATGACAGGGCAGGAGCCACATGGCTCCCGCCCTGTCATTGAAAACAGCAATGTCCTGGGGGTGGGCACCCCAGGACATTGCAGGAGCCAGCCCTGGGGGGTGGCGGTCCCCAGGGCCATTGAGGGCTCCAGGAGGGGGGACGCGCGGCCCCCCTCCCTTGGAGGTGGTGGTCCCCGGGGCTTGGGGGGCCCACGAGGCCCCCCTAATTAATGAAGGAAACCCTGGGGAAGTGGTGGTCCCCAGGAGGTGGTGGTCCCCGGGGCTTGTGGGGTGCCCGTGAGGCCCCCCCTCATTAATGAAAGAAGCCCCGGGAGGTGGTGGTCCCTGGGGCTTGGGGGGGCCCGCAAAGCCCCCCACATTAATCAAGGAAGCCCTGGGGAGGTGGTGGTCCCGGGGGCTTGGGGGGCCCGCGAGGCCCCCCGCCTCAATTATTATAAAGCCCTGGGGAGGTGGGGAGGTGGCGGTCCCTGGGGCAGCGTGGGAGGGGTTGGGACCCCCCCACGCACTTATTGTTCAAGCCCCGGGAGGTAGCGGTCCCCGGGGCTAAGGGGGCCCCCACTAATTAATTAGGCATTGCCCCCGGGACCTGGCCCACCCGGGGGCTTATAGAAAACGAAGCGCGGGAGTCCGCGCTTTGTTTTTAAAAAATATTTCGGCTGGATTCGCGCACCCAGCGCGAATTTGGCCATTTTAAAAAAAATTATAATTCTTTTTCTGGGCCTGGGGGTCCTTGTGGGACCCCCTGAGCAGGCCTAGGGGGTCAGGGTGTTTCTACCCTGCCTCCTTTTTTTATCCTTTTTTCTACAGATTTCTTGTGACTCGGTTACCGAGTCACAAGATGGCTGCCAACACATTCTGGTTTAGAGTGTTGGCAGCCAATCAGAGTGAAGCTCGTGCCCGGGAGGGTTCGCGAATCCTCCTCGGTGCTCAAATATCGATATTTTTATCCCCCCCGGCCTAACCCTGTGAGCAGCGTACACGACTAATTCCCCCTAAAGTACATTTGCCTTATAGGTCAGTAATCTTAAAAATGCAAGTAATACTTTTCAGCCCTGTTTACAAGTAAATATAAAATGTTTTTAATGTTTTTTACTATATCGACAGGTGACTGAAACTCTTAGCATTTGCTTCTTAACAACGGTTTCTTTGCCATATTTTGCACATCAACGTTCTATGTTGGTAAGAACCCGTGATGGAATTAATGACCTGTTTAACTGACGAATGTAATCATTAGTATCTAAGGCATCTGTATTAGAATCGGGTCTTTGCCAAGTATGTACAGATAAGTTTGCTTGCACTTTAGTAACAGGACATTGCTTAATTTGCTTAATTTGCACTTCAATCCTCTTCGTTGGATGGAACCTGCGACGAAAACCATGACCCGCTTCATTGGCGAACGTAATTGCTATTATCCAACACATTTCCATTTTAGAAAAGGGACCTTGCTCAGCTTGCACATTAATCTTCCCAGTTGGTTTGAACCTGCGACGAAAACTGAGACCCACATAGTACCTGTGGCTATTAACTTCATGCTTTTTAACATTTGTTAGTTCAATTTTTAAATGTAACGTTATTTTTTACTTCTACTGTTTTTACTACTGATGTGCACTGACTGATTTATATTGATAAGTATGAAATTTACCCCTCGAATCTTTGTTTCTTTTATGGTACTTTTACCGAAATAAAGACTTTGATGATGATGATGATATTTTTATTTTTTGAATTTCTCAGCAACTACTGAACAGATTTACACCATTTAAAAAAGCACACTTTCTAGACCAAGACTTACCTTTTTGCCAAATTTGGTGTAATTCCGTTCAGCAGTTCGGGCTGTAGCTTTGTCTAAAGTTTCCTATGTAAATTAACATGAAGAAAACGCATTTTGGGACCCCCCTTTTTTCTCGGCCCCCACTTGATGAATCACCCCGAAACTTTCAAGACAGGAGCTGACCGGAGCGCCCCATTAGTTTTGAAACTTTTGCGAAGATTTGTCAACCGGCGCCAAAGATATTGGCAAATCAAAAAACGCTTTTCCTATGGAAACTAGGTCCTAACTATAACTACCTATTGGCGACCGCCAGTAGGTAATATAGATATATATATTCAAAGAAAAAAACCACAGGTTTCAGGGACATTATAGTTAGGGATTAGCATTTAAAAAACCTTAGAAATTCACTGAAAAAACCACAAGTTTCAGGGACATTATAGTTAGGCTGACATCTCACTCGTACAAAACCAGAAAAATTCAGCCGTTATAGTTAGCTGAGCTAACTATAACTCACACCCCTGCAATGCACTGCTGATGACGTCACATATTATATCACTCATGACATGGTCAGTGACATCACTGATGACATCACTGATGACATCTCAAATGACATCACTGATGACATCACTGATGACATCATCCAGTGACTGAGTATTTCTAAAAAGTGTAAGAATGTTATATATATATATATATACACCAAGGTGTATTGAAGAATGAGTAGGTGTATGAGTGTCTGAATGGATGATTTAGTAGGTGCGTGACTGACTGTATAAGTGAGTGATTAAACGTGTCTTAGTGAATGCAATGGAGATTGACTAATCTGTGTGAATGTCTGTATCAGTCTGTCAGTTGGTGTGTAAGTGTCTGCATGGGTTGGTGAGTAGCTACATGAGTATCTATATGGGTTGATAATTGGTTGTCTGAGTACCTGTATGGGTGCCTGAGGGTCTTTGTGGGTGGGTGGGTGTGTGACTCCCTGCATGGATGTGTGAGTAGGTGATTCACTGGGTGTATGGGTTCATGAGTGCGTCTGCGAAGTGCTGTATGGGTGAGTGAGTGTGTGTATGGCTGTGTTGGTGAGTGAATGGATGTCTCAGTGGTATATGTGTGAGTAACTACATATGTGAAAGGCAGTATATGTGAGTGTTGGAGAATATAAGTGACCTATGTGAGAGTGAGTGATTGTGGCTGTATGGATGAGTGTGTGCTTGTGTCAGTGATTGTATGTGTTACTATCTGTACGAATAAGTGAGGTGGTGTATGTGTATAACTGTATAGGTGAGTAAATGACAGTGTGATTGATTCTTTGGTTGACTGACTAGGTGTGTGAGTAACTCTATGGGTGAGTGGCAGTATGTGAGTGTCTGGATGGGTGTATGAGTGCATATATCAGTGGCTGTATTGACGAGTGACTGCGTGTATGAGTGACTATATGGGTGAGTGAGTGGATGTGTGTAGACCTATGAATCAGTAAGTGGGAATGTACTACCTGGTATTGGTGTGTCTATGGTTTCGGGAATGGTAGTCTGTATTTTAGAGTGGGTGTATGAAAGGTTATATTAGGGTGTGAAGAGGTGCATCAGATATTAAGTGGATAATGTCATCAGTGATGTAATCAGTGATGTCATTTGAGATGTCATCAGTGATGTCATCGGTGATGTCACTGACCATGTCATGAGTGATGTAAAACATGACATCATCAGCAGTGCATTGCGGGGGTGCGAGTTATAGTTAGCTCAGCGAACTATAATGGCTGAATTTCTCTGGTTTTGTACGAGTGAGATGTGAGCCTAACTATAACGTCCCTGAAACCTTTGGTTTTTTCAGTGAATTTCTAAGGTTTTTTAAATGCTAATCTCTAACTATAACGTCCCTGAAACCTGTGGTTTTTTCTGTGAATTTCTAAGGTTTTTTAAATGCTAATTTTTAACTATGCCTACATAGGTAGGACATGTACAGAAAGAGGAAGAAAGGCGCAGAAAGAAGCAAGAGAAGTGCAGAAAGAGGGAAGAGAGGTGGAGAAAGAGGAAGAAAGGTGCAGAAAGAAGCAAGAAAAATACAGTAAGAGGCAACAGAAGTCCGAAAAGAGGAAGAAAGGTGCAATAAGAAGCAAGAGAAGTGCAGAAAGAAGCAACAGAGGTGCAGAAAGAGGCCTACTTGGACTGTACCTTACCACAGACTCATACAAAGTACCTATTCACTAATCCTTCTCCCAAGATGTATTAAATATCACTTTTCTCTTGAAGGTTCACTATTCATCGACTGCTCAGAATGTTAGGCCGACCAAATGTAAAACAGCAATCCTAACCATATCACTGTTGTAAGTCTGACCAAGTTTATGAAGGTATGCATGTGTGTGTCTCTGCTTTTACCTAGTGACATGTTACATAAAAATAAACATACAAATACTTGAATACCTGTGTTTCAAACAGCATACTCTGTAAATTTGTGTACGAAAAGGTAGAAGCAAGAGGAGTGCAGAAAGAAGCAACAGAGGTGCAGAAAGAGGGAAGAGGGGTGCATAAAGAGGCAAAAGAGGTACAGAAAGAGGGAAGAAGGTGCAGAAAGAGGCAAGAGGGTGAAGAAACAAGCAAGTGATATACAGAAAGAGGAAACAGAGGTGCAGAAATAGGCAAGACAGGTGCAGAAACAGGCAAGAGAAGTGCAGAAAGAGGCAAGTGAGGTACAGAAAGAGGCAAGAAGGGTGCAGAAAGAGGCAAGAGAAGTACAGAAAGAAGCCACAGAGGTGCAGAAAGAGGCAAAAGAACTGCAGAAAGAGGCAAGAGAGTTGCAGAAACAGGCAAGAGAGGTGCAGAAAGTGGAAAGAGGGGTGCAGAAAGAGGCAAGAGGGGTGCAGAAAGAAGCAAGAGAGATGCAGAAAAAAGCAAGAAAGTGCAGAAAGAACCAAGTTGCAGAAAGAGGCACAAGGGGTGTGGAAAGAAGCAAGAGAAGTGCAGAAAGAAGCAACAGAGGTTCAGAAAGAGGCAAGAGAGGTACAGAAAGAGGCAAGTGAGGTGCAGAAACAGGCAAGAGGGGTACAGAAAGAGGCAAGAGAAGTGCAGAATGAAGCAACAGAGGTGCAGAAGGAGGCAAGAGAACTGCAGAAAGAGGCAAGAGAGTTGCAGAAACAGGCAAGTGAGGTACAGAAAGAGGGAACAGGGGTACAGAAAGAGGCAAGAGAGGCGGTACAGAAAGAGGCAAGAGAGGTGCAGAAAAAGGGAGGAAGGGGGCATAAAGAGGCAAGAGAGGTACAGAAAGAGGCAAGTGAGGTGCAGAAACAGGCCAGAGGGGTACAGAATGAGGCAAGAAAAGTACAGAAAGAAGCAACCGAGGTGCAGAAGGATGCAAGAGCACTGCAGGAAGAGGCAAGAGAGTTGCAGAAACAGGCAAGAGAGGTGCAGAAAGAGGGAACAGGGGTGCAGAAATAGGCAAGAGAGGTGCAGAAAGAGGTAAGAGAGGTGCAGAAACAAGCAAGAGAGGTGCAAAAAGAAGCAAGAGAAATTCAGAAAAAAGCAACAAAGGTGCAGAAAGAGGGAAGAGAGTGCTGAAAGAAGCATCAGAGGTGCAGAAAGAAGCACGGCAAGTGATGAAAGAGACAAGAGAGTTGCAGAAAAAACAAGAGAGGTGCAGAAAAAAAGCAAGAAATGCAGAAAAAGGGAAGAAGGGTACAGAAAGAGGTAAGAGGGGTGCAGAAAGAAGCAAGAGATTTGCAGAAAGAAGTAAGAGAAGCACAGAAAGAAGCAACAGAGGTACAGAAAGAGGCAAGAGGTGTGCAGAAAGAGGGAAGAGAGGTGCAGAAAGAGGCAAGAGAGGTACAGGAAAAGGGAAGAAGGGTGCAGAAAGAGGCAAGAGGGGTGCAGAAACAAGCAAGAGAGGTGCAAAAAGAAGCAAGAGAAATTCAGAAAAAAGCAACAAAGGTGCAGAAAGAGGGCAGAGAGGTGCTGAAAGAAGCAACAGAGGTGCAGAAAGAAGCACGGGAAGTGATGAAAGAGACAAGAGAGTTGCAGAAAAAAACAAGAGAGGTGCAGAAAAAAAGCGAGAAGTGCAGAAAAAGGGAAGAAGGGTGCAGACAGAGGCAAGAGGGCTGCAGAAAGAAGCAAGAGATATGCAGAAAGAAGTAAGAGAAGCACAGAAAGAAGCAACAGAGGTACAGAAAGAGGCAAGAGATGTGCAGAAAGAGGGACGAGAGGTGCAGAAAGACGCAAGAGAGGTACAGAAAAAGGGAAGAAGGGTGCAGAAAGAGGCAAGAAGGGTGCAGAAAGAAGCAAGAAGGGTGCAGAAAGAAGCAAGAGAAGTGTAGAAAAAGGGAAGAAGGGTACAGAAAGAGGCACGAGGGGTGCAGAAACAAGCAAGAGAGGTGCAGAAATAAGTAAGAGAAGCGCAGAAAGAAGCAACAGAGGTGCAGAAAGAGGCAAGAGATGTGCAGAAAGAGGGAAGAGAGGTGCAGAAAGAGGCAAGAGAGGTGCAGAAAAGGGGAAGAAGGGTGCAGAAAGAGGCAAGAGGGGTGCAGAAAGAAGCAAGAGAGGTACCAAAAGAATCAAGAGAAGTACAGAAAGAAGCAACAGAGGTGCAGAAAGAGGCAAGAGGGGTGCAGAAAGAGACAAGAGAGGTGCAGAAAGAGGGGAAGACAAGTGCAGGAAGATGCAACAGGGGTGCAGAAAGATGCAAGAGATGTGCAGAAAGAAACAAGAGAAGTGCAGAAAAAGCAAGAGAGGTACAGAAAGTGGCAAGAGAAGTACAGAAAGAAGCAAGAGAGGTGCAGAAAGAGGCTAGAGAGGTGCAGAAAGAGGGAATAGGGGTGCAAAAAGAGGCAAGAGGGGTGCAGAAACAAGCAAGAGAGGTGCAGAAAGAAGTAAGAGAAGCGCAGAAAGAAGCAACAGAGGTGCAGAAAGAGGCAAGAGATGTGCAGAAATAGGGAAGAGAGGTGCAGAAAGAGGCAAGAGAGGTACAGAAAAAGGGAAGAAGGGTGCAGAAAGAGGCAAGAAGGGTGCAGAAAGAAGCAAGAGAAGTGTAGAAAAAGGGAAGAAGGGTACAGAAAGAGTCACGAGGGGTGCAGAAAGAAGCAAGAGAGTTGCAGAAAGAAGCAAGAGAAGCGCAGAAAGAAGCAACATAGGTGCAGAAAGAGGCAAGAGGGGTTCATGAAGAGGAAAGAGAGGTGCAGAAAGAGGCAAGAAAGGTGCAGAAAAGGGGAAGAAGGGTGCACAAAGAGGCAAGAGGGGTGCAGAAAGAAGCAAGAGAGGTACCAAAAGAATCAAGAGAAGTACAGAAAGAAGCAACAGAGGTGCAGAAAGAGGCAAGAGGGGTGCAGAAAGAGACAAGAGAGGTGCAGAAAGAGGGGAAGACAAGTGCAGGAAGATGCAACAGGGGTGCAGAAAGATGCAAGAGATGTGCAGAAAGAATCAAGAGAAGTGCAGAAAAAGCAAGAGAGGTGCAGAAAGCGGCAAGAGAAGTACAGAAAGAAGCAAGAGAGGTGCAGAAAGAGGCTAGAGAGGTGCAGAAAGAGGGAAGAGGGGTGCAGAAAGAGGCAAGAGGGGTGCAGAAACAAGCAAGAGAGGTGCAACAAAAAGCAAGAGAAATTCAGAAAAAAACAACAAAGGTGCAGAAAGAGGGAAGAGAGGTGCGAAAAGAAGCACGAGAAGTGATTAAAGAGACAAGAGAGTTGCAGAAAAAAACAAGAGAGGTACAGAAAAAAGCAAGAAGTGCAGAAAAATGGAAGAAGGGTGCAGAAAGTGGCAAGAGGGGTACAGAAAGAAGCAAGAGATTTGCAGAAAGAAGTAAGAGAATTGCTGAAAGAAGCAACAAAGGTGCAGAAAGAGGGAAGAGAGGTGCTGAAAGAAGCAACAGAGGTGCAGAAAGAAGCACAAGAAGTGATAAAAGAGACAAGAGAGTTGCCGGAAAAAATAAGAGAGGTGCAAAAAAAAGCGAGAAGTGCAGAAAAAGGGAAGAAGGGTGCAGAAAGAGGCAAGAGGGGTGCACAAAGAAGCAAGAGATTTGCAGAAAGAAGCAAGAGAAGTGCAGAAAGAAGCAACAGAGGTGCAGTAAGAGGCCTACTTTGACTGTACCTTACCACAGACTCATACAAAGTACCTAATCTCTAATCCTTCTCCCAAGATGTATTAAATATCACTTTTCTCTTGAAGGTTCACTATTCATCGACTGCTCAGAATGTTAGGCCGACCAAATGTAAAACAGCAATCCTAACCATATCACTGTTGTAAGTCTGACCAAGTTTGTGAAGGTATGCATGGGTGTGTCTCTGCTTTTACCTAGTGACATGTTACATAAAAATAAACATACAAATACTTGAATACCTGTGTTTCAAACAGCATACTCTGTAAATTTGTGTACGGAAAGGTAGAAGCAAGAGAAGTGCAGAAGGAAGCAACAGAGGTGCAGAAAGAGGGAAGAGGGGTGCATAAAGGGGCAAAAGAGGTACAGAAAGAGGGAAGAGGGTGCAGAAAGAGGAAAGAGGGGTGCAGAAACAAGCAAGTGATATACAGAAAGAGGAAACAGAGGTGCAGAAATAGGCAAGACAGGTGCAGAAACAGGCAAGAGAAGTGCAGAAAGAGGCAAGTGAGGTGCAGAAAGAGGCAGAGAAGTGCACAAAGAAGAAAGAGAGGTGCAGAAAGAGGAAAGTGAGGTGCAGAAAGAGGCAAGAGGGGTGCAGAAAGAGGCAAGAGAAGTACAGAAAGAAGCTACAGAGGTGCAGAAAGAGGCAACAGAACTGCAGAAAGAGACAAGAGAGTTGCAGAAACAGGCAAGAGAGGTGCAGAAAGTGGAAAGAGGGGTGGAGAAAGAGGAAAGAGGGGTGCAGAAAGAAGCAAGAGAGATGCAGAAAAAGCAAGAAAGTGCAGAAAGAACCAAGTTGCAGAAAGAGGCAAGAGGGGTGTGGAAAGAAGCAAGAGAAGTGCAGAAAGAAGCAACAGAGGTTCAGAAAGAGGCAAGAGAGGTGCAGAAAGAGGCAAGTGAGGTACAGAAACAGGCAAGAGGGATACAGAAAGAGGCAAGAGAAGTACAGAATGAAGCAACAGAGGTGCAGAAGGAGGCAAGAGAACTGCAGAAAGAGGCAAGAGAGTTGCAGAAACAGGCAAGTGAGGTACAGAAAGAGGGAACAGGGGTACAGAAAGAGGCAAGAGAGGCGGTACAGAAAGAGGCAAGAGAGGTGCAGAAAAAGGGAGGAAGGGGGCAGAAAGAGGCAAGAGAGGTGCAGAAAGAGGCAAGTGAGGTGCAGAAACAGGCCAGAGGGGTACAGAATGAGGCAAGAAAAGTACATAAAGAAGCAACCGAGGTGCAGAAGGATGCAAGAGCACTGCAGGAAGAGGCAAGAGAGTTGCAGAAACAGGCAAGAGAGGTGCAGAAAGAGGGAACAGGGGTGCAGAAATAGGCAAGAGAGGTGCAGAAAGAGGCAAGAGAGGTGCAGAAACAAGCAAGAGAGGTGCAAAAAGAAGCAAGAGAAATTCAGAAAAAAAGCAACAAAGGTGCAGAAAGAGGGAAGAGAGGTGCTGAAAGAAGCATCAGAGGTACAGGAAGAAGCAAGAGATTTGCAGAAAGAAGTAAGAGAAGCACAGAAAGAAGCAACAGAGGTGCAGAAAGAGGCAAGAGGTGTGCAGAAAGAGGGAAGAGAGGTGCAGAAAGAGGCAAGAGAGGTACAGAAAAAGGGAAGAAAGGTGCAGAAAGAGGCAAGAAGGGTGCAGAAAGAAGCAAGAGTAGTGTAGAAAAAGGGAAGAAGGGTACAGAAATAGGCACGAGGGGTGCAGAAAGAAGCAAGAGAGTTGCAGAAAGAAGCAAGAGAAGCGCAGAAAGAAGCAACAGAGGTGCAGAAAGAGGCAAGAGGGGTGCAGAAAGAGGGAAGAGAGGTGCAGAAAGAGGCAAGAGAGGTGCAGAAAAGGGGAAGAAGGGTGCAGAAAGAGGCAAGAGGGGTGCAGAAAGAAGCAAGAGAGGTAACGAAAGAATCAAGAGAAGTACAGAAAGAAGCAACAGAGGTGCAGAAAGAGGCAAGAGGGGTGCAGAAAGAGACAAGAGAGGTGCAGAAAGAGGGGAATACAAGTGCAGGAAGAGGCAACAGGAGTGCAGAAAGATGCAAGAGATGTGCAGAAAGAAACAAGTGATGAAAGAGAGAAGAGAGTTGCAGAAAAAAACAAGAGAGGTGCAGAAAAAAAGCAAGAAGTGCAGAAAAAGGGAAGAAGGGTACAGAAAGAGGCAAGAGGGGTGCACAAAGAAGCAAGAGATTTGCAGAAAGAAGTAAGAGAAGCTCAGAAATAAGCAACAGAGGTGCAGAAAGAGGCAAGAGGTGTGCAGAAAGAGGGAAGAGAGGTACAGAAAGAGGCAAGACAGGTACAGAAAAAGGGAAGAAGGGTGCAGAAAGAGGCAAGAGGGGTGCAGAAAGAAGCAAGAGTAGTGTAGAAAAAGGGAAGAAGGGTACAGAAAGAGGCACGAGGGGTGCAGAAAGAAGCAAGAGAGTTGCAGAAAGAAGCAAGAGAAGCGCAGAAAGAAGCAACAGAGGTGCAGGAGGAGCCAATAGGGGTGCAGAAAGAGGGAAGAGAGGTGCAGAAAGAGGCAAGAGAGGTGCAGAAAAGGGGAAGAAGGGTGCCGAAAGAGGCAAGAGGGGTGCAGAAAGAAGCAAGAGAGGTAACGAAAGAATCAAGAGAAGTACAGAAAGAAGCAACAGAGGTGCAGAAAGAGGCAAGAGGGGTGCAGAAAGAGACAAGAGAGGTGCAGAAAGAGGGGAATACAAGTGCAGGAAGAGGCAACAGGGGTGCAGAAAGATACAAGAGATTTGCAGAAAGAAACAAGAGAAGTGCAGAAAAAGCAAGAGAGGTGCAGAAAGCGGCAAGAGAAGTACAGAAAGAAGCAAGAGAGGTGCAGAAAGAGGATAGAGAGGTGCAGAAAGAGGGAAGAGGGGTGAAGAAAGAGGCAAGAGGGGTGCAGAAACAAGCAAGAGAGGTGCAAAAAAAGCAAGAGAAATTCAGAAAAAAACAACAAAGGTGCAGAAAGAGGGAAGAGAGGTGCAGAAAGAAGCACGAGAAGTGATGAAAGAGAGAAGAGAGTTGCAGAAAAAACAAGAGACGTGCAGAAAAAAGGGAGAAGTGCAGAAAAATGGAAGAAGGGTGCAGAAAGAGGCAAGAGGGGTGCAGAAAGAAGCAAGAGATTTGCAGAAAGAAGTAAGAGAAGTGCTGAAAGAAGCAACAAAGGTACAGAAAGAGGGAAGAGAGGTGCTGAAAGAAGCAACAGAGGTGCAGAAAGAAGCACGAGAAGTGATAAAAGAGACAAGAGAGTTGCAGAAAAAAACAAGAGAGGTGCAGAAAAAGCGAGAAGTGCAGAAAAAGGGAAGAAGGGTGCAGAAAGAGGCAAGAGGGGTGCACAAAGAAGCAAGAGATTTGCAGAAAGAAGTAAGAGAAGCGCAGAAAGAAGCAACAGAGGTTCAGAAAGAGGCAAGAGGTGTGCAGAAAGAGGGAAGAGAGGTGCAGAAAGAGGCAAGAGGGTGCAGAAAGAAGCAAGAGAAGTGCAGAAAAAGGGAAGAAGGGTACAGAAAGAGGCAAGAGGGGTGCAGAAAGAAGCAAGAGAGTTGCAGAAAGAAGCAAGAGAAGCGCAGAAAGAAGCAACAGAGGTGCAGAAAGAGGCAAGAGGGGTGCAGAAAGAAGCAAGAGAAGTGCAGAAAAAGGGAAGAAGGGTACAGAAAGAGGCAAGAGGGGTGCAGAAAGAAGCAAGAGAGTTGCAGAAAGAAGCAAGAGAAGCGCAGAAAGAAGCAACAGAGGTGGAGAAAGAGGCAAGAGGGGTGCAGAAAGAGGGAAGAGAGGTGTAGAAAGAGGCAAGAGAGGTGCAGAAAAGGGGAAAAAGGGTGCAGAAAAAGGCAAGAGGGGTGCAGAAAGAAGCAAGAGAGGTGCAGAAAGAAGCAAGAGAATTACAGAAAGAAGCAACAGAGGTGCAGAAAGAGGCAAGAGGGGTGCAGAAAGAGACAAGAGAGGTGCAGAAAGAGGGGAAGACGAGTGCAGAAGAGGCAACAGGGGTGCAGAAAGATGCAAGAGATGTGCAGAAAGAAACAAGAGAAGTGCTGAAAAAGCAACAGAGGTGCAGAAAGCGGCAAGAGAAGTACAGAAAGAAGCAAGAGAGGTGCAGAAAGAGGCTAGAGAGGTGCAAAAAAAGGGAAGAGGGGTACAGAAAGAGGCAAGAGGGGTGCAGAAACAAGCAAGAGAGGTGCAAAAAAAGCAAGAGAAAGTCAGAAAAAAACAACAAAGGTGCAGAAAGAGGGAAGAGAAGTGCAGAAAGAAGCCCGAGAAGTGATGAAAGAGACAAGAGAGTTGCAGAAAAGAAATGAGAGGTGCAGAAAAAAGCGAGAAGTGCAGAAAAATGGAAGAAGGGTGCAGAAAGAGGCAAGAGGGGTGCAGAAAGAAGAAAGAGATTTGCAGAAAGAAGTAAGAGAAGTGCTGAAAGAAGCAACAAAGGTGCAGAAAGAGGGAAGAGAGGTGCTGAAAGAAGCAACAGAGGTGCAGAAAGAAGCACAAGAAGTGATAAAAGAGACAAGAGAGTTGCAGAAAAAAACAAGAGAGGTGCAGAAAAAGCGAGAAGTGCAGAAAAAGGGAAGAAGGGTGCAGAAAGAGGCAAGAGGGGTGCACAAAGAAGCAAGAGATTTGCAGAAAGAAATAAGAGAAGCGCAGAAAGAGGCAACAGAGGTGCAGAAAGAGGCAAGAGGTGTGCAGAAAGAGGGAAGAGAGGTGCAGAAAGAGGCAAGAGAGGTACAGAAAAAGTGAAGAAGGGTGCAGAAAGAAGTAAGAGAAGCGCAGAAAGAAGCAACAGAGGTGCAGAAAGAGGCAAGAGGTGTGCAGAAAGAGGGAAGAGAGGTGTAGAAAGAGGCAAGAGAGGTACAGAAAAAGTGAAGAAGGGTGCAGAAAGAGGCAAGAGGGTGCAGAAAGAAGCAAGAGAAGTGCAGAAAAAGGGAAGAAGGGTGCAGAAAGAAGCAAGAGAGTTGCAGAAAGAAGCAAGAGAAGCGCAGAAAGAAGCAACAGAGGTGCAGAAAGAGGCAAGAGGGGTGCAGAAAGAGGCAAGAGGGGTGCAGAAAGAGGGAAGAAGGGTGCAGAAAGAGGCAAGAGGGGTGCAGAAAGAAGCAAGAGAAGGGCAGAAAAAGGGAAGAAGAGGTACAGAAAGAGGCAAGAGGGTGCAGAAAGAAGCAAGAGAAGTGCAGAAAAAGGGAAGAAGGGTACAGAAAGAGGCAAGAGGGTGCAGAAAGAAGCAAGAGAGTTGCAGAAAGAAGCAAGAGAAGCGCAGAAAGAAGCAACAGAAGTGCAGAAAGAGGCAAGAGGGGTGCAGAAAGAGGGAAGAGAGGTGTAGAAAGAGGCAAGAGAGGTGCAGAAAAGGGGAAGAAGGGTGCAGAAACAGGCAAGAGGGGTGCAGAAAGAAGCAAGAGAGGTGCAGAAAGAAGCAAGAGAATTACAGAAAGAAGCAACAGAGGTGCAGAAAGAGGCAAGAGGGGTGCAGAAAGAGACAAGAGAGGTGCAGAAACAGGGGAAGACAAGTGCAGGAAGAGGCAACAGGGGTGCAGAAAGATGCAAGAGATGTGCAGAAAGAAACTAGAGAAGTGCTGAAAAAGCAACAGAGGTGCAGAAAGCGGCAAGAGAAGTACAGAAAGAAGCAAGAGAGGTGCAGAAAGAGGCTAGAGAGGTGCAGAAAGAGGGAAGAGGGGTGCAGAAAGAGGCAAGAGGGGTGCAGAAACAAGCAAGAAAGGTGCAAAAAAGCAAGAGAAAGTCAGAAAAAAACAACAAAGGTGCAGAAAGAGGGAAGAGAAGTGCAGAAAGAAGCACGAGAAGTGATGAAAGAGACAAGAGAGTTGCAGAAAAAAACAAGAGAGGTGCAGAAAAAAGCGAGAAGTGCAGAAAAAGGGAAGAAGGGTGCAGAAAGAGGCAAGAGGGGTGCACAAAGAAGCAAGAGATTTGCAGAAAGAAGTAAGAGAAGTGCTGAAAGAAGCAACAAAGGTGCAGAAAGAGGGAAGAGAGGTGCTGAAAAAAGCAACAGAGTTGCAGAAAGAAGCACAAGAAGTGATAAAAGAGACAAGAGAGTTGCAGAAAAAAACAAGAGAGGTGCAGAAAAAAGCGAGAAGTGCAGAAAAAGGGAAGAAGGGTGCAGAAAGAGGCAAGAGGGGTGCACAAAGAAGCAAGAGATTTGCAGAAAGAAATAAGAGAAGCGCAGAAAGAGGCAACAGAGGTGCAGAAAGAGGCAAGAGGTGTGCAGAAAGAGGGAAGAGAGGTGCAGAAAGAGGCAAGAGAGGTACAGAAAAAGTGAAGAAGGGTGCAGAAAGAAGTAAGAGAAGCGCAGAAAGAAGCAACAGAGGTGCAGAAAGAGGCAAGAGGTGTGCAGAAAGAGGGAAGAGAGGTGTAGAAAGAGGCAAGAGAGGTACAGAAAAAGTGAAGAAGGGTGCAGAAAGAGGCAAGAGGGTGCAGAAAGAAGCATGAGAAGTGCAGAAAAAGGGAAGAAGGGTGCAGAAAGAAGCAAGAGAGTTGCAGAAAGAAGCAAGAGAAGCGCAGAAAGAAGCAACAGAGGTGCAGAAAGAGGCAAGAGGGGTGCAGAAAGAGGCAAGAGGGGTGCAGAAAGAGGGAAGAGAGGTGCAGAAAGAGGCAAGAGCGGTGCAGAAAGGGGGAAGAAGGGTGCAGAAAGAGGCAAGAGGGGTGCAGAAAGAAGCAAGAGAAGGGCAGAAAAAGGGAAGAAGGGTACAGAAAGAGGCAAGAGGGGTGCAGAAAGAAGCAAGAGAAGTGCAGAAAAAGGGAAGAAGGGTACAGAAAGAGGCAAGAGGGGTGCAGAAAGAAGCAAGAGAGTTGCAGAAAGAAGCAAGAGAAGCGCAGAAAGAAGCAACAGAAGTGCAGAAAGAGGCAAGAGGGGTGCAGAAAGAGGGAAGAGAGGTGTAGAAAGAGGCAAGAGAGGTGCAGAAAAGGGGAAGAAGGGTGCAGAAACAGGCAAGAGGGGTGCAGAAAGAAGCAAGAGAGGTGCAGAAAGAAGCAAGAGAATTACAGAATGAAGCAACAGAGGTGCAGAAAGAGGCAAGAGGGGTGCAGAAAGAGACAAGAGAGGTGCAGAAAGAGGGGAAGACAAGTGCAGGAAGAGGCAACAGGGGTGCAGAAAGATGCAAGAGATGTGCAGAAAGAAACAAGAGAAGTGCTGAAAAAGCAACAGAGGTGCAGAAAGCGGCAAGAGAAGTACAGAAAGAAGCAAGAGAGGTGCAGAAAGAGGCTAGAGAGGTGCAGAAAGAGGGAAGAGGGGTGCAGAAAGAGGCAAGAGGGGTGCAGAAACAAGCAAGAGAGGTGCAAAAAAAGCAAGAGAAAGTCAGAAAAATACAACAAAGGTGCAGAAAGAGGGAAGAGAAGTGCAGAAAGAAGCACGAGAAGTGATGAAAGAGACAAGAGAGTTGCAGAAAAAAACAAGAGAGGTGCAGAAAAAGCGAGAAGTGCAGAAAAAGGGAAGAAGGGTGCAGAAAGAGGCAAGAGGGGTGCACAAAGAAGCAAGAGATTTGCAGAAAGAAGTAAGAGAAGTGCTGAAAGAAGCAACAAAGGTGCAGAAAGAGGGAAGAGAGGTGCTGAAAAAAGCAACAGAGGTGCAGAAAGAAGCACAAGAAGTGATAAAAGAGACAAGAGAGTTGCAGAAAAAAACAAGAGAGGTGCAGAAAAAAGCGAGAAGTGCAGAAAAAGGGAAGAAGGGTGCAGAAAGAGGCAAGAGGGGTGCACAAAGAAGCAAAAGATAAGAGAAGCGCAGAAAGAGGCAACAGAGGTGCAGAAAGAGGCAAGAGGTGTGCAGAAAGAGGGAATAGAGGTGCAGAAAAAGGCAAGAGAGGTACAGAAAAAGAAAAGTGAAGAAGGGTGCAGAAAGAAGTAAGAGAAGCGCAGAAAGAAGCAACAGAGGTGCAGAAAGAGGCAAGAGGTGTGCAGAAAGAGGGAAGAGAGGTGCAGAAAGAGGCAAGAGAGGTACAGAAAAAGTGAAGCAGGGTGCAGAAAGAGACAAGAGGGTGCAGAAAGAAGCAAGAGAAGTGCAGAAAAAGGGAAGAAGGGTGCAGAAAGAAGCAAGAGAGTTGCAGAAAGAAGCAAGAGAAGCGCAGAAAGAAGCAACAGAGGTGCAGAAAGAGGCAAGAGAGGGGTACAGAAAGAAGCAAGAGAAGTGCTGAAAGAAGCAACAGAAGTGCAGAAAGAGGCAAGAGAGGTGCAGAAAGAGGCAAGAGAGGTGCTGAAAGAGGGAAGAGGGGTGCAGAAAGAGGCAAAAGGGATGCAGAAAGAAGCAACAGAGGTGCAGAAAGAGGCAAGAGAGGGGTACAGAAAGAAGCAAGAGAAGTGCTGAAAGAAGCAACAGAAGTGCAGAAAGAGGCAAGAGAGGTGCAGAAAGAGGCTAGAGAGGTGCAGAAAGAGGGAAGTGGGGTGCAGAAAGAGGCAAGAAGGGTGCAGAAAGAAGCAAGAGAGGCACAGAAAGAAGCAAGAGAAGTACAGAAAGAAGCAACAGAGGTGCAGAAAGAGGCAGGAGGGGTGCAGAAAGAGGGACGAGAGGTGCAGAAAGAGGCAAGAGCGGTGCAGAAAGGGGGAAGAGAAGTACAGAAAGAAGCAACAGAGGTGCAGAAAGAGGCAAGAGGGGTGCAGAAAGAGACAAGAGAAGTGCAGAAAGAGGGGAAGACAAGTGCATAAAGAGGCAACAGGGGTGCAGAAAGATGCAAGAGATGTGCATAAAGAAACAAGAGAAGTGCAGAAAAAGCAAGAGAGGTACAGAAAGCGGCAAGAGAAGTACAGAAAGAAGCAAGAGAGGTGCAGAAAGAGGCTAGAGAGGTGCAGAAAGAAGGAAGAGGGGTGCAGAAAGAGGCAAGAAGGGTGCAGAAAGAAGCAAGAGAGGTACAGAAAGAAGCAAGAGAAGTACAGAAAGAAGCAACAGGGGTGCAGAAAGAGGCCAGCGGGTGCAGAAAGAGGCAAGAGAAGTATAGAAAGAAGCAATAGAGGTGAAGAAGGAGCCACAAGAACTGCAGAAAGAGGCAAGAGAGTTGAAGGAAGAAACAGGCAAAAGAGGTGCAGAAAGAGGGAACAGGCGTTCAGACAGAGGCAAGAGAGGTGCAGAAAGAGGGAAGAGGGATACAGAAAGAGGCAAGAGTGGTGCAGAAGGAAGCAAGAGAGGTACAGAAAGAAGCAAGAGAAGTGCAGAAAGAAGGAACAGATTTGCATGAAGAGGCAAGAGGCAAGAAAAGTGCTGAAAGAAGCAACAGAGGTGCAGAAAGAGGCAAGAGAGGGGTACAGAGAGAGGCAAGAGAAGTGCTGAAAGAAGCAACATAAGTGCAGAAAGAAGCACGAGAGGTGCAGAAAGAGGCAAGAGAGGTGCTGAAAGAGGGAAGAGGGGTACAGAACGAGGCAAGAGGGATGCAGAAAGAAGTCACAGGGGTGCAGAAAGAAGCTAGAGGGATGCAGAAAGAGGAAAGAGAAGTGCAGAAGAAGCAAGAGAGGTGCAGAAAAAAGCGAGAAGTGCAGAAAAAGGGAAGGGGGTGAAGAAAGAGGCAAGAGGGGTGCACAAAAAAGCAAGAGATTTACAGAAAGAAGTAAGAGAAGCGCTGAAAAAAGCAACAGAGGTGCAGAAAGAGGCAAGAGGTGTGGAGAAAGAGGGAAGAGAGGTGCAGAAATAGGCAAGAGAGGTACAGAAAAAGTGAAGTAGGGTGCAGAAAGAGGCAAGAGGGTGCAGAAAGAAGCAAGAGAAGTGCAGAAAAAGGGAAGAAGGGTACAGAAAGAGGCAAGAGGGGTGCAGAAAGAAGCAAAAGAGGTGCAGAAAGAAGCAAGAGAAGCGCAGAAAGAAGCAACAGAGGTGCAGAAAGAGGGAAGAGAGGTGCAGAAAGAGGCAAGAGAGGTGTAGAAAAGGGGAAGAAGGGTGCAGAAAGAGGCAAGAGGGGTGCAGAAAGAAGCAAGAGAGGTGCAGAAAGAAGCAAGAGAAGTACAGAAAGAAGCAACAGGGGTGCAGAAAGAGGCTAGTGGGTACAGAAAGAAGCAAGAGAAGTGTAGAAAGAAGCAACAGAGGTGCAGAAGGAGCCACGAGAACTGCAGAAAGAGGCAAGAGAGCGTTGAAGGAAGAAACAGGCAAAAAAGGTGCAGAAAGAGGGACCAGGCGTTCAGACAGAGGCCAGAGAGGTGCAGAAAGAGGGAAGAGGGATACAGAAAGAGGCAAGAGGGGTGGAGAAGGAAGCAAGAGAGGTGCAGAAAGAAGCAAGAGAAGTGCAGAAAGAAGGAACAGAATTGCATGAAGAGGCACGAAAAGTGCTGAAAGAAGCAACAGAGGTGCAGAAAGAGGCAAGAGAGGGGTACAGAAAGAAGCAAGAGAAGTGCTGAAAGAAGCAAGAGAAGTGCTGAAAGAAGCAACAGAAGTGCAGAAAGAGGCAAGAGAGGTGCAGAAAGAGGCTAGAGAGGTGCAGAAAGAGGGAAGTGGGGTGCAGAAAGAGGCAAGAAGGGTGCAGAAAGAAGCAAGAGAGGTACAGAAAGAAGCAAGAGAAGTACAGAAAGACACAACAGGGGTGCAGAAAGAGGCTAGTGGGTGCAGAAAGAGGCAAGAGAAGTGTAGAAAGAAGCAACAGAGGTGCAGAAGGAGCCACGAGAACTGCAGAAAGAGGCAAGAGCGTTGAAGGAAGAAACAGGCAAAAGAGGTGCAGAAAGAGGGAACAGGCGTTCAGACAGAGGCAAGAGAGGTGCAGAAAGAGGGAAGAGGGATACAGAAAGAGGCAAGAGGGGTGGAGAAGGAAGCAAGAGAGGTGCAGAAATAAGCAAGAGAAGTGCAGAAAGAAGGAACAGAATTGCATGAAGAGGCACGAAAAGTGCTGAAAGAAGCAACAGAGGTGCAGAAAGAGGCAAGAGAGGGGTACAGAAAGAAGCAAGAGAAGTGCTGAAAGAAGCAACAGAAGTGCAGAAAGAGGCAAGAGAGGTGCAGAAAGAGGCAAAAGGGATGCAGAAAGAAGCAACAGGGGTGCAGAAAGAAGCTAGAGGGATGCAGAAAGAGGCAAGAGAAGTGCAGAAGAAGCAACAGAGGTGCAGAAGGAGGCATGAAAACTGCAGAAAGAGAGAAGAGAGTTGCAGAAACAGGCAAAAGAGGTGCAGAAAGATGGAACAGGTGTGCAGACAGAGGCGAGAGAGGTGCAGAAAAAAGGAAGAGGGGTACAGAAAGAAGTAAGAGAAGTTCAGAAAGAAGCAACAGATGTCCAGAAAGAAGCAACAGAAGTGCAGAAATAAGCAACAGAGGTACAGAAAGAGGCATAAGAGGGATGCAGAAAGAGGCAAGAGAAGTGCTGAAAGAAGCAACATAGGTGCAGAAAGAGGCAGGAGAACTGCAGAAAGAGGCAAGAGAGGTGCAGAAAGAGGCAAGAGAGGTGCATAAAGAAGCAAGAGAAGTGCAGAAAGAATCAACAGAGGTGCAGAAAGAATCAACAGAGGTGCAGAAAGAGGCAAGAGCGATGCTGAAAGAGGCAGGAGAATTGCTGAAAGAAGCAACAGAGGTACAGAAAGAGGGAAGAGAAGTGCAGAAAGAAGGAACAGAAATGCAGAATGAGGCAAGAGAAGTGTAGAAAGAGGCATAAGAGGGATGCAGAAAGAGGCAAGAGAAGTGCTGAAAGATGCAACATAGGTGCAGAAAGAGGCAAGAGAAATGCAGAAAGAGGCAAGAGAGGTGCAGAAAGAGGCAAGAGGGGTGCAGAAAGAATCAATAGAGGTGCAGAAAGAAGCAATAGTAGTGCAGAAAGGTGCAAGAGAAGTGCTGAAAGAAGCAACATAGGTACAGAAAGAGGCAAGAGAACTGCAGAAAGAGGCAAGAGAGGTGCAGAAAGAGGCAAGAGAGGTGCAGAAAGAAGCATGAGAAGTGCAGATAGAATCAACAGAGGTGCAGAAAGAGGCAAGAGGGGTGCTGAAAGAGGCAAGAGAAGTGCTGAAAGAAGCAACAGAGGTACAGAAAGAGGGAAGAGAAGTGCAGAAGAAGCAACAGAGGTGCAGAAGGAGGCATGAGAACTGCAGAAAGAGACAAGAGAGTTGCAGAAACAGGCAAAAGAGGTGCAGAAAGAGGGAACAGGTGTGCAGTCAGAGGCAGGACAGGTGCAGAAAGAAGGAAGAGGGGTGCAGAAAGATGCAAGAGGGGTTCATAAAGAAGCAAGAGAGGTGCAGAAAGAAGCATGAGAAGTGCATAAAGAAGCAACAGAGGTGCAGAAAGAAGCAACAGAAGTGCAGAAAGAAGCAGCAGAGGTGCAGAAAGAGGGAAGGTAAGTGCATAAAGAAGGAACAGAAATGCAGAAAGAGGCAAGAGAAGTGCAGAAAGAAGCAACAGAGGTGCAGAAAGAGGCAAGAGAACTGCAGAAAGAGGCAAGAGAGGTGCAGAAAAAGGGAACAAGGGTATAGAAAGAGACAAGAGGGGTGCAGAAAGAAGCAAGAGAGGTGCAAAAAGAAGCAAGAGAAGTGCAGAAAGAAGCAACAAAGGTGCATAAAGAAAGAGGCAACAGGGGTGCAGAATGAGGCAAGAGAGGTGCAGAAAGAGGGAAGAGAGTTGCTGGAAGAAGCAACAGAGGTGCAGCAAGAAGCAAGAGAAGTGATGAAAGAGACAAGAGAGTTGCAGAAAGAAACAAGAGAGGTGCCCAAAAAAGCATGAGAAGTGCAGAAAAAGGGAAGACAGATGCAGAAAGAGGAAAGAGAGGTACAGAAGAAAGAAGCAAGAGGTGCAGAAAGAAGCAAGAGAGGTGCAGAAAGAAGAGAGGTGCAGAAAGCAGAAGAGATGTGCAGAAAGAGGCAAGAGAAGTGCACAAAAAAGAAGAGAGGTCAGAAAGAAGCAAGAGAAATGCAGAAAGAGGCAAGAGAGGTGCAGAAAGAAGCAAGAGTGGTTTGCACACCATTAGTACCAATTTAACACCTGCATTTAGCTATAAGTAACAGGTGACCATTCCAGGTTTGCAAAGGGCCTTCCACCATGCTGTAACACTTGCCGCTGCATTTTTGTTAACGTCTGAGCCGTTTGAGGTAGAAACAAGGTTTTTTTTGTTCAAATCTGCAGATTATGCAGAAGATGATGGATTATGTGGCAAATACGGTAAATGTATAATTGTGCGAAAATCGGTGCAGCCAAACAGTCGCATAATTCCAGTGGCCCTGCTCATACCTCTGAGTAGGTCCAGAAGTACTCCTCAGTGGTTCCTTCTTTTTTTTGTCTCATTGAGTTTATAGTTTATCTTCTATGGAAACGAGGAAGACTAAACCTAAGGTTACCGCTCCACAACACAGACTACCATCCCACATAACTACTCCCCATAACACATAATCTGACTCTACATAATTCATATACACTAAATACCACATACTTTCTATCCACATAATTTCACAGCACAACATACCACATAATTCCACTACACACAACGTACATCCACTCCACTCCATAAAACATTAGTAAAAAATGTTTACATTTACAAATCCAATAGCTTTAACTCTCGCAAATGCGAGACCTATTACATTGAAAATGCTTCTTTAGTAGTCGTATTTGCAGAGTGGTGGAGAAAGGAAGCTGGGCCTCCAACCAGCGCTCAGGAATTCTGCTGCGTAGGGCTTACAGGAGGTAACAGGAGGGCTTCTCGGCCCCCAAAGTCCCTCAGGAGTAAAGTGGACTTCATCCCCCAACCAGTAGTGTGCCAGGAGGTGCGTTTGCAGAGTGGTGGAGAAAGGTGGGCGTGGCCTCCGAAGACCTCTTAGCAATCCCACTGTGTGGGACTCACTGGAGGTAACAGAAGGGGTAGTTGTCCCCCAAGGACATCCTTGGGGGCCAACTACCCCTCCTATAACCTCCAGTAAGTCCCAAACAGCAGGATTGCTAAGTTCTTATAGCAGGACATACCCCCTTTGCCCACCACTCTGCAAACGCGCTCCCTGGCGCGCTATTGGATGAGGATTGAGGTCCCCT
Organism: Calotriton arnoldi; assembly: GCA_963921515.1. Lineage (NCBI taxonomy): Eukaryota > Metazoa > Chordata > Amphibia > Caudata > Salamandridae > Calotriton > Calotriton arnoldi. The sequence continues at coordinate 822,645 of CAWUFW010008264.1, forward strand.
TTGCTGCTGCAGTTCCTTAGGGGCCAACTAGCCTACCTGTTACCTCCAGTAAGCCCCACACAGTGGGATTGTTGAGAGGTGGACACAGGCCATGCCCCCTTTCTCCACCACTCAGCAAACGCACCTCCTGGCGTGCTCTTGGTTAGGGGATGATGTCCCCTTGCCTCCTGAGGGTCCCTGGGGGCCAACTAGCCCTCCTCTTACCTTTAGTAAGCCCCACACAGTTGGGTTGCTGAGAGTGGTCAGAGGCCACGCCCCCTTTTTACACCACTTTGCAATCGCACCTCCTGTCGCACTTCTGCTTGGACGATGAAGTCCACTTTAGTCCTGAAGCTCTCAGGACGAAAGGGGACATCATCGCCCCACAAGCAGTGCGCCAAGAGGCGTGTTTGCAGAGTGGTGGAAAAAGTGGCGTGGACTCCGACGGCCTCTCAGCAATCCCACTTTGTGGGGCTTACGGGAGGTAAGAGGTTGGCTAGTTGGCCCCTAAGGACCCTCAGTAGGGAAGGGGACTTCATCCCCAAACCTAGAACGCGCAAGGAGATGCGTTTGCAGAGTAGTGGTGAAAGGGGGTGGGGCTTCCAGGAATTGCGGAGCTTCCTTTTTATTTTTTTTATTTTAGGAAAGGGGGCTGTGTGGCCCCCCTTCCCCTGCGGCCAGACCCACTTTTCATTTTTTTTTTTAAATACAAAGGGAGACCGATTCTGGCCCCGGGGAGCCCGGCCAATTTTTTTATTTTATTTTAGTTTTAGTTTTAAGGTAGGGGGCAAGTGGCCTTCCTCCCGGGCCATTTCCGGCCCAGGGACCCCATCTCCCGGGGCATGGCCATCTTTAAAGGGACCGTGGGGGAGCCCCAAGGCCCATGTGGTCCCGGCCGGCTCCCGCCTCCTGCGGGGGCCGGCATTGCTTTTTACCCAGAGGGAGCTGCTAACATGCAGCTCCCAAGGGGGTAAAAAGCAAAGTGTACTCGCTTTGAACAAGCGAGAGCAAAATGCTCTTGCTTGTTCAAAGCGAGTGCACTGTTTGCTATGGGATGGCGGGAGCAGTGCTCCCGCCATCCCATAGCAAACTGCAATGTCCCGGGGGTGGGCACCCCGGGACATTGCTGGAGCCAGCCCTGGGGGGTGGCGGTCCCCAGGGCCATGAAGGGCACTTGGAGGGGGGCAGCGAGGCTCCCCTCCCATTGTCTTTAAAGCCCCGGGTAGTTGGTGGTCCCCAGGACCCCTATATTTACATGTTCTATGCCTGAGGAGGTGGTGGTCCCTGGGTCAGTGTGGGGGGAAGGAGCCCCCCCACACTACATTATATTTAAACAAAGTCCAGGGGAGGTGGCATCCCCGGGGCTGCGGGGGCCCCCGCACTCTAACTAAACATTGCCCCCGGGACCTGGCCCACCCGGGGGGCTTCAAGAAAATAAAGTGCGTTCGTTTTTTAATCCGGCCGAATTTTTTTTTTTTTTTTTAAATGCTTTTTTTGGCCCTCGGGGTCCCTGTTTCTACCCTGCCCCCTTTTCTTCTTTTTCACCTTTTTTCTTGTGACTCAATTCAACGGAGTCACAAGATGGCTGCCATCACTTCCTGGTTTGAAGTGTTGGCAACCAATCAGAAGTCAGCTCGTGCTCGGTAGGGTTTGCGGATCCACCACGGTCACCAGATACTAATATTTTGAATTTCTCAGGAACCACTGAACAGATTTACACCATTTAAAGCACAGAGTGCACTCTGGACCAAGAGCTACCTCTCTGCCAAATTTGGTGTAATTATGTCAGCAGTTCGGGCTGTAGCTGCGACAAAAGTTTCCTATGGAAATTAACATGGAGAAAACGTGTTTTGGGACCCCCCTTTTTTCTCGGCCCCCGCTTGACAAATCACCCTGAAACTTTTAAGACAGGAGCTGACCGGAGCAGGCCATTAGTTTTGAAAATTTCGCAAAGATTCATCAAACGTCGCCAAAGAAATTGGCAAAAGAAAAAACGCTTTTTGAATAGAAACAAAGTCCTAACTATAACTACCTACTGGCGACCGCCAGTAGGTGATATATATATATATATATATATATTTGATGATATATATATATATATTGAACCTGTCGTGAGGGATTTAATATGTGAGGTCGGAAGCAGTGCCTGAAGGGGCGCAAGTTGCAGTTACCTCATTAAACTATAGATGGTGAATTTCAGCAGCGCTTTTTTTGTTTAAAATTGCATTTTGTTAACTGACATTTTCTCCTAACTATAACGTCACTTTAGCTTTTTTGACAGCAAATTTCTAATCTTTTTAAAGTAAAGTAAGATCTTAATGCCCTACCTAACCATAACATCATATAACATCACTTTAACCATTATTTCAGTGACTTTCTAGGTTTTTTTCATGCAATGTATGATCTTGCTGAAATACCTAACTAATGGCACTGGCTTGCAGTGGCCAAGGTCTACACCAAACCCAATTGGGGGACAGGCAGCACCCACGCACGTTCAGCCAATAAGAGCACTTGTCACAACATAAGGCAGTGTCATTTTAAAAAAGGATGGCCTATTGGCTTTGTCAAGTGGTGACCACATCAATATACACAGCAAGTCTATTGGCTTTGCCATAGGGTCACCACATCATTATATAAAGCAAGCCTAGTGGCTTGTCATGGGGTGGCCACATCAATATACAAAGTAGGACTGTTGGCTTTCTAAAAGGGCCATCATATCAATTTATGAAGGCAAGCTTATTGGCTTTGTCAAGGAGTCACCATCTTAATAAAACAGCAATCATGTTTTGATTACAAATTAAAACCAATATAATTCAATACAATATTCAAAGGCATTCATTACTAATAACAGCAATATTTGTCAGTGCACCTTTAAATAAAGCATATGGGTTCAAAACAACAATAAATAGTGTCAGAGTCTTTCTTTCACACTCCTCAGGCCACATAATGCAGCCACAAGACCAGCCACCAGAGGTCCCTGCAATCTTCAGCTGAAGATCAAAAGCTCCAGCTCTGGAAATGCTGATAAACACCATAAGCTTTTTCTTGGGTCACGCCGTATACACCCCAGGAAACATAGGGTTTCTTTTAAAAATTGTTTTCTGGGAGGCTGCTGTACTCACTGCCGACCCCCACAACATTTTTGTAGCATATTGGTGGTGCCCCGGTCCCTCCTGGGACACCAACACCTTCCATATTGTTGAGGGATTACCAGGGGAATCCCAAGGCTCTGCGGCCCTACCTGCTCACCAGCCAGCACCCATTCTAGGGAGCGATCAGAAATCACCCACTATCTAGCTGCCCGATGGGGACTGTGGGGATCCCCATCCAGAACCCATCCTCGGGTGCCACCGCTCAATGCGCTCCGACAGGAGGAAACTATTCTTACTTCTTTTGCCAGGGGGGAGCAATTCAGCATTCCCTGCCCATGCCTTCGCAGGTATGTAAAGTAAATCTACCAGGTGTCCCAGAAATGGGGTCCCCAGAGCACTAAACCTGCATCGGGATCTGGGGGATTACAATTTTAAAATAAAAAAGTGCCAAAACCCTGCCCACCCTGCAGGATTTTAATGAAAAAGGGTGGCCCGACCTTTAAAAAAAAATTCAGTCCAGCGGGGGTACTGCAAGACTGCAAAACATTAAAAAATAATTAATTTTGACCCTGGGAGGCCTTCTGGACCCTCCTCAAGGGAAGGGGATCAGGGTATCCCTATCATGCACCCTTATATCTGTTTTAAAAAGTATTTTCAGGACATGGGTAAAAGTCTCTGAGTCCTGTAATGGCCAATCACTTTTATTAAACATTGAACTGTCTGAATTAATTAAATATACATTTCATTATAATTATTGGACATTTTTTGACAAAGACAATACGTTTGCTTTATATATGTTGAGATCCTGACCCCTTCATAATGCAAATAGGCCCACTATTTTATTTGCTGTTCTGACCCTTTCACAAAGTCAATAGATATGCCTTCCTTAAAATTACACTCCTTATACTTAGCCATGCGTGCCCGTGGAAGATTGAATTCCAGGCACTGCCCCAAACCGATTGTTGTACATGGCTGATACACAGCAGGGGGTTGGGCACCAGCAGGTGTTGGGCACAGGGCCTGGTTTGTGGCCAACCCCAAGGGTTCAGGGGCCTTGGAACTCTCCCCTGCGCCACCAGGGCACCCACCTCAAATAAAAAAAAGGCCACCTTCTGCCAGGCGTGCTGACACGGTTGAAGGCAAACACAATGTGAGGGGTCAAGGCCTCAAGTAACTATGACTCGCACCCTCAATATGCACTGCTAATTAGCTTCCATGTTAAAATTACTATAGGGCTGGAGTTACTGTTACTTGAGAATTCTGTAACTGGTGAATTTCAGTGGTTTAGTACATTTAAAAAGGTACGTTTTAACTGACATTTTCACCTAACTACAACATCTCTTTAACCTTTGGTTGGCATTTTTTGGTTTACTTATAACTTTGGCGCCATTTGACAAATCTTCAAGAAACTTCCCAGAAAAAGTGTCATCCACCTCAGCTCCTTCCTCGAAACTTTCACAGTGATCCATAAAGTAATGGGCAGAGAAAAAAAGGTGGGTCCCGAAACACGTTTTTCTCACTCATTTTTTCCATAGGAAATTTTCACACAAATACAGCCCAAACGGCTGAACGGATTTACACCAAATTTGGCGCAAAGCTAGATCGTGCATGGATTTTGTGCTTTGATGTAAATTCATTCAATATTTTTGAGAAATTCAGCCTCAAAAACATTGTATATTTCCCGCCTCGGAGGATCTGGGAAATCAACAGATCTCAAAATTCGATCTGATTGGCTGTCTCCACATCAACAACGGTTTTGCAGCAGCCATCTTAGGATTCAGTACTCAATCACTTGTCCTGCAAAAAAGATTTTAAAAAAGATATAAATGGGCAGGGTATGGACAGGCCTGGTGGGGGGGCAAAAACATATATTTTTTCATTTTTCCACAAATTCTTAAAGGATCCAAAAATAGGGTGCAAAATAAAAAAAAAAAAAAAAAAGTGGGAACTCCCTCATTGTAAGAAAATAAACCCTACAGGGTGAGCTAGGGCCCAGCGGAGCAGCACAAAGGATTTGGAAGGAGAGGGGGGCATGTTGCCACCTCCCGCAGCCTTCTTCAGGTCCTGGGGACCCCATCCCCCAGGGCCAAATGAAAAAATAGGTAGAGAGCGTGCGGCCCCCCCACCCGAGTATCATCAGGCTCCAGGGTCCCCAATCCCTGGGCTGTTATTTTAATTTTGAGGTTGGGTTTGTGGCCTCCCTCCCCAAGCCTTTTCAGACCCTGGTGACCCCATCTCCAGGGACGTTATTTTAAATTTGGGGAGGGCGGCAAGGGAGCACCCCCTCCCCAATCAGAGATTAGCCCCGGGGACCTCATCTCCTGTGGCCCGATATTCTGCATTGTCCCAGGGAGCCCATCCTTGGGACACTCTGGTTCCCACTCTGGGAGAGTGTGGGCGTACCCTGCCTGCACTCTCCCGGACAGGGAATAGAGTTCTGGTCTGCCAGGTGGGAGCAGTTAAAAATGCTACTCCTGCCTGGGTGGGAGCAAAGGAAAGGTGCTGGTTCCTGGTGAGTTGACAGTAGGGTTCGGGGGCCTTGGGGCTCTCCCCCATGGTACCAGGGCACCCATCTCAAATTTTAATCTTCTGCCAGGTGAGCTGGTTGGAGCCACTGGTGCACTGGGACTCCCCCATAGCTCCTAAACAAAATTTAAGATGTGTGTGTCCTGGCTGGGCACCAGGACACCCACAAAAATGAAAACAAAAAAAATGTGAGTAATAAATGAGCGGGCAGAGACGCTCATTTATTATTCACTACTCCAGCCTCATAATGCCCTAGGGCTTTTTTTAAATTACTATTTTCTTGGTGGCGCTTCTAGAAGAGGAAGGGTCACCACCAAACAGGAGGAAGAGCAGGAAGATGAGTGAGTTAGAGAAATACACATGTGAATAAAGTTATTGGTTATTTTTGGACAAAGATGATTGATGCACACCCCTAAAATAAAGCCAAAAGGCTCCTTTTTATATTTTGGCGTTGTGACCCTTTGACACAGTCAGTAAGTCTTATTGACTGAATCCAGGCCCTGCGACCAACTGCTTGTTGTGCACTGCCAAAGGCAATGCATTGTGAACAATTGGGTACTGGCAGAGGGTTGGGCACAAGGCCTGCCCTGCACCCAATCCCAAACTGCGCATGGTCAAGGTTCATGTGCACAGGGTGGTTGGTTGCCTGTGAGGGGTTGGGTGGTTGGGTGCCAGCAAGGGGTTGGGTACAGGGCCTGACCACAAGCCAGAACCTGTGGCCAACTGGACACTGGGCATGTCCAAAGACTGTGCACAGGGGGGATTAGGGTGCTCGCAGCCAGAGCCTGAGACCAACTGTATGCCATGCACAGTGATGGATATCTTACTTTACTTTAAAAAAACATAGATATTCACTGAAGAAACCAAAGGTTAAAGTATTGTTATAGTTAGGAATTGTAATAATATGTAAGTTTACATTTAAAAAAACCTTAGAAATTCATTGAAAAAAACTAAAGGTTAAAGGGATGTTATAGTTAGGTAGAAATGTCAGTTAAAACGTATTGTTTTAAACTAACAAAGCCACTGAAATTCACCAATTATAGTTATCTCAAGTAAATATAATTCATGCCATAAAGTAAATCTGACTTACGCCCTCGCCACGCACTGCTAATTACCTCACATATTATATTACTCATGACATGTTCTATGACACCATTGATTACATCAGAGCAATATCTGAAATGACATCATTGATGACAACACTGTGCATGGTGGGGCAAAAGTTAGAATTACTTTAGGGCACGAGTTATAGTTACTAGAGACAACTAGAACTGGTGAATTGTAGTGCTGGTTATATATATATATATATATATATATATATATATATATATATATATATATAGTTATAGTTATATATATATATCCATTACCTACTGGCGGTCGCCAGTAGGTAATTATAGTTAGGACCTTGTTTCTATTCAAAAAGCATTTTTTCTTTTGCCAATATCTTTGGCGCCGATTGACGAATCTTCCCGAAATTTTCAAAACTAATGGGGCGCTCCGGTCAGCTCCTGTCTTGAAAGTTTTGGGGTGATTCGTCAAGCGGGAGCCGAGAAAAAAGGGGGGCCCCAAAAAGCATTTTCTCCATGTTAATTTCCATAGGAAATTTTGGAACAGGCTACAGCCTGAACTGCTGAACGGAATTATACCAAATTTGGCAAAAAGGTAGCTCTTGGTTCAGAAAGCAACCTTCTTTTTAAATGGTGTAAATCCGTTCAGTAGTTGCTGAGAAATTCAAAAAATAAAAATATCGATATCTGAGCACTGAGGAGGAGTCACGACTCCTCCTGAGCACTAGCTGACTTCTGATTGGCTTCCAACACTCCAAACCAGAATGTGTTGGCAGCCATCTTGTGACTCGGTAACCGAGTCACAAGAAAACAGTTAAAAAAACATTAAAAAACAAGAAAAGGGGGCAGGGTAGAAACACCCTGACCCCCTAGGCCTGCTCAGGGGGCCCCGGGGCCAAAAAAAGCATTTTTTTTTTAAAAATCGGCCGAATTCGCGCTGGGTGCGTGAATCCAGCCGAGAAAACAAAAAAAATAAAGCGCAGGCTGCCGCGCTACGTTATTGTTAAGCCCCCGGGTGGGCCAGGTCCCGGGGGCAATGTGGAATTATATAGCGGGGGCCCACGGCCCCCCCGCAGGCCCGGGGACCGCCACCTCCCAGGGGCATAATGAAAATAAGGGCGGGGGAGCCTCACGTGCCCTCCCAAGCACCGGGGACCACCATCTCCCCGGGGCTTTGATGAAATTAGGGTGGGGGGCCTCGCGGGTCCCCCAAGCCCCGGGGACCGCCACCTCCCTGGGGTTTTGAAAATAATTAGTGTGGGGGGGCTCAAGCCCCCCCACACTGCCCCGGGGACCACCACCTCCCTGGGGCATCGAATATATAAATACAGGGGTCTGTTGCGGCCCCTCGGCCCCGGGGTCCACCACCTCACCAGAGCTATTTACATGTTGGAGGGGGTGCCAGGCGGCCCCCCTCGTGGAGCCCTCTATGGCCCTGGAGACCGCCACCCCCCAGGGCTGGCTCCTGCAATGTCCTGGGGTGCCCACCCCCGGGACATTGCCGTTTGCTATGACAGGGCGGGAGCACGGCTCCCACCATGTCATAGCAAACCCTGCTTTGCGGAAGCGAGAGCAGGAAACCTGCTCTCGCTTCCATAAAGCAAAGCAGATTGCTTTTGGGCAAAGGGAGCTGCATGTCAGCAGCTCCCCTTGCTCAAAAGCAATGCCGGCTCCCGCAGGAGGCGGGGAGCCGGCTGAGACCGTGGGGGCATTGGGGATCCCCCATGGTCCCCAACACTAAGGGACAGCCCCAGGTGATGGGGTCCCCTGGGCCAGAAGTGGTCCGGGAGGGGGGCCATGTGGCCCCCCTCCCTTTATTTAAAAAAAAGAATGGCCGGGCCCCGGGGGAGGGGGTGCCCGGGGCTGAAATCAGCCTGGGGAAGGGGGCCACGAGGCCCCCCTCCTCAAATAAAAATAATTAAAATAATGGCCAAGCCCCGGGGATGGGGTCCACGGGGTCAATAGTGGCCCCCTTCCCTTTAATTAAGTTTTATTTTTAAAAAGCAGAAGGCCGGCCCTGGGGATGGGGCCCCCGGGGCCATAATTGGCCTGAGGAGGGGGGCCACGTGGCCCCCCTCCAAATTTATTAAATTAAAAAAACTGTCTGGCCATGCCCAGGGGAATGGGGTCCCCAGGGCCGAAATTGGCCCCGGGAGGGGGGCCGCGCGCCCCCTTCCTGTTTTTGTTTTTTTAAATGTGCAGGCCCTGGGGTTGGGGTCTCCAGGGCCCAAAACATATTGAAAGAAGAAGGCCACACAGCCCCCCTTCAAATATTTTTTTTTTTAAAAAGCCGGCATCTCGCCGGAGGCCGCGCCCCCTCCCTGCACCACTCGCTTTCTAAGTTGGATTGCTGAGAGGTGGTCCGAGGCCACGCCCCTTTTTACACCACTCTGCAAACGTGCCTCAGGACTAAAGTGGACTTCATCCCCCAAATAGCAGTGCGCCAGGAGGCGTGTTTGCAGAGTGGTGTAAAAAAGGGGAGTGGCCTTGGACCACTCTCAGCAATCCAGCTGTGTGGGACTTACTGGAGGTACCTGTTGGGCTAGTTGGCCCCCAGGGACCCTCAGTATTCAAGGGGACTTAATCCTCCAACTTAGAACACGCCAGGAGGGGCGTTTGCAGAGTGGTGGAGAAAGGGGGCATGGCCTGTGTCCAGCTTTCAGCAATCCCACTATCTTGGACATACAGGAGGTATCAGGTAGGCTAGTTGGCCCCTAAGGACCCCCAGCAGCGAAGGGGACTTTAATCCCCATCCAAGAGCGCGCCAGGAAGTGCGTTTGCAGAGTGGTGGGGATGGGGCGTGGCCTGCTATGACAACTTAGCAATCTTGCTGTGTGGGACTTATTGGAGTTAATAGGAGGAGTAGTTGGCCCCAAGGATGTCCTTGGGGGCCAACTACCCCTCTTGTTACCTCCAGTAAGTCCCACACAGTGGGATTGCTAAGACGTCTTTGGAGGCCATGCCCCCCTTTCTCCACCACTCTGCAAACACGCCTCCTGGCAGACTACGGGATGGGGGATGAAGTCCAATTTACTCCTGAGGAACTTTGGAGGCCAAGAAGCCCTCCTGGTACCTCCTGTAAGTCCTACGCAGCAGAATTCCGGAGCGCTGGTCGGAGGCCCAGCACCCTTTCTCCACCACTCTGCAAACGCAACTACTAGTTAAAGAAGTGTTTGCAATGTAATAGGTTTCGCATTTGCGAGAGTTAGAGCTATTGGTGATGTAAATGTAAGAGTTTTTTAATAATGTTTTTCGGAGTGGAGTGGATGTACGTTGTGTGTAGTGGAATTATGTGGTAAGTTGTGCAGTGAAATTATGTGGATAGAAAGTATGTGGTATTTATTTTATAGGAATTATGTAGAGTGGAATTATGTGTTATGGAGAGTAATTATGTGGTATGGTAGTCTGTGTTGTGGAGTGGTAACCTCAGGTTTAGTCTTCCTCGTTTCCATGCAAGCTAAACCATGAACTCAATGAGACAAAAAAAAAGAAGGAATCACTGAGGAGCACTTCTGGACCTACTCAGAGGTATGAGCAGGGCCACTGGAATTATGCGACTGTTTGGCCGCACCAACTTTTGCACAATTATACATTTTCCGCATCAGCCACATAATTCATCATCTGCTGTCTAATCTGCAGATTTAAAAAAAAAGCCTTGTTTCTAGCTCAAACGGATCAAACGTTACCAAAAATGCAGCAGCAAGTGTTACAGCATGGTGGAAGGTCCTTTGTAAACCTAGAATGGTCACCTGTTACTTATTGCTAAATGTGGGTGTTAAATTGGTACTAATGGTGTGCAAGCCACTCTTACTTCTTTCTGCGCCTCTCTTGCCTCTTTCTGCAATTCAGCTGCTTCTTTCTGCACCTTTATTTCTTTTTCTGCACTTCTCTTGCCTCTTTCTGCACATCTCTTCTACTTTCTGCACCCCTCTTGCCTCTTTCTCCACCCCTCTTCCCCCTTTCTGCATGTCTGTTGCTTCTTTCTGCACTTCTCTTGCCTCTTTCTCCACCCCTCTTCCCTCTTTCTGCATCTCTGTTGCTTTTTTCTGCACTTATCTTGTGTCTTTCTGTAACTCTCTTGCTTCTTTCTGCACCCCTTGTGCCTCTTTCTCACCCCTCTTCTCTTTCTGCACTCGTCTTGCCTCTTTCTGCAACTCTGTTCCTTCTTTCTGCACTTCTTTTGTTACTTTCTGCACCTCTATTGCTTCTTTCTGCACCCCTCTTGCCTCTTTCTCCATCCCTCTTCCCTCTTTCTGCACATCTGTTGCTTCTTTCTCACCTCTCTTGTTTCTTTCTCCACCCCTCGTCCCTCATTCTGCACCTCTGTTGCTTCTTTCTGCACCTCTCTTGCATCTTTCTGCACCCCTCGTGCCTCTTTCTGCACCCCTCTTCCCTCTTTTTGCACCCTCTTGCCTCTTTCTGCACACCTGTTCCCTCTTTCTGTACCCCTGCTGCCTCTTTTTGCACCTCTGTTCCTTCTTTCTGCACCTCTCTTGTTTCTTTTTGTATCCCTCTTGCCTCTTTCTCCACCCCATTTCCCCCTTTCTGTATCTCTGTTGCTTCTTTATGCACTTCTCTTGCTTCTTTCTGCACCTCTCTTGCTTCTTTCTGCACCCCTCTTCCCTCTTTCTGCACTCCTCTTGCCTCTTTCAGCATCTCTGTTGCTTCTTTCTGCACTTCTCTTGCTTCTTTCTGCACCCCTCTTGCCTCTTTCTGTGCCCCTTTTGCCTCTTTGTGCACCTCTCCTGCCTCTTCCTGCACCTCTCTTGCCTTTTTCTGCAGTTCTCTTGCCTCTTTCTGTACCTCTGTTGCTTCTTTCTTCACTTTTTTGCCTCTTTCTGCACCCTTCGAGCCTCTTTCAGCACCTCTGTTGCTTCTTTCTGCACTTCTCTTCCTTTTTTTTGCACCCTCCTGCCTCTTTCTGTACAACTCTTGCCTCTTTGTGCACCTCTCCTAGCTCATTCTGCACCCCTCTTGCCTCTTTTTGCACCTCTGTTAGTTCTTTCTGCACTGCTCTTGCTTCTTTCTGTACCTCTTTTGCAAATTTCTGTATCCCTCTTGCCTCTTTCTGCACCTTCTTCCCTATTTCTCCACCTCTCTTGCTTCTTTCTGCACTTCTCTTGCTTCTTTCTGCACTGCTCTTGCTTCTTTCTGCACCTCTCTTGCAAATTTCTGTATCCCTCTTACCTCTTTCTGCACCCCGTTCCCTCTTTCTGCACCTTTCTTGCCTGTTTCTGCACCTCTCTTGCCTCTTTCAGCACCTCTGTTGCTTCTTTCTGCACTTCTCTTGCCTCTTTCTGCACCTCTTACTTAGAGGTAGTTTTAATCCCCCTGCCCTATTATGTACTAGGGCCTTACAGGGGAGGTCGTGCCAATCACAGGGTACCCCAACCCATAGTGTACCCTAGTGTATGTAGGTGTTTTCACTGTATTCTAAGTGTCTTTCAGCATAGCACTGGCTCTGGGCCTGGTTAGTCAGAGTCAGTTACCACCAGTACCAGTCAGCAAAAAGTTGGGGGCACAGGATGACTTTGCAACAAGGCCTCTTTCTGCCCCTCTGTTGGTTCTTTCTGCATATCTCTTGCTTTTTTCTGCACCTTTCTTCGTCTTTCTGGACTTCTGTTGCCTCTTTCTGCATTTCTCTTGCTTCTTTCTGTGCTTTTCTTCCTCTTTCTGCACATGTCCTACCTCTGTAGGCATAGTTAGAAATTAGCATTTAAAAAACCTTTGAAATTCACTGAAAAAAACCATAGGGTTCAGGGACGTTATAGTTTGAAATTAGCATTTAAAAAACCTTAGAAATTCACTGAAAAAACCATAGGTTTCAGGGACGTTATAGTTAGAAATTAGCATCTAAAAAACCTTAGAAATTCACTGAAAAAACCACAGGTTTCAGGGAGGTTATAGTTAGTTGGACATTTCACTCGTACATAACCAGAGAAATTCGGCTGTTATAGTTAGTTGAGCTAACTATAACTCGCGCCCCCGCAATGCACTGCTGATGACGTCACATATTACATCATTCATGACGTGGTCAGTGACATCACTATTGACATCACTGATGACATATCAAATGACATCACTGATGACATCACCCACGTGATAATCTGATGCACCTCCTCAAACCCTAATTTAACCCTTGATACACCAACTCTAAAATACAGACTACCATTTTCGAAACCATAGACATACCAATACCAGTTACTACATACCCACTCACTGATTCCTAGGTCTACACACACATCCACTCATTCACCCATACAGTTACTCATACATGCAGTCACTCATCAATACAGCACTATCATATGCACTCATACACCTATACAGACACTCACACACCACCACTCATCCATAGAGTTACTCACACATCTAGTCAGTCATGCAAAGAATCAACCACACTCCCATTTACTCACCTATAAAGTTATACACACACCACCTCACTTATTCATACAGATACTAACACATACTTAGTCTCTTATACAATCACTGAGACAAGCACACACTCATCCATACAGCCACTCTCACAATCTCTCACTCTCACGTATAGTCATTTATATACTCCAACACTCACATTTACTGCCTTTCACATATGTAGTTACTCACACATGTACCACTGAGACATCCATTCACTCACCAACACACCCATACACACACTCACCCACCCATACAGCCCTTCACAGATGCACTCTTGAACCCATACACCCAGTGAATCACCCACTCACACATCTATGCACAGAGTCACACACTCCCCACCCACCCACACAGACACTCAGGCACCCATACAGATACTCAGACAACCAATCAATAACCCATATAGACACTCATGTAGCTACTCACCAACCCATGCAGCCGCTTACACACCAACTAACAGACTGATACAGACATTCACACAGTTTAGTCACTAACCCATGCATTCAGTAAGACACGTTTAATCACTCACTTATACAGTCAGTCACACACCTACTAAATCATCCATTCAGACACTCATACACCCACTCATTCTTCAATACACCTTGGCATTTATATATATAATACATATTTAAACTTTACAGAAACACACAGTCACTGGATGATGTCATCAGTGATGTCATTAGTGATGTCATTTGAGATGTCATCAGTGATGTCACTGACCATGTCATGAATGATGTAATATGTGATGTCATCAGCAGTGCATTGCGGGGGCGCGAGTTATAGTTAGCTCAACTAACTATAACAGCTGAATTTCTCTGGTTTTGTATGAGTAAAATGTCCAACTAACTATAACGTCCCTGAAACCTGTGGTTTTTTCAGTGAATTTCTAAGGTTTTTTAAATGCTAATTTCTAACTATAACGTCCCTGAAACCTATGGTTTTTTCAGTGAATTTCTAAGGTTTTTTAAATGCTAATTTCTAACTATAACGTCAGTGAATATTATATATATATGTGTGTATATATATATATATATTTTTTTTTAAACCTTGATTTGTCAGTTTCAATAAACAGTCAGCAGCAGTACATATCATCGTACAGGTTGAGTACACGATGCGTCAAGTTCTTATGATAAAAGTCTTACAAGCATTTGACACATTCTTACCTATCCAATACATTATGCATTTGATTTTTCCAAACCTCATATGCACCGTCATCCTGCATCTCGCTCACATCTGTCTCTGTACAATCTGTGCAATCTGTGGAGTCAGTTTCCTCACCTGGATTTAAGATAGCATCACATAGCTTTCTCCACTCTCTAAGATCATCAACCAGTTTGTCATCCCTCTTATTTAATTTCATGTGGGTCTCCACAGCCAGCGTCCATTCTTGTACATCTCAGTGTCAATGTTCTACTGTGGGAGCATGCAGACCCATCCAGGTGATGACAACTCTATGACAAGCTAACACCAAGGCCAGCTGTAAGTATTTATACAACATTTTACGTTTCTTTGGTTTTTGATGTGGACTTGTAAGCAGTGTAGTGGTGTGTTGTCTTCATGGATATGTGTGATACCATGCACATCAGACACCACCTGCTTCCAGTAGCCCTGTACCAAGGGGCACCACCAAGCTAAGGTTAAAAAATCGGCACTACTGGCTCCACATCGTGGACAATCGTAAGGTCTTACAGGGTTTATTCTGTGGAGCATCTTTGGGGTCATGTATGTCTGATGTAGAAAGTTATAATGCACCAGTTTACAAGAGGCATTGCATGACACTGTACGTGTAAGCTCAGTAATGGTGGTCCATGCACTGCCCTCTAATGGGGTTCCGAGGTCCACATCCCGGCTAGCGATGCGACCAGCAGGTAAGTTTTCTTTATTTTTTATTTTCTACCCCCCACCCCACCACCATTTCCTACCAGCCGCCACTGCATTACATTACTGTGGTTACACTGCACTTGATTACTATAGAGTTACCTGACAGACAGCTGCTGTGCTGGAAGTATATGTTACAGTTTGCATAGCAGAATGTTTTACTGAAATGGATGAGAAAGATAATTAAGTACCCCTAGAAATGTGTCTCCATTTTACCTTTCTAGAACACCAACCAAAATTTCTATACAAAAAGAAAGCCCTCATTTAGTTCATTTACTGTAGTATCCCCTGTAGAAAATGCTTTTAGTTTTACAACTTTGATTCTAGCAAGATGGCGTTCAGGTGTGCCACAGTTTTGTCAAAATTACAGAATGTTTTCACTCTACTTGTGCATTAGAACACTGAGGGGATGCCACAGTAGAGCACTGGGGGATCAACTGAGAGGCTACTGCTTCTGTTGAAAGTACGTTTCCATTATCATTTGAGTTTTTTTGCTGACATGGATGAGAAAGATATTTGATAACTCACAGAAAATATGTTCTCTTTTTAGCTTTTTAGAGCACTAACCATAATTTCTATGACAAAATGACTCCCCTCATTGTCTTCATTTTTAAAGTAACTGCTTTCAGCTTTACAGCTTGATTCCATCAAGATGCAGATCAGGTGTGCCATACTTGAGTCGTAAATACAGAATGTTATCGCTCTGCTTGTTCATTAGAACAGTGTGAAAATCTGCAATAGAACACCAAGGAATAACCCAACCAGCTCTGGCTGGCGAAAGTAAATATTTTACTCAGAATATCAGACTTTATTGCCACAAGACTGAGGCAGATTGTGTGAACCTATAGAAAATGTGCTCTCACTTGAGCTTCTGGAGCACCTTTGATAGCCTCGGTGAGGAAAATCCTAAAACAAAACAGTTTTCGCTCAAACATGGTTCATCAAATCCAAGTAGAAGGGCGGCATTTTTCACATGGTAAAATCGCCTAGGAATTTACTAGAATTGCTAAAGTTAGTATAGCACCACTAATAAATGATTTTTATTGTGACTAAAATCTGTCATCACCCTTCATATGTGTTCCTTTTTGTGACCCTCAAAAAAAGGCTTTTACTACGAAGCTTTTCAATGTAGCACCATGACCTTGAGTCCTGTAGTTGCTGCTACAACAAGTTGTCCATATTGTGGACAGCCAATTAAGGGGGTTCCCTTGGGAAACCCCACATGCCTCTGGGGGGGTCACAGTGTGTTCCCCCCTCACCATTATATATTTTTTATTCAAGGTCAGGACACAAGAACTGTGTCCCCGAGTACTGTAATGGCTGCCACAGCATATTGTTCATGTTGTGACCAACCATTGAAACTCATAAGTCAAAACCCACAAACCATGTCAATCAAATTTTTGTTTTTTACACAATGTGATTGGCTGGATTAGAGCTGAATTGTTTTTTTTTACCATCTTGAAATGCACTAACTCAGGAGTTTTGTGGTGTGAAAATACATTTCCACAGCCATGGGGGAGAGGGCTAACCAGAAAGATGATTATCCCAAGGACAGTGATGAGGGTTACCTACATGTGTCAAAAATATAAGGCATTCCTGAAAAAAATAGTGCCTCTTTCATCATACAACATGCAAACTGGAACCGACTCACGAGCTCGCCAGCAAGCATTTTAAGTAAGTGCTGGATAAAACCACCATTTTGTTCCTGTCTCATGAGTAATGTAATTTCAGATGCCATCAGTAATGTTATGAATGATATCACACAACATGTTATGGGTGATATAATGTATGAGATCAAAAGCAGTGCATAACAATTGCGCAGATTATAGTTACTTTGGTTAACTATAACTGATGAATTTCAGTGTGTTTTGAGTTTAAAATGGTATTTTTAACTGACATTTTCACCTAACTATAACTACTTATTTAACCTTTTGGCATTTTTTTCAATGAATTTATAAGGTTTTTAATGTAAAGTAAGGTATTACCATGCCTAACTATAACATCACTTTAAACTTTGTTTTTTCAGGGGGCTTTTTTAACGTGAAGGACGATTTCATCACCATACAGAACTATCCT
The DNA here is from genome assembly GCA_963921515.1 of Calotriton arnoldi. Classification (NCBI taxonomy): domain Eukaryota; kingdom Metazoa; phylum Chordata; class Amphibia; order Caudata; family Salamandridae; genus Calotriton; species Calotriton arnoldi. The sequence continues at coordinate 839,677 of CAWUFW010008264.1, forward strand.
AACCTCTCGCTACACATAGCCTTTGGCCACACCCAACCCCCGCAGGTGCCCAAACTCTCCTGTGCACAGCTTTCGACTGGCGGCCTACCCCCATTACTGGCCAACCCCCCACGATCTAACAACTCCCCATGGACACCTACACAACTTTTTTCATAGGGGGATGAGCTGAGTGCCGCTAGAACACTGCGAGTCTGCGGTGGTGCAAACATTGTTTTTGCACTTTCACCCCAGGAGGGGTCCCCTACCCTGCACCATTATTTGTCATTTTATTTTAAGTTTCAGGGCACAGGAACCGAGTCTCCAAGTCTTAAAATGGCAGCTGCAGCATTCTCTTCATGCTGCAAACAGCCTACCAGATCATGTTTTCTGAGTTTGCCGTACCTTGGTACTCTGTGGAAGTACCACGAAGGTACCACAGCAAGAAATATTTATACATTTCCCATAAGTGGCTTCAGAACTGCTGTTCAGCCCCTTATACCTTCACATAAGGATGGTGGTAACTCCCTGATCCATGGCCTCCATGCTCCATGATGGCACCCTTTAAGAGTAGCCGATATGCCGCAGCATGTATCATTCAGGGCCGGAAGAAATATGACTCACATCATAATAGAACTCCATTGGCTCCCCTTTCCAGCCCCTGCCAACTTCAAAACTAGCTGCATTATTTACAAAGCCATCACGACAAGCAGCCCCTCTTATTTTGCAGACATGCTCACCATCTCAGGTGATTCTAGGAAATACCCGCTGCCAGGACACCATGTGACTGCAAACTAAGAAGTGTAAAAATGAAAACAAGGCAGCCTTTTCCATTCATGCACCATTTATGGAACAACATCCTCTTATCCATCAGGACACCACCAACACTGCTCCAATTTTGGAAGGAGTTGTAGACACATCTCTTTAAAACATACTACATCACAAAGTATTAACCGTTCTCACCCCAGCAACCTCTTATATCACTGTTAGACCTGTCATCCTTAGGGTAGTCTTCCCCCAACTTCTTGCCTGCTTCACTCCACTTTTTGCTGTATCTTTTTGTTGGCCTTAGGACTCTGAGCACTTCACCACTGCTAACCGGTGCTAAAGCGCATGTGCTTCTCCCCTAAACATGATAGCATTGGTGTACACCTGATTGGCATATTTAGTTTACCTGTAAGACCCTTGTAAAGTAGTATACCATATACCCAGGGCCTTTAATCTGAATGCTGCAAGTGGGCCTGCAGCACTGGTTGTGGCACCCACAGAAGTAGCCTTTCAAAACTGTCTCAGGCCTGCAATTGCAGGGCCTGTGTGTGCAGTTTACTGTCACTTCGACTTGGCATTTAAAACCACTTGCCAAGCCTTAAACTCCTCTTTTATTACACCCAAGTCACCCCTAAGATAGGGCCTAATTGACACTAAGGGCAGGGTGCTGCGTAACTAAAAGGCAGGACAAGGACATGTACTTTTAAGTATTACATGTCCTGGTAGTGACAAACAGCAAAATTGTTTTTCAGTACTGTGAGGCTTACTCCTCTCAGGATAGCGTTGGGGATTCCTTAAAACACTCTTAAACTGTAATTCCTGATTGGAGAGGAGTAGTTACTTCATGTTTCATATCTTTGGAATGCTGGTGATAAATCCTCTTTAGTAGTAAAGTTCGAATTGACATTACCATTTTAGAAGTGCCACTTCTAGAAAGTGGACATTTCTCTGCTCTAAACTTTGCTCTGTATGCCTGCAGCCTGTCTCCAATACAAGTCTGGGCTTGGTGACAGATACATTTTGTGCCTTCCCTCTAGACAGCCACAAACACAGGGAGGGATGGGTGTGAGAGAGGACTCATCTGCATTCACCTGCATTCTGATAGCCTTCCTGGGCAGGAAGGGGGAGAGGTGGCTCACACTTACATCTGAATAGGTTGTGTCCTGTCCTCACACAAACGGCTGATTACACCCCCCACACACAGATAGCCTGGCAGACAAGACTGGGTTGAAAGGGATCCTTGTGCACTTCAGAAGTCACCCCCTACATCAAAGGCACTTTTGGGTATAAGTACCATGGCTCTGACCCTACCCAGTCAGTACACTACTGGACCTGGGAAGAACTCTGCTGGAGTAAAGAATGCTGTGCTGCAAGGACTCTTGCTTTGCTGTGACTGACTGTTCTAAGGAACCGCTTCTCTGCTTTGCTGAGCTGCCCTGCTCCCTACTGATCTCTGCCCTGCTGAGGACAAGGACTGGACCCATCTCACTTGAACCCAGAGTGACTCCAAGGGTTTGCTGGCTTGCCTCATGTTTTCTGAAGTCTCAGGACCACAAACCCCTTCCTGCAATCCTGCTGGTGCTGCTGGATTCTGCCATCTGTGAGTCCTACCCTTGCCTGAGGTGCCCCCTCAGTCCTGGACCTCAGAAGTGGGTTCTGCAGCTGATTTCTGCAAAAACCAATGCATCACCTCAATTGCATAAGAATTTCTGCTGTATCACCCTTCGACGCAGAGGTTGTTCGATGACAACAGATCCGCAGTCTGCGAGGCTCGACGATGATATTCTGCGCGGTTCGATGACAACGTACTGCATTCACTTCAACGGAGATCGACAACGACGCGGGACCCCCTTTGCAGGGCTCGATGATGATGCAGAAGGCCCTCGACATCGACAAAAGCACCGTCCAAGTTACTTCTTCAGCTGGACCACCTGGCTATGCTTGAAGTACCAGTGAGGTGAAGCCTGGTCCCCGAGCCCTGATGAAATTGTCGCAAATAATTGGCAATGAAACATGTCGGCTTTTCCTAACTGAAATGGTCTAACACATGCCATTCTTTTAATTTGAGTGTGCTCACGGCGCTCAATAAAGTATGTATACCTGCAAGTGAGTCACAACTCATTATAACTCGGAGAAGCAATTTTCTTCTTTCTCACTACGGGGTCCGGTTGGCGAAGAATGACACAAGCATTTATATTGCATTCTTTTCCACTTTATTGTTTTCTTTTCTTCACCTCTAAAATTAGGACACTGTTTTTCTTTCTTCACGGTCATGAAAGTTACCAATGATGATAGCGTGAGCAAACTGGTGAGTACCAACCAGCAGCTCCCTTGGTGATGCTTACGTGAGGGACTTTCTGACCTCTCACACATTTTGTCATCTTGGTTATTCTCACAAGATGAAATGCTAATTGGTGTATTGACAAACAATTTAAAATTGAACACTGGAAACCGGGTGTGACTGGCATTTTTACGAAGCCAGCTCATGGGCAGAGATAGTGTGAGACTGCCCCTGGTGTCCTTGAAAAGATATAGTGTTCTTTCATAATCAGTTCTTGTGTATTATGGCTCAGTGAGTGGAGGGCGACCTGGTTATAATTTTCCCTCTTTTGCTCCCCTTTGTTTATGACTTCTTCAGCTGGACCATGCTGGGTCCTGTAACCTGCCTACCCTCCATCACGGTCAGCCTGAACTTTGAATTTGCACCAGTCCCTCGCGACCACAAGTAATCTTTTGACCGCTAGTGACTTCTAAGTACTGTTTTCACATTTAATCTTTAAAAATTCATGTCTCAACTTCTACTTATTGGATTTTAGTTGTTGTGGTCTTGTTTTACTCAGGTAAATATTCTCCATTTTACTATATCTGTGTGGAGTCTTTTTGTGGTGTTTTTATTGAGTTACTGTAATTTAAGTGTTGCACAAATACTTTACACATTGCCTCTTAAGTTAAGCCTGACTGCTCTGTGCCAAGCTACCAGAGGGTGTGCACAGGTTAATTTAGGGTGCATATCTGACTTACCCTGACTAGGGTGGTGGTCGCTACTTGGACAGGGTGCAAACTAGAGACTCCATTTCTAACAATCACTCATTAACTTTTTGCTTAGATCTGGAAAGGCCTTTGTCATAAACCATATCAAGAGGTATTGGTAACCACTTATGGCTGGTGGGAGCAAGACATAACATTCCAAACCCGCTCATGAGGAGTCCATTTCACAGAAGGAAAAGCTGGCAGTGTTTACATAGCATTAGCACGGTTTGTGTGTGGAGAACACACTACATTGCTGTGTCCCAAAGGCAAACTATAAGTTCCTAGCAGTCCCCGAACCCTCAGGGGGATAGGAGATAGTGGTGGCCATCTTGGATTATTTGGTATAAATTTCCTCACGTGTCACAGTGTTCTTGCTAGGCAATCGTGCTACAATATTGCTGCAGCCAGAGTCAGGATTTCCTTGTCCAAAAACAGTTGCTTTCTTGAGAGTTTCCTGGCGGACATCTGAGAATGAAAAAAAGTATTCTGAAAATCAAGGCATGTCGAGAAAACTAACATTGAATTATTTGAACATTTTACGTTGAACATTGCTGAATTGCTAAAACTTTAAGAATTGTTGCAGATAAAGTTGAGGTTGATCATGTGATGAAACAGGAAGAATTCATGTCAAGATTATGTTACACATGATATTTGAATGTGATTGTATATAGGATTCTATGGCCGATGGTAAGATTTTGAGCGTCCCTAATTGCGACTTTTTGTGACTTGCAAAATGCGATGTACAACAGTTTGAGATTCCCAATGGGGTTGCAATTGACCTCCCTTATTAATATTCATGAGGCAGGTCACAATTTGCGACCCATTGGGAATGGCCTGTGAACATAGGGATGGTGGCCTGCTGGGGTCAGCATACCACCATGTCTGTGATTGCTTTTTAAATAAAGCAAGTTTTTATTGAAATGCAGCTCGTTTTCCTTAAAGGAAAATGGGATGTATTTCAAAAACAAAAAGGAAAAGTTACCTTTTCATTTTTGAAGAGTAGGCAGTGGTCCGTGGGACCACTGCCTGCTCTTAAAAAATGTTGGCACCCACATTCGCAAAGGGGAAGCGACCCCTTGGGGACACCTTCCTGTTTGTGAATGGGTTACCACCTCCTTTAAGAAGTCCGTAAAATATGAATGTTTTGCGACCCCATTCTGGTTGTAAAACATTAATACATGCCCATGCGACTCGCTATTAGGAAGGGACGCCCTTGGCGGGCCCCTTCCTAATACCAACTTGCAAACCCTATTTTGCGAGTCAGGAAAAGGTTACTGACTCGCAAAATGGGGTTAGTGCCTGCTAAAATCAATTTTAGCAGTCTCAATTGGCCCGATTCTCCGTTTGCAACCAGGAAAAATGGTCGTACATGTGGCCCTAAGGCCCTTATTATGATTGGAAGGGAAAATGACCTGGATCCCCCTCCCCAGATAGAGGCAATCTTGGCCATTACAAGTTGGCTCTGAGGTTCTGCTTAGAAATGTGGAATTACTGGGATGATCAGTAATTCTGGAACCGATTTCTCCAGTAACTCATCATTTTCCCCTGGATTTTAACAGAGAGATTTCGCCAGCTGAAAGTAGCCAAAATCGGCCACCGAAATCTCTGTGTGAAAATAAACAGATCTGCGTAAATACCAGAACTACAAGGCTCTCCGGAGCTGGATCCAGCTTACATTCTAGTACATCTTGGACCTCAGTGCAAAGGGGGTCTTGCAGGCCGCCAATCCAGACCTATATCAACAGCTGGAATTGCATCATCAGCAGCACAACTGTATTAAGTGTACGTGCTTTTCAAGTATCCGACCTGTACATTCCAAGATTTGGGGTGTCATATGCTGTTGAGTTAGGTTTGTCATCTTAATGTTGCCATCTGTCATGGTGTAATGCATGAAATGTCCACTAACCAAGTAGTTACCAAATGAAAAGAGATGCCAGTATGGTGTGGAATTGTCACATGAGAAGTATGCCTATGTTTTATAAAATGAGGGAAGACACTGACCACAGGCACTTAGCACATAACATGTAGTACACGCAGAAAATATGGAAATTCTAAATATGTCATGGAGTTATCTAAGGCAAACAATGTACACGTCTAGTTAGCAAGTGTTGTATGTGAAGCAAATATTTAGGCATACCACACCCTGTTGTTTTATCATATAGACCTTTGAGTATGGCCTGCATTCCTGTTTGTCATTATAAGGGTGTGTCAGAATGAACTGAGCCATCTCATTTTCCAGCATGAAAATTGTGACAGCTGTAAACAGGCATATGGGAGGTGTGTTGACGTGCGCTATGGCTGCTCCATTGTTAGCCAAAGCCACCCACTAGAAAACAGGGGGCGGATTTACAAGGAACTGATGCATCGGCATAGATGCGTCAGTTTCCTTGCGCCAGTGCCAAATGTCCTTGCGCCACCATGGATGCGCTGTATTTACAATACAGTGCTCCATGGCGCAAGGATGAACAGATGCATCACAAATACTGACCCATCTGTTGGCACAAAAGTGACGCATTGCTGAAGTTGCTCATGAAAGTGACACAACTTCAGCAATGTGCCACAACAGATAGGCGAGTCCCATACAAAAAGCCCTGTGTCATTTCTTATGCCTGGTCTGAGCAGGCATAGGGATTTTGATGCAGTGAAGGCATAGAGTGACGCAGTAAAATGTAAATTTCACTGCGTCAGTTCTACATGGCTTTTTGCGTGGGAACGCCCACCCTGCATACATTATACCTGGCGCAGGTATAATGTAACGCAGGGCTTTACAATGTGAGGCATCTCCCTAGATGCGTCACGTTGTAAATTGGCCACATTGTTTGTGCTGCCGTTGCGTCAAAAAAAGTGATGCAATGGCGGCGCAAGGAGGCGCAAGGGGCTTGTAAATCTGCCCCATATGTGAGAAATCCACCATTGCACGGGACAGGGAGCGTAGCATGTGTCAGGGGGACACTATCTCCTGCTGACCTGTGGGTTCAGAAAGGAATCTACCAGTCAGAACGTTGTTTGGAGATCCCTGCTGCAATGCTTCGCCAAGTGGTCACTTTCTGTGGAGGCCGATCTGAAGACCTGCCAGAGTTGAAACCGCCTTTGAACATTTTCTTCAGATCGAGACACAACAGTACAGTTCAGTTAGGTTGTGGAACGAGCCCCAAAGGCTATCTTCTTCCCCATCTAGACATACGTACATATGCACATGCACTAATGAATGCCAGAAAGGCTCACAACTAGCCACTCTCACGTCTACATGCGTAAATGCATATTCATACACAAAGTGAAAAAACACGTGCAGGCATCATGCAAATAGTCACATCCATATATCCATGCCCAGAAACCTGCACTCACACAGCTAGAGATGTCAGGATAATGAATAGTTAATTATGGCTTGTGCGTCTTATCAACTACTCAGAACCAAAAGTGGTGGGCAGAGAAAGTGGCTAGCATTGCATGGCTTGAGAGCAAAGTGGGCAGCCTTCATGCCACATGTTTGTGAAAGAGGGTGCATGACGTGGGTCTGTGAGGGTACTATGGGGTGCTGGCTGAGGGAGGGAAAGGATGGGGGAGTCTGGTGGTGGTGACAGACTGTGATGGGGACAGGCTGCCACACGGAAAGTAAGATGAGGGAGATAAAACTTGTCTTTGGCTCATGCTTTCTTAAGAGACAGACTGCTACTCGGTAGGGAGCAGGCTTGAGACACAAAGGGACTCTACGAGATGCATCTTATGACCCCTGGCAGTTACTCCAAGTCAATGTAATGAGGTGTAAGTTTAGCAGTTCAGTTGATATGTGTGAGCAGGTTGTGTTCACATAGTAATGACGGAAAGCAGGGGACAGAGCAATCTGGATCAACTATAGTATTATGGAGTTTACTTCTCGTGGTCACTGGTGTAGCATGGAAAATGGGTCCATTATCCCTTGATGGAAATTTAAAGGCAGTCGTAACTGGGGTTGAATGCCCGTACCCTTTCCTCAAATATTAATTATGTCACTGTCCCTAGTCGCAGCAGCGGCTTCGAGTTGATATTGCCATTTGGGGGCTTGGTAATAAGCAAAATACAGTGAAAAGTTAACATACAAATAGAGCATGTATCATTTGTTCTACAACAAACAACTATCAACCATTAGGCAGGCTTTGAGATAATTAGGTGTGAAATATTTTTCTGTGTCTCTGCAGGATGAAACATAACTCGAGCTATCGCTAAATAGCCGACTTGCTCTCACACACAAAGTCAGGAGGTTGGCTTGGGTGTCTTGTGCTTGTTTTAATGCAGTGCTGTTTGCTGCATTGCAACAAACCAGAATCCACATTATGACAACTGAGGTAATACTGGGGCAGGAGAGGACAGAAGAACCTCAGCATGTAAACTGCTTCGCTCCCAGTCAGTAGCGGCTCCTCGAGGGAGTGCTGCGGGCGGTGAGGCGGGGAGGGGCAGGGTGGGGGTAGTAAACTCGGAATATGGGCGAACGGAGTTGAGTAACTAAATAAATAAATAAAACGGATTACATTGAGCGTGCTGCAACGCCAAATCGGCGATGCAGCGCGCAATGTAATTTGTTTTATTTATTTATTTAGTTACTCAACTCCGTTCGCCCGTATTCCGGAGTTTACTACCCCCCACCCTGCCCCTCCTCTCCCCCGCCCCGTCCCACCGCCCCGCAGCACTCCCTCGAAGAGCCGCTACTGCATCCCAGTCCAGTGTGTCGGCTACATTGGGGACGCAGGTACCCATGACGTCACTATTACAGGCATTCAGTTTAAGTGGTGTATTCTTATTGCTTATTGCAGGTGTGTGTGCTGCATTCTATATTTGTCGGGTGAGGGTGAATAGTACGGCGATCAGAGGGCTCCAAGTCACTAGAACACCAGCTTTCTAATCCTTGGCTTTCATTCTGCAAATTATTGCCAGGTGCGGAAGCAGTGTCAGGAAGTCATGTTCTCACTCTAGTGGACAGAAATGGGCTGTTGGTTGCTGCGTTATGATTGCATGTTCCATGTGATTTCATGCCATCAACAAATAGAATATGTTAGGCTAATGGTCAATATAGATATTTTGTTCCTCCAATCCCACTTGTGCACTTTGTAATCCCAAACGTTTCCAATTATGCCTTTGACTGATTGTAGTATGGTTATACTGGGGGCCTATTGTGATGTAATGTAACATAATCTGTTATTTTATGAAACTGCTCTTGCCTATGTCATGTCTTATACTTGGAACATATGGCATTGTTCTGAGAGTGGTCATTCTTGGCCAGTACTCGGATCCATCCGGATGTCTCCTGTGTCCAGCCAAAGCCTCCAGTGGTTGTTACAGAGCTCTCCCATCTCTACCCCGATACTTCATCTGGGACCAGAAGTGGGGTCGGATTTTACTGTGGCTAGGAAATCTCGTTCAGCGTGGACCTGGACCCACTGACAAGAATTATCTTTCAAAAGGAACAAAATATAAGATGACTTTGCACTCCTGAAATTTTTTTCGTTGCCCAGTATGTTCCTGCATATTTGGGTGAGCTGTACCCATTTTTAAATATCCTCAAATCAAAGTTGTTTTGCTTGTGGGCTTGAGACATGGCAACCACCAGTACCTTTGCGAGCAGGAAGTTCAAGACGCTATCTTCACTGCTGGTGCTTCGCGAGCAGAAGGGGGATTTGGGGGGCAGCTGAACACCGTGAGGTCTGCCCCCTGGGCAGATTGGGAGGGGGAGGGGCTGGACGGTACCGGCCATTTTGTGCATTGGGCTACATGGGGAATAGCCCAATTGTAGCCCAAATGAATTTGTAGCCCAATAGTATAAGTGGGGATTTGCCACGCTCCCAGCCACCATTTTAGGTTTGGTGACCTGGTGGCTGGGAGCGTTGTAGGTAGCTTAGCGTTTTTGTAGGCCTAGATATTTTAATTAATTCGTTGATTGGGAGGTGTACTTGAAGAAATGTCCGGCGAAGATTACTGCGTTTTGGAGGCAGTGCGGCTGTTGAGTGAGGCCGGCCGGCTTGATCTCTTATTGCCGGAGGCCTCAGGGAGCGCGCGCCCTGCTAGGCGCACATCCGCGGGGGTGGCGGCTGCCGTCGCGGCCTGCTCGTCCCCCAAAAGGGCGAGGAAAAATCAGGTGAGCGCTCAGGCCGCATTGTTGATGAAGGTGCGGCCCCGTTAGTTGTTCCTGCGCCGCGGCGTCGTGTCAGCGACGAGGCCGTGGCGGGGAGGTGGGGGGGTGGGGCCCTCTGGAGGAGCACTTCGAGCGTCTCCCCGGCCGGGTCTCCCAAGGTCCGGGGCCGCCCGTATGTCAGGAGAGCGGCCCCGCTTGTGAGGAGGGATCAGTAGCTTCCCGCGTTGGGAGAGGCTCCGGCAGGAATGCATGGGGGCGGGGCCCGCCGGGGGAGCGAGTCTCCATGTGGCTCCCCGGGCGGGTCTCCGGTCGATAGTAGATTGCGGGGGGACAAGAAAGGGGCCCCTGGGTCCGCAAGGGCTGGAAAATCCAAGGAAGGGAGGGGAAAGGGCAAAAAGGGAGTTATGGGCTTTACTGTCCACGGTGAGGGAGGCGGGTTGGCTGGGGAAGCCCTAGGTTTGGGTGGGCATGTAGGCCTTATGGGGAGACAGGCAGTCAGTCCTAGGGGGGGTTTAGAGCTGGGATTTCTGCCCCCACCTGCGGGTGGTGTGGGGGAGGCAGGGGATGTGGGAGGAGCTTTTGGGGACATAGAAGTTTGCCCTGGGGCGGCAGGGGTTGCAAGGGGGTGGGGGGGACGACACTTGGTCTTTAGAGGACGAGGGTGATTGTTTGCCTGAGGAGCTTGAGGAGGCAGGGGGTGGCAGGGATTGGGAGGGCCTGGACATTTTCACCTCTTGGAACGAGGAGGTGAGGGGGTTAGATAGGGTGGGACAATTGGATGCGTATATGGCGCAAGGGGGATCCCTGGGTTTGGGGCTAGGGGGTGCGGGGTGCGGGGGCCAGCGGAGGGAAAGGGGGGGTCTGGGCAGGGGGTCATTGGGGGCTGGGGCAGGGCCCTGTTGGGCTAAGGCTGTGGGCCCGGCTGGGTTGGAGTGGAGCGACAAAGGGGAAGAAGGGGGGATGAGGGGGAGGTTGTAGACCTTAGCAAGGTGGGGCGGGCATGGGCGTCTTGCACTTTAGGGGCCGGTAGAAAGAGGAATTGGGAAGGGAGGGGTAAGGAAGGTAGGCCCAGCACACCAGACCAGTCCTTTTGGTTTCAGGCGGTGGAGCGACAGCGGGAGCCAGACTTGGCAGAGCTGGGAGTGGCTCCGAGGCGCCGAGGAGAAGGGAGGGTGGAGCCTGGCGCGGCGTGCCCAGTACCGGCATGGGACCTCGGCGTGGCTGGCACAAGTAGGCCCTGAGCGGTCTCGCTGGCCTCAACACCCGACGGTCCTCAACGGTCCGCGGGGCATCGTGGATGCACGAGCGAAAGCGGGAACAGTATTAGGGTGCCTAGGAGAGTGCAGTCGGCACCTCCGGTGGAGAAGAAATGGGGTCATGGGGAGCCTGAGGAGTTAGATTATGAGGAGGATAGTCTCGAAGAGGGCGAGTTACGCGAATGTGAGGAAAGGGGTGCGGGGGGCCGAGTAATGGTTCTTCTAGTATTTTGCAGGTGTCACGACGCCCGGCAAAAAAGACGGGTCAGGCATCGCGGTTGGCGGAGCCTTCTGCGCCCTTGGCAAGGCGGACTGCAGTACGACGGGCACCCTCCTTAGAGCCAGGTAAAAAGAGGGATGGAGGGGTAAAACCAACAATGCTATCAGTGGGGATTGGAGGGGGGGAGGGGATGGGGGAGGAGGGGGGGAGGTTACTAAGAGGCAAGTATGTTTTGGATGTGGGAGTGGGCACAGATGACACAGGTAAGGCGTCAATAAGCGCAGTGGAAGACACTAAGATGAAAAGCGACGCAGAGATAACAAAGACAGGCGAGACGGTTGACAAGTTAGAGAGCAAAGAGTTAAAAATAAAGCGATTGCCTTATATGGGGGTAACAAAACCGCTGGGCGCGCACCTAATGTTGGCCACTAAAGAGCGGATTCGGAAAGGCGAGTATGTGGCAATGCTAAAACTGCTGCACAGGGAAGTGTGCGCGAAGGAGGGATCAAAGGAGGAGGAATACGAATTGGCCAAACGGCCAAGGGTGCCCCTCACCATAGAGAACTGGACAGCGGCCTTTTTGATATACGCCAGCGTATACTGTGAAAAATACCCAGAGCGGTGTGTTGGGATGTTCAAATACATGGACGTGATCCGGAAGGCACAGATCATGGGGGGGATATGCATGGGCCCAATACGACGAGGAATTCAGGGCACGCATGGCATGGGACACTGAGGCAAAATGGGGGGAACTAGATACAGACCTGTGGCAGCATACTATGGGGGCTTCCCGGGCAGGGAAGACAATTTTCACAGCCAGCGGGCTACCGCTCGTGTATCGGCCCTTTCAGGGGCGACCCACCCGGGGAGTGGTGGGTGGTGCGGGCAGAGGGCAGACAGGATCAGGAGGGGCCTGCTAGGATTTTAATAAAGGCATGTGCACCCGGGATTTCTGTAGATTTAGGCATGACTGCTCGAAATGTGGAGGCAGACACGGCTTGGTCAATTGCTTCGGGGGAGGGTCAGGGCAGCAACAAGGGGGCCAGCAGTGACAGCAAGGGGGTTCCAGGGGGCGGTCAGCAACAGCAGCCCTTTGCGGGAGGATGGGGGGCTAAGGGGGCTGGGCCAAAGGGCTCATACTCCGGTTAGGGTGGTCAGGTTAGTTGCAGCCTTACAGGGTTATGGCAAACAGAAGGCTGCAATAACATTACAAGAAGGTTTTCAAGAAGGTTTTAGGCTAGGGTATAGGGGTCCAAGGACTAGACGGTGGGCGGACAATTTACAATAGGCAAAGGAACATCCTGAAATCGTGCAAGAGAAACTGGACAGAGAAGTCCGGGAGGATCGCATGGCGGGCCCATTTGAGGATTGGCCTTTGGAGAATTTGATTGTGTCTCCAGTGGGTGTTGTGCCAAAGAAGGAACAAGGGCAGTTCCGGTTAATACACCATTTATCATGGCCAGAGGGGAACTCAGTGAATGATTACATTGATGAAAAAGAGGCTACTGTGTTCTATTCGTCGGTTGACGTGGCCATGTCACTATTGGTGACCGCCGGCGAAACGGCAGAAATGGCAAAATGCGACATAAAATCAGCTTTCTGATTGCTTCCAGTTCACCCGGAGGATTGGGATCTCCTGGGTATCCATTTCAACGGTAAATGGTACGTGGACAAAGCATTACCGATGGGCTGTTCTATGTCTTGGGCTTTATTTGAATGTTTTAGCACGTTCCTCCAATGGTTGTTTTCCAAGCGCACGGGTCACCATTTGGTAACGCATTACTTGGATGACTTTTTCTTTGTTGGCACCTCAGACTCCACGGAGTGCCAGGCAGCCCTGGACAGTTTCAAAGAGATCATGAGGGAGCTTGGGGTGCCTTTGGCACCGGAAAAGACGATGGGTCCCAGGACGGCTCTATCATTTTTGGGTATCGAGCTGGACTCTCAATCGATGGAGGCGCGACTGCCGGTGGATAAGAAGCAGCAAATGCTTGGGCGGCTAGAGACAATGCTAAACAGAGCCAAGGTCACAGTGAAGGAGATTCAGGTGTTACTGGGACACCTCAACTTTGCCTGCAGGGTGGTGAGAGTAGGGAGGACATTTTGTAGACGACTAGGTAGGGCACTGACGGGACAGAGACCACCACATCACCATGTCCGCTTGTCAGCTGGGGTAAAGGAAGACTTGAGGATGTGGAAGTTTTTCTTGCAGGATTTCAATGGCATTCCCCTGGCAAGGGGGGAGGACATGGTTTGGGATGTCCAAATTTTTTCAGATGCCGCAGGCAGCAAAGGTTTTGGCCTCTATTGGGAGGAAAAATGGTGTGCAGAGCAGTGGCCAGCGGAGTGGGGGGGGGAGTATCGCATTTTTGGAGTTTTTTCCCTTGGTGGTGGTGGTGACTCTGTGGGGGGAACAACTGGCACATAAAAAAGTGATTTTCAGGATTGACAACATGGCAGTAGTGGAGATTGTCAACCGACAGTCCGCTAGGGACGAGCAGGTATTGAAGTTGTTGAGGTAGTTCGTCTTGAGCTGTTTGCGTTTTGATATAGCTTTTAAGGCAGTGCATGTGCCAGGTGTGGACAATGACATAGCGATGCCTTGTCTCGTTCACAGTGGGGGAGATTCCGTGGGCTAGCCAAGGATGCAGACAGGACTCCGACCCCCATGCTGCGGCAGTTGTGGTACGTAGGTGAGACAGGATGCTACAACTGGTGGTAGGGTCCCTGGCACACTCCACAAGGAAGGCATACAGTTTTGCTTGGGAGGAATTCCTGCGCTCGGGAGCCCAGTGGCGGTCCACGACAGAGCATAGGCGGGAAGATGTGATACAGTTTATTCTTGATCTGATTGACAAAGGGCTACCTAAGGTGACTATCGCTGGCAAGTTAGCAGGAATTGCATTTGTAGGAAAGCTGTTATGGGGTTATGCTCCATCCGCTGGTGAACTCGGCTCGCGGATGTTAGAGGGGTGGGCTAGGGAGCAAGACGCCTCGGCAATAGTGCGCTTAACAAATAATCCAGTCAGTCAGTCAGTCAGGTGGGATGGTTGAGGCAGCCCTTGTCTTGGAATTTGCTGGGCAGGGTGATGAGGGTTTTGTCCACGGTATGTTCCGACGGTTTTGAGGCGTGCCTTTTTTCTACGGTGATGACATTGATGTTTTTCGGGGCATTTCAGGTGTCGGAACTGTTGGGACAGAAATATAAGGGTGGTATTGAATGGGGGGATGTGGTACAGCATCAGGACAGAGTATGTATATGGCTACGTAAATCGAAAACAGATCAGCGGGGCACGGGTAAATGGGTGGCCCTCCAGGCGGCAGACCTCCCGTTAACTTGCCCTTGCAGGTGGGAAGCAAGGTGGAGGGAGCTTTCGGGCAGACAGGTGGGGTCGGTATTTGTGCACCAAAACGGTTGTAGGGTGACAGCATTTCAGCTATTGACAGTGTTGCGCAAAGCGCTGACGGAGCTGGGTATTGATGGCAAGGGTTTTGGGACCCATTCTTTTCAGATTGGTGCAGCATCCGAAGCAAATAACAGGGGGTGGGGGCGGGGGGACATCATGAGGTTGGGAAGATGGACTTCAGATTGCTATCAGCGATACGTTCACGGCGATGCAGAGGGGTGTAGCGCGGTTTCTGTTTTTTCTCCTGCTCATTCAGTTTTTCTTGTTTCAGGTTCGGTGGCTGGCCCCCTCACCAGTGAAATGTCCATATGGATAGTGGGGCATTCATTTGTGAAGTGGGCACAAGTCCAGGCACGCGCCAGTTATTTTGGAGAGAATTTGGGTTTCAATAAAAATGTGTTTAAAGTATCCTGGAGGGGGCATGCGCTGGAAAGAGCTTTTGAGGACATTGAACGGTTTGTTGGTATCTGGTAGGTGCCCCGACATTTTGTTGCTTCATCTGGGTGAAAATGACCTGGTAAGGGAAAAAGGCCCTGCTAAAACGGCAGTGGTCCGGGTGCTCGGTCATTTGGACTGAGTTTGTTCCGCGCAGGGTTTGGAGAGGCGTAGTTAACCCAGGGGCAGTGGATAGGGCCAGGAGGAAGCTGAATATGGAAATGGTCCATTTTTGCAGGGAGCTTGGTTTTCAAAGGATTGCGCATAGGGAGATTAGGTTTGACACCGAGGGATTTTTCAGGTGTGATGGTGTTCATTTGTCCCGTTTGGGCATGGACTTATACTTGCTGGAAATCAGAGAGGTCCTGTCTAGGGCGTTGAATGTGCAAAGGCGCTAGGTCTGCATTCCTATTAGGTCAGAGGGGGCAGTAAAAAGGGGAGGCGCCGTACCCGCCTACGCTCCCGCTTTTTCCTGGGTGGCGGGGTTGTAAAAAGATGGCCAAGATTGGCAGAAGTTTTTAGTTAAGTGTTGGAAGTTTGTGAGCAGGGGCAGGGAAAGGGTAGGCAGGTAGGCTAAGTTTAGACTAGATGGTTGGTAGTTACAGTTGCAGAAAGACAGGTAGGGGTTTGGGTTTCATTGGAGGGCAGGATATGTAAATGCAATACTGTGTAATGTGGTTGTTATGTAATGTTATTATGTTATCGGTAGGGTGGGGGATTTGATGTGGGGATTGTAGGGGTGAGGGGGGAAACGGGGGATCAGTTATTTTATGTTTAGTGAGGTTTTAGTTTGTAAGGCAGTTGCCTAGGTTGGACATTGTGATGTGCACCTGTTTCAATAAAGCGGCCTTTTATACACACAAAAATTGGTCTCGGTTTTGGCTTGCTCCCCTCCCTCCCAAGGGAGGTTTGGGGGGCAGCCGAACACCGTGAGGTCTGCCCCCCGGGCAGATTGGGAGGGGGGGGCTGGACGGTACCGGCCATTTTGTGCATTGGGCTACATGGGGAATAGCCCAATTGTAGCCCAAATGAATTTGTAGCCCAATAGTATAAGTGGGGATTTGCCACGCTCCCAGCAACCATTTTAGGTTTGGTGACCTGGTGGCTGGGAGAGTTGTAGGTAGCTTAGCGTTTTTGTCCCGCCCTCCCACCCTATATTTTGGTTTTTGGAGGGTGTCAATTTGGGGTTTTTAGTTAATTTTGTTTAGGTCTGGTTTGTGGGGACAGGTGCATAAGGGTCTGGAGACTTTGTATAATTGTCGCTTGGAACAGGTGCAGGCGGGGTTGTAAAAAGTTGGCCAAGATTGGCAGAAGTTTTTAGTTAAGTGTTGGAAGTTTGTGAGCAGGGGCAGGGAAAGGGTAGGCAGGTAGGCTAAGTTTAGACTAGATGGTTGGTAGTTACAGTTGCAGAAAGACAGGTAGGGGTTTGGGTTTCATTGGAGGGCAGGATATGTAAATGCAATACTGTGTAATGTGGTTGTTATGTAATGTTATTATGTTATCGGTAGGGTGGGGGATTTGATGTGGGGATCGTAGGGGCGGGGGGGAAACGGGGGATCAGTTATTTTATGTATAGTGAGGTTTTAGTTTGTAAGGCAGTTGCCTAGGTTGGACATTGTGATATGCACCTGTTTCAATAAAGCGGCCTTTTACACACACAAAAATTGGTCTCGGTTTTGGCTTGCCCCCCTCCCTCCCAAGGCTTGAGCCGCTGCAATCCTTGTCTGCATTCGGCAGCCCGAGTGTGTGATATGCTCACAGCGACGCTCTCGCCGTGACGTGATATCCAGCTGAAACGCAAGCTCCGACGCTCCTGGGGGGCTGGTTTACACGTCGGAATCAGCTGGGAAGTCCTACATCGCACGTTGACTGCCATCTTAGATTTGGAAAACATACATTTTAAAGCTCATTGCGCGCTTCTGCAATGCGCGGTCAGTTTCACTCAGCTTCTGTGCCTTGTCATTGTCTCTGGCGAAAGGCATATGTGAGCGGTTGTTGTTCCTTCGCAGCTGTTGCTACGACGAGTACATTCTGTGGCGCATGTAACATTATTTGTAGAACTTTAATAAGCAGGTGAAAGTCCTTTCTTTTCTACATTATGGTAACTATTCAAGGAGCAGTCCAGCTGCCTCCTTTCCTACAAAGACCAGGAAAGCTGTATGTCAAGTGGAGAGAATAGTTACGTATTTTCGAAAAGTTTCTGGCAGAAGTAGAGTCTTTTGGGTACTCACCTGCTAGAAAGGCAGCACTTTTGTCTAATCATCTTCGCATTGCTGGTCAGAGGGCATTCGATAACTTACCTCTTGTGCCAGCTCCATCAGATGATAATGCGACTTGGAATGTATATCTAGAAGCTAAGGAAAGGATGCACAAACAGTACACTTATGAGTCTAATGTCCTACTAGAGAGGCACCAGTTTTAGGTCGAGCATAGACAGCACATGCGCTGTCGCAAGACCGGAAGTAAACAGAATATGGAGGGTAATCCCGCCTGCCGCTTGACATTGGTTCACTCTGGCGTTGCTCTGCTTAGCTGGCTCATTATTGGCTGGCCATCCGATATGTCACTTCCGTTTTGTTGGAAGCAGCACCGACCAACTACAGTTTAGTTACGCTGTAGGTCGGTATCTCTTTCGTTTTGGGACTACTTCATCTTCTCAGTGTCCCCGGCCTCGTAAACAAATGCTTGTTGTTTATTGAGCCGGGACAATGGCAGTCGCTTGTTTGTATTCGCAGCGCGCAGTAAGCGCTTTCACTTTCAGAACAGTTGCAGTCCCTCACACCACTCGCTTCATAAAGTGAAAGCGCGCACGGTGCGCTGCAAATACAAACAAGCGACCGCCATTGCCAGCTAACAGACAAGGAGCAAAGAAAACCGGAACAACGGCTTTAGTAATGGCGGCCGCTTGTATAATTCACTGGCAGTAGCGGGGGCGGCATATTTCTTTGCGCCAGGGGCGCTATTGTAGCAAGGGCCGGCTCAGACTAAGCGCTACATATAAACCCGTTACGAGTGGATGCACTGCAGCCTGGTGCACAGGCAGGGAGAATGAGCCAACAGAAATCCAGGTTAGGAGCCCATGCTCACATGCAAATCTCGCTGGCGGAAAAACACTGACAGCTGCGGTAACGCCGCAGACCTGCAAGGCCCCTCTTAAGAACCCCAAGGTCACAGAGCAAGGTCTGCTTGGGAATATCGGGCAGACCTTTGTGACGAGTCTAACGCCATTATTGTGGATTGCGAGTAGTACGCGTATATGTAGCAGGTGCATCAACCTACAGTGCTCTCTCTTTAGAATGCGTTTTTGCACCTATTTGTTGCAGGACGTACACTTTCAGTTTTACACTTGTGTGTGCTTTTCCGACGCTTCACCCTTCAGTCTGCTGAATTTTTAGGTAGATTTGGGTATTCTTTCGAAATCTTTCAGGAGTGGGGGACGTAGGGGGTTGGGGAAACATATGGCCTCCCCCATCTCAGCCCGGCATCTTTTGAACATAATGTTGGGGCTGCATGTTCCAGGCTCTCCAGTGCCATGGTGTAGAGATTGGCATTTTAATTTTACCAGGGAGAGAGCAGCGCACTCCAACATGTACCGAAGCACAGGCGGCCGCGCTGGCACAGCGCGCACCCCGCCCCCAGGCCTGCACCTTGTTTTACACGATTGCTCAGTACATCTGTGCACACGCTGCACCAAAGCTACCGGCAGCTCCAGTCTTCCTGAATCCCAGAGAGTCTCCGGACCCCTAATGCGTGTTTATGGGACATAGTATGCCAAGCTGGGGGTTGGTAAGAAGGGAGGGTAGCCTGTGTAAAAGGTTTGTGGTGATACTGGCACCTAGAGGTTTGCTAATTCCATGCTGGCGGGGAATGGGGGATAAGGGGCTTCCACCTCAAGCTGCAGAGATTGAAAACATGCATTATGGGATGGGTAATTGACCAGGCGTGGGTTTTAACCCTTCTTTCAATGCCCTGGTTGTATCATACCGCGCAGGGAACTTGGGCTGTCAGTTATCAGAGACATAATTACAGGCACGCAAGGAAGCTCACTACAAGGTTAGAAAAGCGCATAGAAGTGTCTACCCGGCAGTTTTAGGCGCTATATAATTTCCTGATCCAACACAAACATCGTAACACTGACAGCAAGCAGCTGATTTCACAGCGTCTTCTGTGGCATGCTTTCATCGGTTTGGCAGCTGCACTTTCCTTTACAGAGACAAGTCTGTTGACGCCCAAGACCTGCGGCTCCTGTTCAAAGTGCGCCTTTACTTTCCCGGCTACTCAAACCCTGAGCGCCTTGTATCATACGGGTATAAAGGTAATCTCTGAAAAATGAAGTTAGTTTAATTTAACATGGTGCAAGTTCTTAATCTAAAATCGCGGTACAGCATAAAGGAGATGATTATTAGCCGTAGAGCTCTTCCTTTAAAATTCTATGTAGGGCGGTGTATTTTTTTATTTTTGAGTAATCTCGCCTGATCTAGGACTTTATAAACCACAGCAATCATCCAAAAGGGGGTCCTTGTGGTAAGGATCACAGACAAGACTGAAAAAGGGGCCTCTAAGAACACAAGCATTTGCAATGCAATAGGTCTCGCATTTTAGAAACTTTGATCTATTGGTATTGTAACTGACAATGCCTTTTATTATTGCAGGTTGTTTAAACACATAAATAAAAGGCATTGCCATTTACAATGCCAATAGCTCAAAATCTTGCAATAGCGAGACCTATTGCATTGCAAATGCTTGTTGTAAAGGCAAACAAGCTGTTGAAGAGACACTTGAGGAGTACATAGCCACCTTGTGGGTGTTGGCATCTCGCTGCGAGTTTGAAAACTATGTAGATATCTACATGAGAGAGACTAGTTCATGTTCAATTGTTACTCTAAGAAAGTGCAAGAGAGGCTGTTGACTTGCAAAAGCCCAAGCCTAGTTGAGACAATTGCAGTGCTTAATTCGAGCCGGTGGTTTCTGGTGCTCAGCACCGGCACGTAATTGTCAGCACCAGCACTAATGACAGTCTGCACATGGTGGCACTGTCAGTCAAATTTTGAAATAAGGACAACAGCTGTTTATTAATTCAATACCCAATAAAAAAAACTTACTAATACCTACCACCCATGGCGTTTTTATAGCTTTGGGGGCCTGGAATTGTCACACTTTTAAGAGTGTGATGTTTAGTAGTGTGTTGGTGCTGTCATTGTTAGTGCTGGCAGAGGCAACGGGTGGTGCAAGCTGCAGTGACCTCCTGACAAGGGACCTGGCACTTATTTTTTTACAAATTAAGCACTGGACAATTGATATTGCTAATAGCATTGAAAGATTAATCATAACTAATCAGGTCATGGCTGGCAAAGGAAGCACTCATTGTAATGCTCATACCGGTCTCTCACCTGTCCATTATGTGTCAGATGAATCTGTGATTGGTGTCCTCAGTAATAATGGAAAATCTAGAATGAGTGCTGGTGTGTGCTATAGGTGTGGGTCACACAATCATAAGGGGAACCATCCTACCTGACCTACACTAGAAAGAAGTTGCAATCGCTGTCGTAAGATGGGTCACTTTCAAGGCATGTGTGAAAGTGCACTGGCAAATTCTGATAAGACCAAAATCAGTAATGTTGGCGTGACCAGCAGTAATGAAGAGGTGCAGGACTGTGTGGACAGGTTTGGCAATGTTCTATTAACAATTGACATGCTTCTAGTGATTCCTCTAAAAAAATAAAAGCTAATTTCATTTTTATCAGGCCACAGTGAATGGCAAGCCTATTACAGTTATGGCAGATTTAGATGCTCCAGTCATCTTCTTAGCAGATTCCACATTTTTGAAATGGTGGCCAAGTGATATGTCTTTATTTGCCCCAGATATCTGACCTAAAGGTTTTGGAGGACAGGATGTGGAACTGTAGGGGTATTTCATAACATTGCTGGAGTGTTTGGGTAGAAAAACAACCACCGAAGTCTACGTAGCTCTCAAGGGTCGAGACATTATTGGTTGGTTGGACTTGGCTAAGTTGGGAATTTATTTGCATCCAGGCCAGGAGGAGCCAATTGTTTTAGGAGAAGTATCTATTTTGCCACTTGCTATTCAAGTAGGAGTGACGCACTCTATAGTCAATAAGTTTCCTAGGGTGCTCTGCAATACCATTGGCACAGTACAAGGCTGTGAATACACAATTAAGCTTAAGAAAGATCACTCACCAGTAATTCACAAAGTGCGTCCGGTGCCTTTGAGCATAAGGGGGGGACTTGAAGTGTCTGTTGGAAAAGCTTACTGCTGAGGATATCATTGCTCTCACTGACTCCTCAGAGTGGGTTTCTCTGGCTGTTCTGACCAGAAAACATTCTGGGGACTTAAGATTATGTGTGGACTTAAGATCTCTTAATCAAAATGTACTTGTTGATTGCCATCCTCTTCCTGTATGCAAGAGTTATTAGCCAATACTAGAGATGCTACCTTTTTCTCCACCACAGCTCTTTATTCTGCCTACCACCAGATTCCCTTCAGTCTCGGTTCACAAGCTCTAACAACATTTGTCACGCCATATGAGGCATTTAAGTATTTTAGACTCCAGTTTGGCCTAGCGTCAGATGCAAGTGTTTTTCAGAAGATGATAGACACTCTTTTCAGTGGTGAACATCAGGTGCAAGCCTTTCAAGATGATATTTTGGTACACACTAAAACAGACTAAGAGAATTTGATTGTCCTGGAAATAGCATTCAGAGTCTTGGAGGAACATGGTATGACAGTGAAATTTGAAAAATTTAATTTGTTGGTCCTGCAGGTGGAGTATCTGGGACACACAATTTCAGCAATAGGTATCAAGCCCAAAGCTTGCAATGTTGAGCCATCAGGAGTGCACCCTCCCTTCTGGACAAAGATGCCTTGAGATCTTTCTTAGGTCTCTGTGAATATTATGAGCGCTTTGTTCCAGGCTATGCTCTCTTGATCCACACTTTACGCTCGCTACTCAAAAAAGGAGCTAAATTTGAGTGGTCCTCTCAAGTCAATCAAGCTTTTGAGAGTATTAAAGACTTAGTAATCAATGCTCCTGCGCTGCAGATGTATAATCCTAAGGGCAATTCTTTCATCGCGGTCGACTCTAGTCTCAAAGGATTAGGACTGTGTTTGGTCAGTGGGTGAATTGACAAGAGAAAACAGTTGCCTTTGCTTCTCACACTTTATCTGACGCAGAAGTTAATTATAGCACCATTGAGCATGAGGCTCTTGCTTGTGTTTGGGTGGTGGACAAGTTTAAAACGTATATTTGGGGAACAGCTTTTGACTTGTTCACCGACCACAAGCCACTTGCCTATCTCTTAGCTGGCAATGGTTTAGGAAAAGGGTCTGCACGTTTAGTCTACTATTGAAGTTTCAAGAATTCAACATGTGTGTTAAATACATTCAGGGAGGAAATTTATTTAGAGCAGATTTTTTATCACGTTTACCACTTGCCATCTCTTCAGATGTAAGTGCAGATGATAAGGAGTGTGTTGTTGCTGTTGTGGATGTTGTGGCTGCATCCACTGGCATAATTTCTGAGAAGGAATGGTTGACTGCTACTGCTTGTGATGAAATTCTGCCAAAAGTGTTTCATTACACAAAGGTCGGGTGGCCTTCTGGTAAAATAGTATCTGATGAGTTACGTAATTTCGCACAAGTTGCCCCAGAATTCTCCTGTGAGAGCCAAATTTGTATACATGGGTCATTATTTGTTCCAACCTCTGCGCTTCATGAGCTTATAACCACCATGGCTCATGATAGTCACTTGGGCATATCTGCGACTTGTAAAAAATTGAAGCAGTATTTTTGGTGGCTTGGTTTGGACAAATGGTGTCAGCCTTGATTGAAAAATGTCCTCAGTGCATAGTGTCAGACGAGCACTGGGTGACCTCTACCAAACCCCTTCATCCTGTCCCTCTTCCTTCGGGTCCTTGGATTAAAGTAGCTATGGATTTCTCAGGTCCTTTCCAATTGTTACCTACTGACCAGAAATTTCTAAGGGCGGGCAGAGAACTCCGCTCCGCTAGCGGAGTGGGAAGAGTTTTGCCTACTCCGGAGCGGAGTTAGCCAGCCCCCCCCCGCTAAAATAGGCTCCCCGCCTCCACCTCCCCTAATACAAAATATTTAAAAATGAATTTTAAAAGAAAAAAACAGACTTACCTATACTGCGGCGTCCTTGGGCTGCCCGCCTCCTCCTCCTCGTCAGACGTACGTCTTGCGAGAACTGCACATGCGCGCGCGCATGTGCATTTCTCGCAAGACATCTGTCCAATGTAGGGGGTTTGCAGGAGAGAGACGGCGAGGAGGAGGGCAGCCCGGGGACGCCGCAGTACAGGTAAGTCTGTTTTTTTCTTTTAAAATTCATTTTTAAATATTTTGTATTGCGGGGGTGGAGGCGGGGAGCGGAGCGGAGTTCCACTGAGTTTTTTCCGAACTCCGTGGAACTCCCTGTAGCGGCACTACACCAGCTCCGCCCGGGGTTAGACATTTCTTGTTGTCTTGGTTGATTACTTTTCTAAATGGATTTACTGTTCATTTGTAGATTCTCCAAATACCAAGTCAGCGATTAACTTTTGGAAAAGGATATTTTTAATTGAAGGTTGCCCACAATTTCTTATCACTGACAATGGCACACATTTTCTGTCGAAATAAATGAACAACTTCATGGCAAATTTAGATATCACTCATCACCAGGTTGCTCTGTATAGTCTTTCCTCAAATGGTCTTGTTGAGAGAGTGAACCGTATTCTCAAGGAAGTTATTCAAACTGCACCCTCTGCTCACTTAGGCATCTCAAAATATAGGGAGGATAAGTTTTCGAGCTATCTAACCACACCCCATTCCACGACAGAGCTTTCCCATTCAGAAACCTACAGGGTAGGGTAGCCAGAACCAAACTTATTCCAGGGTGGTTACAGCTCGCCTCTGGATTTAAATTTACAAATTATTGGGGTAGTTCCAAGGATCAGCTCTTGAGGGATAGAGTAATGGAGAAACAAGAAAAACAAAATAAATTGTATGATTCTAGACACAATGTGTGTGAGTCTGGGGTTAAAGAGAATGGTTTTGTCCAAATCAAAAAACCCAACAGAGTACTCAAGGGAGAATCCAAATTCTCATTACTGGTAAAGATGATCAAAGTCAGCAAAGCCTCTGTTCTACTTCAGGGAAGAGGATGGTGGAACAAGGATAGTGTAATTCCCATTTCTGATGTTCAGACAGAAATGTACAAACAAATGTGTGGTGGTGATGTTGAGAATGAGTCTATGTTGTCCACGGATGTGCAGTATCCTCAAAGTTAAACTGCTGAGAGATCTAACATGGGTAATTCTCAGTTTGTTTCTGAATCGGGAGGTGTAATGGATACTTTTGTTAGTGGGTGCAAAGCAACAAATTCTAGGATGAATGAGCTTCTCGCAACTTGCATGCAAAAGGCAGATATTTGGAAGAGTTGTGATACACCCAGCTGTGTAATGACCCGTTGTTCTAGATCTGTGAAAATGTCTGCTAAATTGCAGGATTTTTAACTGTTTTGAAATATTATTAATATTTTGTTTTCGTCTTCGTATTGCATTCTATTTTCTTGTTTTTGGAGAGGGCCTTCTTTGTTTTCTTTATGGGGAGGGTGATGTAGTTTGATTATACTGGGGGCCTATTGTGATGTAATGTGATGTAATCTGTTATTATATGAAACTGCTCTTGCCTATGACATGTATTCCACTTTGGAACATGCGGCATGGTTCTGATAGTGGTCATTCTTGGCCAGTACTCGGAACCATCCAGATGTCTCCTGTGTCCTGGGTCCATACTTGGAATAAACTTCCTGTGTCTCAGCCAAAGCCTCCAGTGGTTATTACAGTGCTCTTCCATCTCTACCCGATACTTCACTGATAGGACCATAGATGTTTTAGAGGTGGTGAAATGGTCTTTTAGCATCCATCTCCAAAAATTGCAGCGTTGTCATTGGTCTAATAACTCTATTTCCAAAACCATGTTCTCCTTCTGAAATCTGCGCGGTGCAGTTCCCACTTAATGACATTCATGTCTACATTTCAAGCAGAACCGACATTTTCAGAATTTCAACAGACATTTGAAATATAACTATGTGGCAAGTGTAAAGGTGAGGTGCATGGAAGTCGCTCCTAAGAAAACTTGTCATCACGAGCGTTCTAGACGTTTGACCCTGTACCACAGATGGTAGGGATGTTTGTGTTTTTTTTACATCTTTTGTTCCACAGGGCCATCTGGAAATAGAAATGGACACATCACAATTAGAGTTCATTCCTGCTTTTACGTGCCATGCTTTCTGAAATCCGGCACTGAAGCGCAGCCTTCAACTAATCTTACATATTTTATGAGTGAAAATCCGTTTTCAATACCAATGACCCCCGAGGACAAGAAGTTAAAAAGAATGCTCCATGCACATAGTTACAACAGTAGGAGTCAAGTTCCAGCTACATGATGTAAGCGGGGCTCAGGCAAACCCCCCCCCCACCCACAGAAGGGGCCGAAATCATTTACCAATAAAACATAAATGACAGCCATATGTCTTGGACTTACATTTTTCCTGCTTGGTATGGCAGGTTTTGCAGGCCCCCAGTAGTGAGATCTTCAGATCTAACAATTCAATTGGAAACAGGTGTATACCCAAGTGTGCAGTAAAAACGAAATTGGCAATTTGGGAGATCTCTAGAGATTTCTTCAAGTGGTAAAAAAATGGCAGAATAAAGAGACAGCGTTCCTCCCACATCCATTGAAAAAAAAACATGGAATCCGAGACAGGACGGTCATGCTGCCGCATTAAGTGAGAGGAAATGTGAAAAAAGATCAATAAGGGCCTGTCAAGATGTCATCTGTTCCTCGTCCACTGAACAAAAACTAGCCGTGCTCTCAGGCCTGGGCAGCCTCATACGAGGCCGGAATGACCTTGACCTTGTGGCACGCCAGCCTGCGAACACACGCAGTAGTTTTTCCATAGCTCATATTTAGAAAATAAACTGGATGTACCATTCGTGTTTATGATAAATACCTGATATGGGTCCCGAAAGAAAAAAAAAAGAGAGAGAAAGGAAAGAAATGACAGCTGCGAAAGGTATGGCAGGATTAGGTTTCATTTTATTTGTTGTGAAAGTGCCCTTGGTCGGCTCTTGCTTTTTGAGGCTTGTTAAAAGATATTGTTTGGATGTGGCAACAACACAAAACACAGCTGTATTCCATGTGTGGACAACTTGAAACTTTTAATGGAAGCCGGAGAATAAAGGGGCTTTCCCCGCTCCCCCCCCCCCCTTAAGTACAATGAGATGGGACCAACATTTCCAGACCATTTATTTATCTTCTCCCTGACAAAAAAATAAAATAAATGAGACGCCAGCACGAATAAAACAAAAGCAACAGTCGGTATGCCCTTTCTGCTACGCATCAAAGTTAGTGAGAAAACTACTCGCCTTCATCCGGGCCTCTCAACTAACAGATCGATTGAGACCTCATATTACACCAGCATGTGATCTGCTGCCCCTCTTTGACCAACTCTCGCGATTCTAGTAGGGCGAAGAAAGAGAAGCACCTACCTCTCCTTTCACAGTCTGAAAAGTCCCTTACTGGTAATGTGGTATGTAACGTGCAACGGTGTCACCACAGTTTAGGTTCTCACTACATGTTCAAGGGTAGATTTATTTCTGATCGCTGAATTATGAGTTGTGTGGGAATTCTTACACCCCCTTTGTTTTCCACTGATAGATTCTGTCAGGACACACTTGCTGAAAAACTGTATCCAAAAAAAGGAAAAAGGTGCAATTCGGTGTGTTAAATGGCAACTTCCCATGTTGTGCCTTATTTGCAAGTTGAAGACTGAATAGGAAGTATTTACCCTACGTGGTAAATACCTCACCCTGGGATAATAGTATTAACCAGGAGCCTCATTACAAGGTCAGGGATAAGTTTTGAACCATGTGCAAATGCTTGTTAGCACGGGAATCAGAATTATAAATAGTGTGAAAATTATCACACACTTGCTATTTTCCCCAGATGGATTCAGCGGGTTAAAAATGCTAAAATTTATCAAGCAAAAATGTTTACAACAGAGGCAAAACATGCAACATTCAGTGTTAATACAGTTTCCACATTTTCAACTCAAGCAGAGAATGCGGAATAGGAGATATCTACCAACCGTTGCAAATACCTCACCCAAAGGGGAATGGTATTTATGAAGGCTCTGATCACGAATGTGGCAGAGTATTGCGACTGTGCATCAACGCCTGTTGGTTACAAGGTGGAATTCTAAGTTGTGTGGTATTTATCGCATCCAGTAAGTACTGGAGCAATAAAGACATCACCCTTCATTACATTTAGCAGGTTAAACCTGCCAGAATTTAAATTGAGAAAAGTGCACAGTATTAACTGCAATATGCGGATTTTAGTGTGCTAAGCACCACAATTCACTTTATACCGCAAAAACTCAGAGCATGCGATATCTATCACATCCAATAAATTCCAAACACCCTTGTCGGATTTTTATCGGATGGGCTAATTATCGTATCGGCATAGGCCACTCGTAATCAGTGTGGTAAGTACCGCGCCGTGTTCGCTTACCTTGTAAGGAGGCTATAGGTGTGGTAAATAAATACACGCCCTACTCCCCACTAACTTACAACGAGAGCCTTAGACTCCCACGTTAAACTGAGCCTGGCATAGTTTTGAAGTGGATTGGAAAATCTCATGGAATTACGCACAGACACGTGCGCCACACACACACAAATTGCTGTTCTACTGGCAAGTCGAGCCTTATAATTCATAGGGTCTTTTTCTCAAGACGCTGAGCAGAATCATAAACATTTGTGGGCCATGCTGTGTGCAGGAAGTTAAAAGCAAATTATATTTTTTCAACAGTGGCGCACAAGTGCAACACGCCAGCATAGGGAAGAAAAACTCCTGTTATTGCAGCAACTGTTGTTCCAGCAATCACACCATAAACTGTTTACAACTGCTGGCCTTGTTGCAGTGACAGAGGACTGTTTGTGGATAGACATGCATCTATTTCAAGGGCTGTTCAGCAAAATGGTTTCTCTGTTGACATAGCAAACAGCTTGAACCTTATTTTCTGAAACATGCGGAGTGAAGCATAAGAAACGTGAAGTAGGGTGACAGCAGGCCACTGTTGGGAGAGGACAGAGCAGGGGGCACTGACCCTTTCCCCTCCCACGCCATCTACTATCCGCTATTTCTTACAGCTTTAGGAAAGGGAAATGCGGACATTATGTCGACGCAGATTAGTATTTGGAGAAGAGCGGGGAGAGGGCACAGGGTAAGGACAACAACCAAGGGGTGTCATAGACTCCAACGCGGCACGTAGGACCCACAAACTGCAATGATTTCATATCAGGTGTGAAAACCACGGGCGAAAGAAATATGGATGTGAAAAAATGAAAAATGCTGTTACAGGTTAAGTTCACAAATGAGTGCAATTAACTAGATCAGCATATATTTTCTGGAAGAAGATAATGTATAGCATATATGTTGATTCAGAAAATGACCTACATAAACTGGTTTGACTCTACATATGTATGTATATGGTATATATATATTTAAGGCATTCCTATAGCGCGATCCGAGCCAAAAGCAAGAAGAGAGCTGTACATAGTCAAAGACAAGCTTAAAGTCCACGAGCATAAAGTATTCCGAACACTTCCAGGAGGGTGAAAGAAAGAAAAAATGCAAATTGATTTAAATAGTGTTGATAATAGATTTTATTTATTTATCAATAGATTATCCAAGGTTGATATGTAAAACCATATTAACTTTACAACATCTAAAAATTCAATTTACATTTTAAACAAAACCATCAATATTCTTCAACATATCCTCTGTTATTGATCTAGCTTTACAGTTCAATAAAGTGCATTATCACATGCAAAATCCTGCAGTTGCACAGTATAGGGAATACATTTTCAATGCCTGCTTCGAATTTTTGGCACTACCTTTGATTATTGCGAAAGTTGACTGAAGTCCCAGTGATGTTATACAGCAGAACGCGTCTCTTAGGTGACTGTGCAAGAAAATTCAATCATTCATAAGTTGTCGTGTTTGGTCTGTAATCTTAGGCTCCGTGATATGCAAACTATGCATGTTTGGTGCTCTGAATTAGTATACTTGCTGCGTTTATTTTAATATATATCTGAACTTGATCTACTTCATGTTTAGCGCCAGGATACCCTCCCGAGTGAGTCGAGCGCTCTACAAAGACCAACATAACATACCATAACGTACCGTAACGTAACGTAACATAACATAACATAACATAACATAACATATTGGGCCCAGCCCTGCTACATTGAGCTGAGGTGTAAGAAGCTCAGCCATTAGGTACAAAATGGAATGGAATGGAATGGAATTTCAGTAACTGCCACACATCGTGCTTTGCAAATACAACCATATGTAAAACAAAAATGTGTTTGGATGAGCATGTGTAGCTCTGAAGAGCTAGCTGGCAGTGATGGCTAGAGTCCTCGTCCAGCTGGACTGGACCCCCAACTCTAGCCACGTTAGTGTTAAAGTTGTTGATTCTCTTAGGCCTAGTAATCTTACTTCACGCCAGCCCTTCACATCATTCCAAAGTTGCAGGGCATATTGGGAAACAAAATGGAGGCCCGGCGCCCAGAAGCAAGAACGTGAGCTATTTTAGCCTCAAAGGAGCTGGAACGAGAAGCACTCTTGGAGAGTTCATTGTCTACCACCTCCTGGGTGGTGCAAAGTTATTGAGCTGCAGAGACCCTGGATGCCTCTGCATCTGCATGGGTAAAATGGCAAAGGTACAATCGGTAAGGCATTGCTTCTTTTGCGAGGGCCACTCCCCATGCAAATGAAGAAAATGGAGGAATGGCCCCTTCGCATCGCGCAGGCCCAAATGTGAACCTGTCCAATGGGCATTACAGAAGTTGCTGCTTAAGCTTTTGCAGCCCCTTCTGTAACAAAGACGTGTAATTCTGCATATGGAAATGTATTCCAAACCTGATTGCACTACATCAACAGTTTATAATCCCTTTCTCCAGTGCACATGCTAAATTAAAGAGGTAGTGCATGTGTTGAAGACAGTGAAGTCCACACATAGAGCTGATTATCACATGTTCTCCTTGTGTGTTCGTAGGTGGTTTCTGACCCATGCCCGTATGATGACCATTACAGTCGCAGATTTCACTGACCATCGTCGAGGCCTGGAGTCGAGGCCTCGTCAGGGGGTAGGAAGCAGGTTGCTCAATCTCATATATTTACAGTCTGGCTCCTGACTGTCTGTGCAAGGGCATCCCTGACTCCCTTTTGAAAGGAGCCAGTGAGATTGCACCCCCTACAAATATATTATTTAATAAATAGTTGGGGACAGGAGCTTTCAGTCTGGTATGGTAAGGTATCTGTCAGATTTCACCTGCAATTTTTAAATACTCACTCAGACAAAAACAAACACACACACTCTCATCTCTGTTTTGAAGTTCTTAAAACATGCTTATTTTATAAAATACTGTGTTTAAAGAACCCCGTCACAATCCGTACTCCTTTCCCTTGGCCCTTAAGCCCCCACATGCCTTGCTTCTCATACAATGATTAACATGATAAGCTAGCATGATTGTCGGAAAAGCTGAAGCTCACACCCCTTAAGTCTTACTGCCCAAGTGTAGGAGAGTAGGATCTGCCTCTTATGTTGCCCCACTTTTTTTCTGATGTTTACACTGGTTTCTGGCTATAGTCTGGCTGGAACCCTGCCAATCAGGGCCCCAGCCTCTCTGTTCTCTCTAAACGATTTGGAGTGCACTCTAGGTGCACTAGTGATTGGATACTGTGGTACCTTATGAGTCCCTAGTATATGGTACCTTAGGTACCAAGGGCATAGGTACTTCACCGGCCTACCAGGGGCTGAAGCATGTATTATGCCACCCCTGGGAAGCAGACTAAATCTGACACCACAGGCCTGCTACTGCAGCCTGGGTGAGGAGGTGCTAGCACCCCTCACTGAGATATAGGTCTCCTATATCTCCCCTGCACACACATTGAGACTTATCAGTCACCCCTAAAGCAGGCCCTATCAATCCTGAGGGCAGGGTGCTTAGTTTCCATGTGAGGGGTGCCTCTGCCTGAGCAGGGCCCCTCTGCAGCCCTCAGAGTCCATTCTCTGGGGCTGTTTGTGAATGCAGTCAAACCATATACTCTTAAGTGCATTATATCCTCGCGGTAAATGCTAACTATGGAATGGCTGCATCAAAACATGTCGTGTTTGGTGTCAAACACTTTGGAATCATACCCCCACACCAGTAACTGGTGTGGGAGTATGATCCCACCCTTCTAGAGGGATAGACATGTAATTACTGTGGATACGCGGTAGAATCCTGAAAGAGCCCTGGCATCACAAAATGGATGCCACCAGTCACAGACACTGGGCTGCCCTCCTGCTGACGACCGACACTCGCAGTGGAGGAAGCCCAAAAATAGGTATCCTGTCCCAAGGGGGTGTGACCACCTCCCAGACAGGGTTTAGTGTATTGGGGCTGGGAGGGTGCACTCCTAGAGTGCTTTGAAGTCCTGCACTGGGGAGCAGAAGGCTCCTCTGTGCATATGCCAGTTCAAACCAGCTCAGGGGCTACCTGCCCCTGCTCTGGTGGGAAACTGGACAAAGGGAGGTGGGTGTAGCCACCCCTCCCCTGACCCTCCCATAGGTGGGGTCATAGAGCTAGTCCCTCCCTTTCTTTTAGTATAAGAGGGGGAACCTGTGCATTGCAACCCAGATACCCCTGGACGACGCTCTACAAGAAGAATCCTGGACCTTCGACGTTCCACTACCTTTGGAAGACAGAAGAATCTCCCTTGGAGTCAAGGAGTGACTCCCCTGCTTGGCAGGCACCAAAAACTACGACTGCAGTCGCAAACTACGCCGCTCCCGCCGGAGCCCGAAGTCCCTGCAGCCCAGGAAGAAGATTTCCTGACTTCTCCAAGGCCATCGTGAGCCCCCAGTGAAGCTGAGGCAAGTGGACCCCACGAGTGACGAGGAACCGCAGACCCTGGGTACCGTGCACTTTTGTTGAGTGCAACCCCTTCACGAAGTTCTACGAACTTGTGCTTTGGACCACGTGTGGTCCCAGCCTCTAGCAGAGATTCCTCCCAAATTCAGAGGCCTACACCGTCCCGAGTGACCGTGGGCCCCTGTTGAAGGACTCCTCCCGAGGCGTCTTTGCGATCCCTTGCCAGCCGGCTTGTGGGTCCCCAGAAGAATTTCCAAAGAAACCAAAGGGCTCCCCTGGTTGCTCCAGGCCTGCCCTGACCTACCCTTGCTGGGTAAGTTCCACAGACCTTGCTGGTCTGCACCATTGACTTTTCCTTCCCCCCACAAGACTTGCTGCTACCAAGGCTTGTTGGCTCCAATCGGGTCGTCGACACCGCAGTCAGCTGCAGACTTCATGGGGCATGCTGAATCCAGCTCCTGGCCATCCTCGACGCCTCCTGGACCTCGTGGTCGAAGAGTCAAGACTCCCGTGAACGACCTGAATCTGTCGACGACGGTGGGCATTCATCTTCCTTGCCCCGGGTCACTGCCAAGTGCCCTTGAACACTGTCCCCTCTGCTTTCAGGTCTTCCATCTTCTGAATCCAGGCTTGGATTCCACCGGACACTTCTTCAGTCGCCGCAAGCAGCAAGTCCTCACTGGCTCCAATTGAGAACGACGCCGCGACCCGACACCAAAGGACACCTATGCACCCGGCTCCCCTGGGTGAGGTAACTTCAGCACTACGGTGCTCCTGTGGGTGTGGGCCCTAGAACTACTTACCCTGTAAGTGCCTTGCTTGTAGCTACCCTAGAAGTGCCCTAAAACTCTTACTTTCCAAGTGCGACTATCGCGCTCACTCGTACAGGGTTCGCGTCTGTGTTAAGACACATCGCGTCCAACTGGATCCACTGGGTCCATCCCTTGAGGACATTCTAGTGTTGTGCAGTGTTGTACTACCTACACTAGTTTGTGGCCTACTGATACTAGCTTGAGCTGTAGAAAGGGTGTGCTATCCCTTTTTCACACAGCTCTAAGTTCAGTAGAACTTATGGATACCAAGCTTGATTTTATATGTACCTTGAGTACCTATAGTGGTTTTCAGTTAGTAATTCAAATAGAGATTTTCTGGTAAAACAATAGCAAGCTGGAATCCCACACGCTGCCACCAATGTGAGAAGTTGGCTTGGTATATGCTGTTCACTAATTAAAGTGGACACCTTGCACCAGAACAATTCGACTCTTATGGTTGGTAGGTTTAAGACAACCTTTATAGAAAGCTATCCTAGTGGTAGCTGTGGAGAGCAGCCTTCAGGCTAAGTCTTGGAGGAATGTAAAGCAGCTTGTTTTCCCACACAATCTTTTGAATCACCAAATGAAAAGACACCACCAGGTATATATATCAAATATATATGTATTTATTAATAAACAACTCTCTACTAATCTCTTTATGAGATTAGAAGTCAGGAACATATGTACAATGCAAAGTTATCACAAATAAGTTAGCACAATCATTTATCACAATCCTAGCTTGGCTAGACCTGGGCCTAGAGCCTATAGAATCGAGGGACCCCAAAGAACCACCCCAGGTAGTTGCAGGAGACCCACAGGGGACGGACGCGGTGTTCAGACACTGGTGCGAGTCCTGTACGAGTCTATGCGCATAGGCGCGATTGAGATTTCAATGTTAAAGGTCCCTTGCGTGTTCGAGGCGAACACACCGATCGGTCCTTGTACGAGTCGAAGGACGCGGTTACAGATAGAGTTGCAAGGGAGAAACCCAGCTTCAGTATAAGGACATGACTTTCTGCGACTTGAAAGCCATGTGTGCTGAGAGGCACCTGAAGATAGGACAGAGTCCCTCCACACTACACTTGATAGATCTGCTGACAGCAGATGATCTTAGATTAGCTCTAGAAGCTAATGGATCTGAATCAGTGGGTGGGTCAGTCATAGTATCTGGGTCAGATGATGACCAAGACTCTGTGATTGTAGGGCCAGGCCCAAAGGGGTCTGAACAGGACAGAGGAATTCTCCCTAAGAGAACTGACATAGTGGAAGACAGGCACAGGTCCCTTTCCAGGGAATCTGAGCACTCCTTTCACTCTGGCAGAGAAACTGTCCACCAGAGAGACTCCTACTTCCTAAGAAGAGAGAGTTCCTCTGAAAGACTGTGCAAACTGCTGCAGTATGAGGAAGCAAGGTTTGCCCTCAAACCCAAGCAGTTGGCATTAGACAAAGAAGCCTTTGAGTTCCAGAGAGCTTCTAGAAGAGAGGGGTTAGAACCCCCTGGTGGCAGCAACAGTGTCCCTAGAGGCAGGGAATGTATTCCAGACCATAGGAACCTGAGCAAGGTTGTTCCTCCCTACCAGAGTGGGGATGATATCCACAAGTGGATAACTGCTATGGAAAGGGCCTGTAAAGTACAACAGGTCCCCCAAAAGCAGTGGGCAGCAATCTTGTGGCTCTCCTTTTCAGATAAAGGTAGAGACAAGCTCCTCACTGTTAGAGAAGAGGATGCTGATGACTATGAAGTCCTGAAGAGTGCACTGATAGATGGGTTTGGCTTAACCACTGAGCAGTACAGGTTGAAGTTCAGAGACACCCAGAAGGCACAGACTCAGGACTGGACTGACTTTGTAGATTGTGCAACCAAGGTGCTGGAGGGTTGGCTGGTTGGCAGTAGGGTTACTGATTTCAAGGGATTGTATAATCTAATGATGAGAGAACAGATCCTTAATAATTGCCAGAACCAGTTGTTGCATCAATACCTGGTAGACTCTGATCTGACCTCGCCCCAAGAATTGGGAAAGAAGGCAGACAAGTGGGTCAGAACCAGGGTGAGGCAGAAAACCCAGAACCAAGGGGGTGACACTAAGAAGCAGGATCAGAAGGGCTCTGAGAAAAGTGGGGATAAGGCAAAAGACCAGAAGTCTTCACAAGGGCCCCAAAAATCTGCATCTGGTGGGGAGTCACAGTCCAATCAAGGAAAAGGCCAAAAGAAGCCCTGGTGCAAATTCTGTAAACAGAAAGGGCACTGGACTTCTGATTGTAACAAGTCCAAAGACCAAACCACCACCACTCCTGCCCCTAAGGCAAATGTTCCCCCTAGTTCAGCTACTGGTGGAGGTGGTACTCAGAAGAAGGGTGTAGTAGGGTTGACCCTGGGTTCTGAAGTGGGCTCTGGCCTAGTCAGAGAACCCACTCAGGCAATGCTGATTTGTGATGGAGACATTGAAATGTCCTTCCTAGTGAGCCCCAGTAATCTGGGCAAATACAAACAGCAGCCTGTAATAAATGGCAAACAGGCTTTGGCATTTAGGGACACAGGTGCTAGTGTCACCATGGTGGCAGAGGATCTTGTGGACCCTGGACAGATCATCCTGGGTGAAATGTACCAGGTGACCAACGCAAGCAATGCCAAGACCAACCATAGTCTGGCAGTTGTGAATTTCTCCTGGGGAGGGGTAACTGGCCTCAAGAAGGTTGTAGTCAGTGCAGACCTCCCTGTAGAATGTCTATTGGGCAATGATCTAGAGACTTCAGCCTGGTCTGAAGTAGAGTTATGGACTCATGCTGAGATGTTGGGCATCCCTGCAGAGGTATTTGCTGTGACCAGGTCACAAGCCAAAATGCATGACACTGAACCAGCTCTGGATCCTGAAACTATGGACCAGATGCTTCCCAAGAAGAGGAGCAGTAGGGTTAAGGTAGTGCCTTCCCCTCTGTCTCAGATCACAGATTCCCCTCTTGAGGGAGGAGAAGCAGACCCTGAAGAAGGAACTGCCCCAGAGGAACTTGAGCCTGATCAGGTTGAGTTCTTGGGGGCAGGGGGCCCTTCTAGGGAAGATCTGAGTAAGGAGCAACAGTGCTGCCCCTCTCTTGAGCCCCTCAGACAGCAGGCTGCTGCTGAGGCTGCTGGGAGTGCTAGTGGGTCCCATAAAGTTTATTGGGATGAGGGACTCCTATATTCTGAATGTAGAGATCCAGCCCCTGGAGCCACCAGGAGGTTGGTAATACCTCAGAAGTTTAGGGGGTTCCTCTTGACCCTAGCACATGATATCCCTTTGGCAGGTCGCTTGGGCCAAAACAAGACCTGGGACAGGCTTGTTCCACATTTTCATTGGCCACATATGTCAGAAGACACAAAGGAGTTTTGTCGCTCCTGTGTCACATGCCAAGCCAGTGGCAAGGCAGGTGGCACAACAAAGGCCCCCCTGATACCACTACCAGTGGTGGGGGTACCCTTTGAGAGGGTAGGGATCGACATTGTTGGTCCCCTTGACCCTCAAACTGCATCTGGGCACAGATTTATCCTGGTGGTAGTGGATCATGCCACCAGGTACCCAGAGGCAATTCCCCTGAGGACCACCACAGCCCCTGTGGTGGCAAGAGCCCTCATTGGAGTTTTCTCCAGAGTGGGTTTCCCAAAGGAGGTCATCTCTGACAGAGGTACCAACTTCATGTCAGGATATCTGAAGGCAATGTGGAAGGAGTGTGGTGTAACTTATAAGTTCACCACCCCCTATCAATCAATCAATCAATCAATCAATCAATCATGTCACTTATAAAGCGCACTACATACCCGCGAGGGTCTCAAGGCGCTGGGGGAAGAGGGGGGTGGTGCTGCTACTGATCGAAGAGCCAGGTCTTGAGGAGTCTTCTGAAGGCCAGTAGGTCTTGGGTCTGCCGAAGGTTGGTGGGGAGGGTGTTCCAGGTCTTGGCGGTGAGGTGGGAGAAGGATCTGCCGCCGGCGGTCGTTTTCCGGATGCGGGGGACTGTGGCGAGGGCGAGGCTGGTGGAGCGGAGCTGGCGGGTGGGGGTGTAGAAGCTGAGTCGTCTGTTGAGGTAGGCTGGTCCGGAGTTGTGGAGTGCTTTGTGTGCGTGGGTGAGGAGCTTGAAGGTTATCCTCTTGTTGACAGGGAGCCAGTGCAGGTCTCTCAGGTGGGGTGTGATGTGGCTGCGTCGGGGGATGTCGAGGATAAGACGTGCAGAGGCGTTCTGGATGCGTTGCAGCCGTCTCAGGAGCTTAGCCGTCGTTCCTGCGTAGAGGGCGTTTCCGTAGTCCAGCCTGCTGGTGACGAGGGCCTGGGTGACTGTTTTTCTTGTTTCGGTGGGGATCCACTTGAAGATCCTGCGGAGCATTCGGAGGTGTTGAAGCAGGATGAGGAAACGGCGTTGACCTGCTTAGTCATGGAGAGGGTGGGGTCGAGGATGACCCCTAGGTTGCGTGCGTGGTCGGTGGGTGTCGGGGCTGTTCCCAGTGATGTCGGCCACCAGGAGTCGTCCCCATGCTGAAGGGTTGGAACCAAGGATGAGGACCTCCGTCTTGTCCGAGTTCAGCTTCAGGCGGCTGGTACTCATCCATTCGGCGATGGCCTTCATTCCTTCGTGGAGGTGGGCTTTGGCGGTGTGAGGGTCTTTGGTGAGGGAGAGGATCAGCTGGGTGTCGTCGGCGTAGGAGATGATGTTGAGGTTGTGCTGTCGGGCGACGTGGGCGAGGGGTGCCATGTAGATGTTGAACAGTGTTGGGCTGAGGGAGGAGCATTGGGGTACGCCGCAGGTGATCTTGGTGGCTTTGGATCGGAAGGGGGCGAGGCGGACGCTTTGTGTTCTGCCGGAGAGGAAGGATGTGGTCCAGTCCAGGGCCTTCTCTTGGATCCCGGCGTCGTGAAGGCGTGTTCGTAGTGTCTGGTGGCAGACCGTGTCGAAGGCGGCTGATAGGTCCAGGATGATGAGGGCTGCTGTTTCTCCGTTGTCTAGCAGGGTCCTGATGTCATCGGTGGCGGCGATGAGGGCGGTTTCGGTGCTGTGGTTGCTGCGGAAGCCAGACTGGGAAGGGTCCAGGATGTTGTTCTCCTCGAGGTAGCGGGTCAGTTGTTTGTTGACGATTTTCTCGGTGACCTTCGCGGGGAACGGGAGCAGAGAGATGGGTCGGAAGTTCTTGAGGTCCTTGGGGTCTGCCTTGGGTTTCTTGAGTAAGGCGGTGATCTCGGCGTGCTTCCAGCTTTCCGGGAAGGTTGCTGTCTCGAAGGAGATGTTGATTATTTTCCGGAGATGGGGCGCGATGGCTGTACTGGCTTTGTTGAAGACGTGGTGAGGGCACGGGTCTAGCGGTGAGCCGGAGTGGATGGTGTTCATGATCTCGCTGGTGTCCTCGTCGTTGATGTTGGTCCAGGAGAGCAGGCGGTTGGTGGTTGTGGGGGCAGTGGTCTCGGTGGTTGCCGGGGCGGTCGTGGTGTTGAAGCTGTCGTGGATGTCGGCGATTTTGCGGTGGAAGAAGGTGGCCAGTGAGTCGCATAGGTCTCGCGACGGCGGGATGTCGTTGGTGTTGGAGCTGGGGTTGGAGAGTTCCTTCACGATGTTGAAGAGCTCTTTGCTGTTGTGTGCGTTGTTGTCTAGGCGGTCTTTGAGTGAGGCCCTTTTGGCGGATCTGATGAGGTGATGGTGACTCGGGTGGCGCTCTTGTGGGCGGCGTAGCTGTCCGCTGTCCGTTCGTGGAGCCAGATCTTCTCCAGTTTTCGGCATGTTCGTTTGGAGGCCTGGAGGTCTTCGGTGAACCAGGTGGCTTTCTTGCTGGTGTGGCTGTTGGGCGGATTCTTGAGCGGGGCGAGGGTGTTGGCGCAGTCGTCGATCCACTGTCTGAGGTTGCGGGCGGCGGTGTCGGGGTCGGAGGGTTCGGCGGGTGGGCTCAGGGCGAGGGTTGTGGTTAGCTGGTCTTCGGTGACTCTGCTCCAGCAGCGGCGAGGCATTTGTTCGGTGCGGTGGTGCGTGGTGGGCTTCCTGTAGGTGAAGTGGATGCAGTGGTGGTCAGTCCAGTGGGGTTCGGAGGTGTGGTTGAAGGAGACGTGTGGGCTTGCGGAAAAGATGGAGTCTAGCGTGTGGCCGGCGGCGTGGGTGGGTGTAGTCACGAGCTGTCTGAGTCTGAGGGTGGCGAGGTTGTCGATCAGGGTGGTGGAGTTGGTGTCCTTGTTGTTCTCGAGGTGGAAGTTCAGGTCCCCGAGGAGGATGTAGTCCGTGGAGGCGATGGCGTGTGTGCTGATGAAGTCAGCGATGGAATCGCTGAACTTTGGTCGGGGTCCGGGGGGTCTGTAGATGAGGGTTCCTCTGAGGGTGGTGTTGGGATCGGTGTGGATCTGGAAGTGCATGTGTTCGGCGGTGCTGAGGGTATCGTCGGTGTTGGTTGAGACTCTGAGGGTGTTCCTGTGGACGATGGCAATGCCTCCTCTGACTCCGTTGGTGCGGTCCCTGCGGGTGATCTTGTATCCGTCCGGGATGGCAATGGCGATGTCGGGGGCTGAAGCGGGATTCAGCCAGGTCTCCGTCAGGAATGCGACGTCTGGGGAGGTTGAGTCGAGAAGGTCCCAGAGTTCGATGGCGTGTTTGCGGGCGGAGCGGGTGTTGAGGAGGATGCATCTGAGGTAGTTGGGTTCTTTCCTGGGCGGTGGTTTGGCGGGGCGGGTGCTGGCGAAGCTGCAGTTCCGGCAGGTGAAGGGCCCTTGGGTGCGCTTCGGGGTGGCCTGGGAGCAGGCGTGATCTTTTCCGGGGTTGAGTGCGTGGAGGGTGCTGGCGTCGTATCGGCGTCTGTTGATGTGGTGGGCGCGGGGATGCCCGGACCAGGGGTCTGGCGCTGGGCGCGCCACGGCGCGGACGGGCGCAGACGGGCTTGCCTTAGGCGCGCCGTTGGCGCGCCAGCGCGCGGCGCGCGCAGCGGCCGCCATAAATGGGGAGGTGGGAGGGAGGAGCAGGGAATGGGGCAGCGAATGGGCAGTGAGGGGGCGGGGCCGCAGGGGCGGGAAACAGGCACAGAAAGGAAAAAACAATCACAATCAGGGGCAGCAAGGGGGCACAGAAAGGAAAAAAACGAGCACAATCAGGGCAGCAAGGGGGCACAGAAAGGAAAAAACTAGCACAATCAGGGCAGCAAGGGGGCACAGAAGGAAAAAAACGAGCACAATCAGGGGCAGCAGCAGGGCACACAGACGGAGCTGTGTGGTGGGGGAGCGACCTACCAGTCAAGGTCAGGGGTCGCTCTCTTCACCACGCAGCGGCCGCCATAAATGGGGAGGTGGGA
Source organism: Calotriton arnoldi (assembly GCA_963921515.1). NCBI lineage: Eukaryota > Metazoa > Chordata > Amphibia > Caudata > Salamandridae > Calotriton > Calotriton arnoldi. Next base: position 879,967 of record CAWUFW010008264.1, read on the forward strand.
GGGAGGAGCAGGGAATGGGGCAGCGAATGGGCAGCGAATGGGCGGGGCCGCAGGGGCGCAGCGGCGGGAAACAGGCACAGAAAGGAAAAAACGAGCACAATCAGGGCAGCAAGGGGGCACAGAAAGGAAAAAACGAGCACAATCAGGGCAGCAAGGGGGCACAGAAAGGAAAAAACGAGCACAATCAGGGCAGCAAGGGGGCACAGAAAGGAAAAAAAACGAGCACAATCAGGGCAGCAAGGGGGCACAGAAAGGAAAAACTAGCACAATCAGGGCAGCAAGGGGGCACAGAAGGAAAAAACGAGCACAATCAGGGGCAGCAGCAGGGCACACAGACGGAGCTGTGTGGTGGGGGAGCGACCTACCAGTCAAGGGCAGGGGTCGCTCCTGACCCTATCACCCACAATGCAATGGTTTAGTTGAACGCTTCAACAAAACCTTGAAGGGAATGATTAAAGGACTCCCAGAGAAGCTTAGGCGGAAATGGGACCTTCTTCTTCCCTGCCTGTTGTTTGCATACAGAGAAGTTCCACAGAAGGGGGTTGGTTACAGCCCATTTGAGCTTCTGTTTGGGCATCCTGTAAGAGGTCCACTGTGCTTGGTAAAAGAGGGCTGGGAGTTACCTCTCAAGCCCCCAAACAAGATGTGATGGACTATGTACTTGGTCTCCGCTCCCGGATGGCTGACTACATGAAAAAGGCAACCAAAAACCTGGAGGCCAGCCAAGAATTACAAAAAGCTTGGCATGACCAAAGGCTGTGCTGACTGTATACCAGCCAGGACAGAGAGTGTGGGTGTTGGAGCCTGTGGCCCCAGCAGCCCTCCAAGACAAATGGAGTGGCCCCCATACAATAGTTGAACAGAAGGGAGAAGTCACCTATCTGGTGAATCTTGGAACTCCCAGGAGCCCCTGAGGGTGCTCCATGTCAACAGACTGAAGCCATATGTTGACAGGGCTGACATGGGCTTGCTCATGGCAACTGATGAGGAACAGGAGGAGGAGAGTGACCCTCTCCCTGACCTGCTCTCACAGAACCCTGATGATGGTTCAGTAGATGGTGTTGCTTTGGCAAGCAGCCTCACTGACCATCAGCAAACTGAGTGCAGACAAGTTCTGCAACAGTATAGACATATGTTTAGCCTGACCCCTAGTCAGACTTCCTGGTGCACCCATGAGGTGGACACTGGAGACAGTCTGCCTGTAAAGAATAAAATCTACAGGCAACCTGACCATGTCAGGAATTGTATCAGGACTGAAGTCCAGAAGATGTTGGAGTTAGGCGTGATTGAGCCTTCAGATAGCCCTTGGGCTAGCCCAGTAGTCCTGGTACCCAAGCCTCATACCCAGGGTGGTAAAAAAGAAATGAGGTTTTGCGTAGACTACAGAGGCCTCAATGAAGTCACTAGGACTGATGCCTATCCCATACCAAGGGCAGATGAGCTGATTGATACTTTGGCCTCAGCCAAGTATCTAAGTACATTTGACCTAACAGCTGGCTACTGGCAGATCAGGTTAGCTGATGATGCAAAAGCCAAAACAGCATCTTCGACCCCTGGTGGGCACTACCACTTTGTGGTGATGCCCTTTGGATTGAAAAATGCACCTGCCACTTTTCAGAGGTTGGTGAATAAAGTTCTGGCAGGGATGGAAACTTATTGCTCAGCTTATCTAGATGATATTGCTGTCTTTAGTTCCTCCTGGCAGGATCACCTGGTCCACCTCAGAAATGTTTTAGAGGCTCTGCAGAAAGCAGGCCTCACTATCAAGGCCACTAAGTGCCAGATAGGGCAGAGTCAGGTTGTGTACCTGGGCCACCTTGTGGGTGGAGGCCAGGTTCAGCCTTTACAGAGCAAGATCCAGACCATAATGGAATGGGTTGCTCCAATCACCCAGACACAGGTGAGAGCCTTCTTAGGCCTGACTGGGTACTATAGGAGGTTTGTGAAGGGATATGGATCTATAGTGACCCCCTTGAATGATCTGACCTCAAAGAAAATGCCAAAAAGGTTCAGTGGACAGCTAGCTGTCAGAAGGCATTGAAGACCTAAAGCAGGCCATGTGCACTGCCCCCATCTTACAGAGTCCAGACTACACCAAAAAGTTCATTGTCCAAACAGATGCTTCTGAGCTGGGTGTGGGAGTTGTACTGTCTCAACTGAATGATGAAGGTCAAGACCAGCCAGTAGCTTTCATTAGCAGAAGGATGACCCCTAGAGAGAAACGTTGGTCAGCTATAGAGAGGGAGGCCTTTGCTGTGGTGTGGGCCCTGAAGAAGCTGAGGCCATACTTGTTTTGCACTCACTTCATAGTTCAGACTGACCACAAGCCCCTCCTATGGCTTAAACAAATGAAAGGAGAAAACCCAAAACTTTTGAGGTGGTCCATTTCCCTACAGGGGATGGACTATACAGTGGAACATAGACCTGGGACCCAACATGCCAATGCAGATGGACTCTCAAGGTATTTCCACTGTGAACACGAAGACTCAACTGGTCAAGGTTAGTTTAGTGTCCCTGCGTTTGGGGGGGGGGTTGTGTAGGAGAGTAGGATCTGCCTCTTATGTTGCCCAACTTTTTTCCTGATGTTTACACTGGTTTCTGGCTATAGTCTGGCTGGGACCCTGCCAATCAGGGCCCCAGCCTCTCTGTTCTCTCTAAACGATTTGGAGTGCACTCTAGGTGCACTAGTGATTGGATACTGTGGTACCTTATGAGTCCCAAGTATATGGTACCTTAGGTACCAAGGGCATAGGTACTTCACCGGCCTACCAGGGGCTGAAGCATGTATTATGCCACCCCTGGGAAGCAGACTAAATATGACACCACAGGCCTGCTACTGCAGCCTGGGTGAGGAGGTGCTAGCACCCCTCACTGAGATATAGGTCTCCTATATCTCCCCTGCACACACATTGAGACTTATCAGTCACCCCTAAAGCAGGCCCTATCAATCCTGAGGGCAGGGTGCTTAGTTTCCATGTGAGGGGGTTCCTCTGCCTGAGCAGGGCCCCTCTGCAGCCCTCAGAGTCCATTCTCTGGGGCTGTTTGTGAATGCAGTCAAACCATATACTCTTAAGTGCATTATATCCTCGCGGTAAATGCTAACTATGGAATGGCTGCATCAAAACATGTCGTGTTTGGTGTCAAACACTTTGGAATCATACCCCCACACCAGTAACTGGTGTGGGAGTATGATCCCACCCTTCTAGAGGGATAGACATGTAATTACTGTGGAAACGCGGTAGAATCCTGAAAGAGCCCTGGCATCACAAAATGGATGCCACCAGTCACAGACACTGGGCTGCCCTCCTGCTGATGACTGACACTCGCAGTGGAGGAAGCCCAACAATAGGTATCCTGTCCCAAGGGGGTGTGACCACCTCCCAGACAGGGTTTAGTGTATTGGGGCTGGGAGGGTGCACTCCTAGAGTGCTTTGAAGTCCTGCACTGGGGAGCAGAAGGCTCCTCTGTGCATATGCCAGTTCAAACCAGCTCAGGGGCTACCTGCCCCTGCTCTGGCGGGAAACTGGACAAAGGGAGGTGGGTGTAGCCACCCCTCCCCTGACCCTCCCATAGGTGGGGTCAAAGAGCTAGTCCCTCCCTTTCTTTTAGTATAAGAGGGGGAACCTGTGCATTGCAACCCAGATACCCCTGGACGACGCTCTACAAGAAGAATCCCAGACCTTCGACGTTCCACTACCTTTGGAAGACAGAAGAATCTCCCTTGGAGTCAAGGAGTGACTCCCCTGCTTGGCAGGCACCAAAAACTATGACAGCAGTTGCAAACTACGCCGCTCCCGCCGGAGCCCGAAGTCCCTGCAGCCCAGAAAGAGGATTTCCTGACTTCTCCAAGGCCATCGTGAGCCTCCAGCGAAGCTGAGGCAAGTGGACCCCACGAGTGACGAGGAACTGCAGACCCTGGGTACCGTGCACTTTTGTCGAGTGCAACCCCTTCACAAAGTTTTACGAACTTGTGCTTTGGACCACGTGTGGTCCGAGCCTCTAGCAGAGATCCCTCCCAAATTCAGAGGCCTACACTGTCCCGAGTGACCGTGGGCCCCTGTTGAAGGAATCCTCCCAAGGCGTCTTTGCAATCCCTTGCCAGCCAGCTTGTGGGTCCCCAGAAGACTTTCCAAAGAAACCAAAGGGCTCCCCTGATTGCTCCAGGCCTGCCCTAACCTACCCTCGCTGGGTAAGTTCCACAGACCTTGCTGGTCTGCACCATTGACTTTTCCTTTCCCCCACGAGACTTGCTGCTACCAAGGCTTGTTGGCTCCAATTGGGTCGCCGATACCGCAGTCAGCTGCAGACTTTATGGGACACGCTGAATCCAGCTCCTGGCCATCCTCGACGCCTCCTGGACCTCGTGGTTGAAGAGTCAAGACTCCCGTGAACGACCTGAATCTGTCGACGACGGTGGGCATTCATCTTCCTTGCCCCGGGTCACTGCCATGTGCCCTTGAACACTGTCCCCTCTGCTTTCAGGTCTTCCATCTTCTGAATCCAGGCTTGGATTCCACCTGACACTTCTTCAGTCGCCGCAAGCAGCAAGTCCTCACTGGCTCCCATTGAGAACGACGCCGCGACCCGACACCAAAGGACACCTATGCACCCGGCTCCCCTGGGTGAGGTAACTTTAGCACTACGGTGCTCCTGTGGGCCTTAGAACTACTTACCCTGTAAGTGCCTTGCTTGTAGCTACCCTAGAAGTGCCCTAAAACTCTTACTTTCCAAGTGCGACTATCGCGCTGACTCGTACAGGGTTCGCGTCTGTGTTAAGACACATCGCGTCCAACTCCCTTGCAACTCTATCTGTAACCGCGTCCTTCGACTCGTACAAGGACCGATCGGTGTGTTCGCCTCGAACACGCAAGGGACCTTTAACATTGAAATCTCAATCGCGCCTATGCGCATAGACTCGTACAGGACTTGCACCAGTGTCTGAACACCGCGTCCGTCCCCTGTGGGTCTCCTGCAACTACCTGGGGTGGTTCTTTGGGGTCCCTCGATTCTATAGGCTCTAGGCCCAGGTCTAGCCAAGCTAGGATTGTGATAAATGATTGTGCTAACTTATGATAACTTTGCATAGTACATATGTTCCTGACTTCTAATCTCATAAAGAGATTAGTAGAGAGTTGTTTATTAATAAATACATATATTTTGATATATATACCTGGTGGTGTCTTTTCATTTGGTGATTCAAGAGATTGTGTGGTAAAACAAGCTGCTTTACATTCCTCCAAGACTATGGGGCCGATTCCGATTCGGGCCGGAAATCTCTCCGACCGAGCCGGACCCGGAGAGATTTCCGACCGAATCGGACCCGTGCAGCCCGACCGAACGAGTACGATGCGCACGTATGCCATCGGACTCGAGTCGGTCGGACTCCCATTGAAGTCAATGGGAGCCTGTCGTACAACGCGTACGCGGGCTCCCATTGACTCAATGGGTGCGAGGCAAACAAGGGCACCCCCTACAGCGTGTACACGGTGAAGCGACTCGCGCCGTACACGCACAGGTAGGGGGGACCCATGGGTCCCCCCTGTGTGCGACTCGCACGGCTACGCATACAGGGGGGTCCAACACGGACCCCCAAAGTACGGCTCCGACTGCTCTTTCGAGCCGGAGTGCGCGGCTCGGTTGGATTGCTCGCGGCGCGCATCGTACTTACCCGGCCGGGGAACGTCTCCATTGCGCGGTGCGAGTCGAGTCCGAGCGAGTCGGTCGGTGCGGTTAGACCCGGGTACGAGTCGGTCGGAGCGGTCGGGACGCCCGGACGAGTCGGTCGGCGATTTCGCATCGTACTCGCTCGCCCGGACGCGCGTACGAATCGGTCGGGCAATAGGGCTCCGAATCGGATCCGGTTAAGCCGAATCCGATTCGGAGCCCTACCGGCCGAGATCGGAATCGGCCCCTTAGCCTGAAGGCTGCTCTCCACAGCTACCACTAGGATAGCTTTCTATAAAGGTTGTCTTAAACCTACCAACCATAAGAGTCGAATTGTTCTGGTGCAAGGTGTCCACTTTAATTAGTGAACAGCATATACCAGGCCAACTTCTCACACCAAGCTAGGCCCCTGCTTCTGCTGGTTCATCAGCCTCTCCATGCCCTCTCCTAAAGGGTGCCGTGAGGGTGCTAGGGGTGAGCCATCTCCCGTGGCGCACATTTGGCACAACTCTTCAAAGGCTTTTTCCTATTTTCATGCTTCAGAAATTGGAGAACGCAAATGGGCAAAGGGGTTACCTCATTAGCATAAAAATACAACCCCCATACACATGAAGGAAGCACCCTTAGCATTGTGTGAGCATTTACTTTACAACCACACAATCACCATTATAGCTATGCACCAAATAAATAGTTGTAGCCTCATTTATGAGCCAAAAGTGCCTACGTGACATTAAAATGTGTGCAAACGCCTCTTGCATTGCCCTGGCGCACTTGGTAATCTGATCAACGCTTTTGGTAGTCTGATTCCTGTGCTATATTTGGGTTCACCAAGGCACTACACGCTCAATATAATATTTCATGCATAAGCAAGGATCACAACTGTGCGAAGTAGCTGATAAGTTGTAGGCTCCTGAGGACAACAGCAAGCCTTTATAACTACATTTATTTACACCCTGGATGACAACCTCTATCTCAAGGATCACATTGCTAAAGAAACAAAGACAGCCTTGTATCAGCTCTCTCCTCCAAATAAAGACAGACCATTTCTTCCAGAAAGAGACTTCAGAACCAATGTTCAAGCACATATATACACGTGCATCTGGATGGCCTATTCCTTGGTATCCCAGACACCACACTGGCACTCTTTAGGGGCATCCTACACGCCACAGAATGGTCTCATCCAGGCCCTGAAGAAATATGATCACATCACACCCATCCTGATTGAACTCTATTGGCTCCCCTTGCCAACTTGCATCTTCCTCAAAACAAGCTTCATCATTTACAAAGTCATCACAACCAACACCCACGCTTATCTTGCTTACAACTTCACCACCTCTGGTGGTTCTCGACATACCCACAGTGAGGCCACCATCAGATTGCAGACTAAGAAGTGGAAAAAAGAAAACAACAATACAACAGGCCTTTTCTATCTATGCACCTAGGACCTGGAACAACATCCAGTATCAATCAGGACCTCCACAACACTGTTCCAATTTAGGAAAGAGTTGAAGACCCACCTCTTTGACCATGAATTAACTGTCCAGAGCTCAGCTTCTTCTCCTATTACTCAGTGACTTTAAGCTTGCCTTTGACCATGTGCAGCGCTCTGCTGCCTTTTGGCTAGATTTGTGCTATAGGAATACCACATACAAACATACATAGAGAGGAACATCGATTGTCGGGTTTGTCAGCCTCTTCCAAGGACTTAAGACTCTGGTAACAGACTCTAAGTGAGAAATGGATTTGTCCCGCTGGGGAATAGAAAAATCCATTTACGTCAAGAAAGATTGCTTGTCATGTTGTCGTGAGGTCAACTATAGGACTTAACCAAAACCCGTGGATCAGCAAATAAAGCGAACACATGGAAAAAAATGACAAATAAACACATTAAAATAAAAAAGAATTAAAATAAATCACTTGTATACAAGATCTTAATCAATCAAAAGAATAAGGGGCTTAAGTATCTAGTTACTACATGAAAAGGGCATTTTTTATTGTGATCCTAAGAATATTTTTCCACAATCCAGGCATTTAAAGGTTGCAGTTATTCTCCAAATTGCAGATGTGTTGTTCATTGACATAATTTTAGCCAACAAGTGTTTCTCAAATTTCTTTTTCTTTACCAAAGCTAAAGAAACATAAACAAAATTGTGTTTTAGTTATGGATTGTGTGGCCTGCTAAGAAGCTACCTGATACTTGAACTCAATTTACATGTAAACACACTCCTCTCAAATATGTCCTTTTTTACATCACCATAAAAAGCTTTCATAACACTTATAGTTATATGAGTAAAAACCCTGGGGCAGATTTACAAGCCCCTTGTGCCACTTTTGCGCCGCCGTTGCGTCACTTTTGTGACGCAGCGGCGACGTAAACCATGCGCCAAGTTGCGCCTTATTTACAACGTGTCGCATCTAGGGAGATGCGTCACGTTGTAAAGCCCTGCGCCACATGAAACCTGCGTCAGGTCTCATGTGGGCGTTCCGTCGCAGGGTGGGCGTTCCGTCCCAGGAAAGCCTCGTAAAAGTGACGCAGTGAAATCTACAAGATTTCACTGAGTCACTTTTCCGATGCCGCTGCGACAAATCCTTACGCCTGCTTCAAGCAGGTGTAAGGAGTGGCGCGCCACGTTAGAGATGGGCGGCCCACGAGCATTGCTGGAGTTGCATCGCACTTGCGACACGACTCCAGCAATGCGCCACCCTTCCGACGGGAGATGCGACACGCATCTGTTTATCTTTGCGCCACAGTGCGCCGCATAGTAAATACGGCGCACCTGTGGTGGCGCAAGGGTAAACTTGCGTGACGCATCTTTCCTGGCGCATTTCTGCTGATTTGCAGTGATGCGCCAGGCATTGTAAATCTGCCCCCCTACCTATAGAACATTCACAAAATGTGTATAGCCTACTAAAGATAGCGTATAGTATATTAATTGCAATATTATCTTTAGATGCAGTATTCCCTATTTTTGTGGACAAAGTATGGCAAAACTTGCTCATTCATTTGCAATTATTTGTATTTTAAACATACACACTAAGTCTGGGAAAAACTTAAAATCATAAATAAAGCAACTACCGAATTAATAATAATAATAATATATATATATATATTTTTTTGCATTTCATATAGCCCACTCTACTTGAAGGTATCAGCTCACTTTACAGTGAACAAAAATGTGAAAACTAGCATCATTTAGAAAAAAACATAACAAACAGTGTGCAAAATTAAAACTAACCAGGAAGAGAAAGTAAAAAGAAAGACAAGATTGTGCTGGGACCTGAGGAGGATGGGACAGGTCTGAAAAGGTCAACTAACGAGTGATGAAACAGCAGAGAAGTGATGGTAAACGTCGGGAGAGTCAGCAGTAGAGTCTGTGGGGAACAGGTGTGAGACTAAATAGGACATCATGGGTCAAAGACTAGTTATGGCAGAAGGTGAAAACGTGTTTAGAGTCTGTTTCTGAAGTTCTGAGTCTGAGTAGGCCTGGGCATAATTAAAATTCGGGGTAATTTACGACACGTGCATGGGTGGTGCAAAATGTGCCATGCCAACTTCACTGGTGACATTTTGTCATTAAAAAAACAAAATAAACAAAAATGTAATTTCCTTCACTTGACTCAGTGTTCAGAAGTCTGAGCTGCACTAGAAGTCCTAATGAGGGCTCATTTGTAGCTTCAAGCTCAGTCAGGGCCCCAGGAGGCCGGATACATTCTCTTGAATGTTACCCTTTGTCACTCAGTGTGCATGGATTTCAAGAATGCGTAGTGCTCTGGGGGGCCAAGAGTAAGGACCCCGGAGACCTGGTTTCCATGTTGCAAAGGACTGCCAGGAAAGGAGCTGTGAACATGCCCTGGGTCAGAGCCTTGGTGGGCTTTGGCTTGGAAGCCCCAGAGCTGGGCTCTGGGCTCTGTTCATCGGCTCACGGTTTCTCGAGGTGCCAGGACCAGGCTCCGGGTGAGTGCTCTGTTAGGCCCCCCATAGCCCTTTGCCTGATGGCGAATGGGATACTGAGTCAGTGGCTGCCTTTCAGCCCTGTCTCATGGTCCTTTCCTCTGAGCCTTGCTTCCTGGAGAGCAGGCAGGGATTTGAGGCTGACATCCCAATGTAAAGCGTCCTGCTCAGGGCCTGTACCCTGGTCATGATGGCTAGGCTGACCTGGAAGTCCTGATGAAGGCTCATTTGCGCAATCACACCCGTAAGGGGGCAACCCGTGTCCGGCGGCTCCAGGCAGGGTGGTGTGCACGCACTCTGGGTAAGCCCATGTGCCTGGCCTGTCATTGCAGACCAATGTGCGAGCACTGGCATCGATCGTGATTAAACTCATGAGCAGCCTGCCATTGCAGGCCACCGTATGTGCGCACCCGCTTTGATGGCGCCTGTGATTGCGTGTGCCACCTGCCATCACAGGCTAGTGCATGTGCACTGACACCCGTTTAGTTAAACCTGTGTCTAGTCTGCCATTACAGACTTGGGCAGGAGCACTTGTACCCCTGGTGCTTACAGTCTTGGGCAGGTGCACTTGTACCCCTGGTGCTGAGGACTATGTGTTCAACCTGCCATTTGCATGTCTGTGTGTGCACTAGCACGCGTGTGCCCAGGTAGTGAGGAATGCCTGTGTGTGTTTTCACTGCCTCTGAGGCTTTCTCTTCCCATAGGTTAACATGGGGAAGTAGTTGACATTACTTCGGGCTGAATTAGTGGATTGCAGTGGAGCAGCCTCATGATGTTTCCTATAAATGGATTCGCCCTGCCAAACCCTTTCCAGTGGTAAGGGGAGTTTATATGCATAACCTGCGTAGAAATGCCACTTACAGAAATGTTTTTAAGAGTATGAGAATACCCCCATACCATTGATCTTAAATTTCTTAGAGAGAGAGAGATGCGTTTCTTGCTTGTATCTAAAGTTGTCATCTTATGAACATTATACATTATTTGACCTTAGTTTTTGATCACTCAGCTACCTCATATCTGTTATTAATGTAAAGTTGTGCACCCAAAAAGAGAAGACATGTCTTATTATAAAATCTATTTATCAATTGATGTCATTATTTTCTTTCAAATACCACCCATGATACATTCAAAGGCGTGCCAAAGACAACTTGTGTAAAATGTATACAGCTCCTTCTACGCATGACACCATAAAAAACCTATTCATACAAAATATCAAGACATTACATTGACACATCACATCTGTCCTTGTGTGCCAATTCAGGTCACAACCAGTGCATATTGTGGAAGGGGTGTCCTATAGTGTAACCCTAAAATGGTTACATGTTTTTAAATCTTTGGGAACATGTTTTGACACTCAGTGATGCAGTCCACACGGTACTGCGGGCCCTTATGTGGTCGGTGGTCCTTTACGTGGTCTTGGAGGTATCAATATTCTACTCACCATTTTTTTAAATTAATTCCTTCTTTCTAGGTGTACAATGACTCCTGGCCACTTAGATTTATACACCAACGCGTTTTGACCTTGTGGGGCCTGAGTGATTATTGATGAAGGTCTTCTTCAGGGCTGGTGGAATATTTGTACAGGACACTATGTGAAAAAATTAAAGCAACGAGTGGGTGACCTTGTCATTCTCTTAAATATTTGAAAAAAAGCATGTGTGTTCCAGGGATAAGCCCTGTTCATGGTTTCCCAGGAGAACATCTAGATAAACTCTTTCGCAAGGGAGAGCCATCACGCATAGTGGTTTCAGGAAAGGTTTGACAACATGAACATACTGTTCAAGGAGGTGAAAAGTTCAATTATAGTACTACACCCCCACTCGGGTGAGGGGGTCTATGCCCAACCCAGAGCCTTCTGCGTTTGTTCGCTTGCAGTATTCGATCCCTGGAATGACAGATGGGAAACATATGGCACCTGAGTTCCTTTAATTCATCTAATGTGTTCCTGTCTCACTCACGTGTAGGAAAATATCATACCTGTTAATATTCAAGGATGTACTTATTTGTCAGACCTTGAATAAGATTTCTTCATATAGGATTCTTGTCCTATGGGAGGGATTGGTAAGGGATGCATCGATTAGTCTGACAATAATTCAAGCCCCACGTATCACCAGTGCTGCTACTCATGCATCTGCAATCGTTTTACATGAAACCTGCAGCGTAGTAAAAATTATGCACTCAGATGGCCAAGGTCCTTGTAAATGTCTGAACTTTAAAAACATCCAGGATGTGAAAAGAGTGAAGTCGAAAGGAACCCGAGTCAATGTGATAACAGCTCATGCCAAAAAGGGGATGGTACCCTGTGACTTTAGTGCTTGTGGAAAGGTCACACTGTTTTTTAATGTTCTTTAAAGCAGGTATGCCTGTGTGAGAGTTGTTGGAGTACACAAACCTTGTCTTGCGGGATACCCAAACTAGTGGGCTCCAATGTGAGTTAAAAAGTAAATGGACATAAAACTCTTTCAGCTGCTTGCAATAGAGACACCATGAACCGGCCGAAGGGCTCGGGCGCTTGGTTTTTAGCATAATGCGTTGGTTGAACGTCCCCGCATACCACCTTACGTGAAAGCATGCTCCGACTCCGGTGATTGCGCATGTGCTAGTATGTGAAATTCACATGTTTCGACTCCGTTGAACGTGTGTGTGCCGGAATGTAAAATTTACATATTTAGTATATGGCCGAGTGATCTTGAGCAAACACTCAACATACCTTACACATGCAGGTTCTGCCACGGGCCCGTTCGTGAATCCGTCCACATGAAGTTGGAAAAGGAGTGGACGGGGAAAGATCTCTTTATCCGAGCTGACCCATACTGTGTCTTTGATTGGTTTTGAGGCTTGGTCTAGGGTGGACGAGGCCGATTGGCTCAACATCAACCCGCCCTAAACAGTATCTGGGAAATGTAGTTTGCATCTCGTTTAGGTGGGGTTCCTCAGTTGGTTGCACGTTTTGAATGTTGAAATTTGAGGCAGAGTAGCCTAAAGGCAACTGATCTAAGCGTCACCTGTTTGCCTAAGCTGTCCAGAGGTCCCAGTTTGTATAATCGTGGGTTTGCCTCATTACCCTTGTCTTTTTGGAAACCTCGTGAAATCATGGTTCATTAGTCAGTTATGGGGCTAGGTATTATGATGGGCAAAGCCCATTGGCTCAACCCCATCCCGCCCTGCATCGTATCTGGGAAATGTAGTTCATATCTCTTATATGTTCAATTCTTCAATTGGTTACACAATTGTAATGTTGGGATTTAAACTGAGGTCTTTGCGGGGACTCCACAAACGAGGTTTAAAATGATCTGAGGTAACGGAGCACCCCTGATTATGCCACTCTACACAGAGATGCAATTCTATAGTCTACTCTTCGAAAGGTCGTATAATTCAATGTGTCCTTTATATGTGCAAACAGACACCGTTTTTCATTTTGATATTGATATCCCTCATATCTGCTTTAGATATAGGCCATTTTTGAGGTAGCATGCAACATCAGAATATATAATATTCAGAAGATATCACTGGTATATACAATATAGGGCCTATCATAGTAACATTTTCATTTATATTAATAAATGTAGATCTTAATAGCTATCCATCTAATATCATTTCAGGGAGACGGTAAAAAAGTAGGTGCATAATGCAATGCTTCCTTAAGCCTAGTACCTCTATTACGCACCACCTGTGCCCATTTAATTATAAGAGACAGTGTCCTATCTCTGATACTTCGTTCAGGCCCTGTGTAGTTGTACAGAGGTGAAGAATAATTTTGGCCTCTAACCTGAGTAATGTAGATTCTATGTTTTGGCTTTTAACGTGGCTCAGAACTGTCCATTTAATATCGGAGGCTCCATGGTTCATTTGACTGCAATGTTGTACAATCGGTGCATTCTGTACTTTGCATCTAATGCGGGATTTGTGCTGTGTGATTCTTTTGCATATCTCTTGAGCTGTTTTTCCAACATATGCCAAATCATTTGAGCACATCACGCAGTATATCACATTGGTCGTATTGCAGTTGGTGAATTCAGAGTGCCTGATTTTTATGCCTCGGTAGGAGAATTCTTCCCCTTCTATTTTTTACCGCATTAGTTACTCGAGAAAAGGTGGTCACACATGCCATGAGATTGCTCATATTTTGGTTTCTTGGTTCCAACAGGGTTTCTCGAGGTGTGTACCACGCCCGCTTCATTGCTCTTTTGAGTAGTTTCTTTGGGTAATTTCGTTGTTGAAGTTTACTCATGAGATCTACTGCATTTGCAAAATAACCCTCTCTCTTGGAGCAATTCCTCCGTATCCTTAAAAACTGACTGTTTGGCAGGTTGTCTCACAAATTCCTTTGATGAAAATTTGAATAGTGTAGGAACGTATTTCTGTTAGTCTTTTGGCGAATAGTGTTGTGTAGATCTCATTTGTTTCATGTCTCAATGTGATGTCCAAGAGATTTATTTATTTTCTGTTAACAGACATGGAGAATTGAATATCTGGGCATCTACCATTGAGCCAATCCGTGAAGTCCTTGATCATATCATCCAGTCCTCTCCAAATCATCAGTACATCATCAATGTATCTTTTCTGTATATGGATGTATTCTCTAAAGGGATTATTGTTTTATGTAAATTTTTCCTCTTATAGTGCCATAAACATAATGGCCATCTCCTGTGCGAAGGGACATCCCATCACTGTCCCCTTTACTTGTAAGTAAAATTGTTTATTAAATTTGAAGAAGTTGAATTTCAGGCACAACCTTGCCAATTTGAGAAGAAATTCTGTGGGGACCTCGCAGGGTTGATCTGTTTTATTGAGAAACAATTCTATGGCTTTCAATCCATCTCCTGTGGGATGTTTTTATATAAACTGATAATGTCCAGAGTGACAAACATGTCAGTGGATTCATCAAAGGCCATGCCTTCCAAGGTGTTTCTTGCATGCATGGTGTCTCTGAGGTAACTGGGAATGTCCAAGATAAGAGGTTTTAAGAAAATAGCTACGTATTTAGCGAGGCGCTCTAGCATTGAGTTCACGCCTGAGATGATAGAGTTCACGCCTGAGATGATAGGGCTTCCAGGGAGGTTCTGTGGGTTGTGTACTTTTGGTAGGATATATATCAATGGTGTCCTTGGGTCCTTCTTGGATAGGTATTTTGCTTCTTTCTTGGTCAGCCACCCCCATTCCCTGCCTTCAGTGATCAATGGCCACAGGTGGTGGTATGATAGAGGTACCAGGCTTAAGGAGGTATTGCATTATACAATTATTTTTTTACCATCTCCCTGAAATGATATTAGATGGATAGCTGTTAAGATCTACATTTATTAATGTATATGCAAAATGTTACTATGACAGGCACTTTATTGTATGTAACAATGATATCTTCTGAATATTATGTGATCTGATGTTGCATGCTACCTCAAAAATGGTCTCTATCTAAAGCTGATATGTGAGATATCAATATCAAAACAAAAAATGTCGTTTGTTTGCACATGTAAAGGACCCATTGAATTTTACAACCTTTCAGAGAGTAGACAATATAGAATTAAATCTCTATTCCACAAAAATGATCGGCACACACGATTCTTCCTTTATAGACATGTGATACACATCTTATTCAGACATGGGATGCACAGATTTCATTTGCCTGTTCTTTATTTTTTAAAAAATGCTCCTTTATTCAAATCTTCTTAAAATCCGATTTCTCATGTAGCCAATGCGTTTCATCTCTTCAAAGAGACTTCTTCAGGGCTTGATTTATTATTTGGCACACAAGGACAAATGTGTCAATGTAATGTCTTGATATTTTGTATGTATAGGTTTTTTATGGTGACATGCGTAGAAAGACCTATATAAATTGTACAAAAGTTGTCTTTGGCACACCATTGAATGTATCACGGGTTGTATTTGAAAGAAAATAATGACATTCAGTGATAAATATATTTTATAATAAGACATGTCTTTTCTTTTTGGGTGCACAACATTATATTGATAACAGATATGAGGTAGCTGAGTGATCAAAAACTAAAGTCAAGTAATGTATAATGGTCATAAAATGACAACTTGAGAACAAGGGACGTATCTCTCCTCAATAAATTTAAGATCAACTCTTAAAAAGTTAATTGATCCCAGCCCCCAAGGTCCAGAACAGAATAACTCTGCGTTGTGACAGATTTACTTATAGAATATGGACATTTCTATGTTCTAAGAAACTTGTGTGCTGTGGTGCCTAGCTCCGGTATACACCAGGGGTTAGGGTAGCACAACTGTGTATTCCCAGCGACAGCCCTAAACCATGGGCATATCAGTAGAACGACAGACCTCTGCCAGTTGAGGGCCGGATGGGATAGATGGGAGTGAGAGGTTTTGACACTTGGCCTCTAGGGGCCGGATCATGGCCCCAATAAAGATTAAGATCTGCATTCCGTTGCCCCATGGCTGACAGGCCTTCCATATTAGAGCAGACATATGTGGTTGAAAGGGAAACCCCTTAAACCACCACTAACTTCAAAGACACACAGCATTATAACTACGGGTGCCATCCTTCAGCAAAGGGTGAGATACGCTTGTGGAGACGCTGGACCGGAGAACCCGGACTGCAAGGTGCACATTGCCAGAGGACTCTGATGTGCACATGGAGGATTACTGCCCTAGAAGGGGAACGCGTGCCCTTTCTCAATAGTAAAACAAAAGAAAGTGGGCAACCCAATCAACCCCTGGAGGCTTGGGTAAATTAAATATTAACAGGTAAAAGTGCCTACAAAGGATTCACTTAGGTGCACTTAGTCAAACAGTTCATGCAATGCTATATCAAGGTTCCAGCTGGTAACCTGTAGTTAAATAATTTTTCATTTAGTTTTCAATTACTTCCCAGATGTTCTTCAAAAGTTACTGATGAAACGGGTGTGAATTCTTCATAAATCAAATTTATGTAATATGAATATAAAGGGTGCAAAAAGATTAAAGCAGCACAAAAATGACCGAGGTTTACAAAGAAATTCTGTGCTATTGATACCTCAGAGTCATTGTTGCAAACATCTATTCCAAACAAAAATGCATCAACAGAACAGTGAATCTGAACAAAACAAAGAACACTTTCTAAAGAACAATTAAACAATAAGGAAATAGATGACATTGTCGACGTTTCAGTCTTGATGGTGAATACATCCGTTAGACCATCTTCAGGACGATGAAATAGGCTGTTATATGACCCTTATGACCATTCCATGAGGAATGCCTAATCATGATTGAATCTGTGTATTGATAAAATCTTCCTGGTCAATTGCACGAAAAAGGAAGAAGCTATTGAAGAGCTTGTGGAATTGGTAACTTTCCAAACTAGTTATAAGGCTCTAATGTAGTAACCTTTAGAGATTGGCTGAAGCTTGTGTTCACAATCATCAAGCAAACGACAAGGTGCTCCTCCTTTGACAAGCCGCTGTCACTGCAGTCGGCGTCCAGTGTTAAGGCTTAAATACCTTCGCCAATTCGCCGGTGCTTGTGCTCGCAAATGCCGAACAAGGCACAGAGTGGAACTCCTCCAATACGTCGCTATCACACAGACGCCGACTGAAATTTTTGTTTGGAATAGATGTTTGCAACAATGACTCTGAGGTATCAATAGCACAGAATTTCTTTGTAAACCTCGGTTATTTTTGTGTTGCTTTAATCTTTTTGTACCCTTTATATTCATATTACATAAATTTGATTTATAAAGAATTCACACCCTTTTCATCAGTATTTTTTGTAGATCTTCTGGGAAGTAATTGAAAACTAAATGAAAAATTGTTTAACTACAGGTTACCGGCTGGAACCTTGATATAGCATTGCATGAACTGTTTGACTAAGTGCACCTAAGTGAATCCCTTGCAGGCACTTTTACCTTTCTCAATAGTGGCTGGCCTGGGCTGAAGACCTGCTGAAGTGTGGCACCCTAAAGTGTGCTCTCCAAGGGCCCGTCGGCGGGACTCTTGTTTCCCCGTAGATTTCAGGGACATCAAAGATCTCCAGCAAGGGACCTACACCATCTACCTGTGACATGTGGAGAGTTGTGCCCTCTTATGCCCACATCAGCTATTGAATCCCAAATGGTAGCGCAGTGTGAGCATGGAAATAAGACTTGTGCCTGGAGATCGGATTGTCTAGGGCGGAGCCCCAAAAATCTTGCCCTCATCTAAGGTGTGTAGTTCCTTTACTGCAGGGACCCTGACACTCATAAGTGTCTTGTTGGTGGTGAGCGGATTCACCGGTTGTGGGAACCCGCGTGGCCCATTTCATTGATCGTGCTACATCTCTCTCATGCGACTTATCGACTGCATGCTCATTGAGTGCTGTGTCCGATTCACAGGGTGCGACCCCCGGAGGTGGGGGTGTACCCGTAGTAGTGCCTCATTCTACCTGGTGTGGCTCTGCTGAACTTGCGCCTGTGTGTGTGACCGGACTGGTCTGCTGCAACTTGTATCATTGTGCACTGGATGTTGTGCCTCATTTGCAGGGAGGTATGGAATTTGCAACTCCTCGCTGTGTGTGACCGGAATTGCATGGTGCAACCCATCTCAACATGCACCGGTCATTGTGCCTCATTTCCCAGGAGGTATGGAATTTGCAACTCTTCATGTTTGAGTCCTGAAGTGTCCGGTGCAACCCATACCAATGAGCACCAGACGCTGTTCCCAAATTGCCTGGGATGACCCTGATCAACGTGTACCTGTCAGGGTGCCTCCTCCTACCGTGAGGCTCCCCTGTGTTACTACCCATTCATCAGTGGTTCCCCTTTTGACCTTCATCACGGCGGACCAACTGCCCTCTCCATACCTGGCCCCTTTCGAAGACATCTTGGCACCAGATAGTAGCAAGAGATATTGCCTGGGTTGAAGGAACATTGCCGAGGCAGTTCGGAAATGGGTCAAGACACTGGGTGACTCCATTGTGTTTTGAGACCTGTGGGTGAACTTCCAGAGTAGCTGCTAAACTCCCCTTGTTTATGTCTAACTCCTAATTAAAACTTGCTACATATCCCAACCTGCTTCCCGAAGACCCAGACTAAGTGTGACTTCGGCCACGTGCACTCTTATATCCAGGAGGAGGGGCTAGTTATCTTCCATCCGGGGGTATAGGACAATCGGGGTGAACTAGATGGTGGAGGGAGGCTGGGGCCATGGAGGCGGCAGGGTGTTATCCATTAACCTGCTGGGTACCAGTAGCACCGCATTAAGGTGCTGAGTGCATATGTGTGCGAGAGTGTTCCGTACAGGCTGGGCTGATACCTGTTGTACCGTGTAGCGGTGTGGAGTGAGTGTGTGAGTGAGAGTGATCATCTGGGGGCTGCCTGCGATGCACAACACTGGCCGGCGGTGCCGCTTTGTATGTTGATTTCATCCCAAAAGGACCATACATTTGACATTGAGTTTACACGCATGGCTCTAGCCCGGGTGCTGCAAAAAAGTGTCCTAGTTTAATGTATGTACATATCTTTGATTTCATTGTGATCCAGGGTGTACCCTATAACTGTGTGAGATTGTATGATCAGAATTGCTAGGGTGGGCTTGGGGTGGACAGCATGTTGCTCTCTGCGGGGACGGGGGGAGGGTTAGATTAGGAGTTGTCCACAGTGTGCAGACTGTTATTATCATAATAATACAAGTGGGCCTAGTACTGCTAGCAATATTTCCAAATGTGTTTTATGCCCAAAAGTACATGATGTTCATGTTATACTGATTGAATATGTGTGTTGAATATAAACGTTATTTACATACATCCTGTGTGAAGTCTCTTTTGTGACATCAGTGTATTTATTGTGAGTGACTGCTGTGCCTTTGCTTTACACATTGTCATTGAGATAAGGTTTACTGCTCAGTGCCTAGCTTACCAAGTGTGAGCACAGGTTATACAGTGAGTGTAATCAACCGCCCTTGAGAGGAGCGGTAGGTTCTGCCTGGCTGGGGGCATCTCTTCAGCCAACCAGAAAGTGTCGGCCCAACATCCCGCCTCTCCCTTCTGTTATTGTGGAGGAGGCTGGGCCCGCCGGTGCTCATGTGACTGCCCTGTACCCTCAGAACCCTGCAGTCAGGCAGGGACTCCCATGGCAGGCTCACAATTGTGCTCGTTTTTTTCCTTTCTGTGCCCCCTTGCTGCCCTGATTGTGCTCGTTTTTTTTTTCCTTTCTGTGCCCCCTTGCTGCCCTGATTGTGCTCGTTTTTTTTTTCCTTTCTGTGCCCCCTTGCTGCCCTGATTGTGCTCGTTTTTTCCTTTCTGTGCCCCCTTGCTGCCCTGATTGTGCTCTGTTTTTTTTCCTTTCTGTGCCCCCTTGCTGCCCTGATTGTGCTCGTTTTTTCCTTTCTGTGCCCCCTTGCTGCCCTGATTGTGCTCTTTTTCCTTTCTGTGCCCCCTTGCTGCCCTGATTGTGCTCTGTTTTTTTTCCTTTCTGTGCCCCCTTGCTGCCCTGATTGTGCTCTGTTTTTTCCTTTCTGTGCCCCCTTGCTGCCCTGATTGTGCTCGTTTTTTTTCCTTTCTGTGCCCCCTTGCTGCCCTGATTGTGCTCGCTTTTTCCTTTCTGTGCCCCCTTGCTGCCCTGCTTGTGCTCGTTTTTTCCTTTCTGTGCCCCCTTGCTGCCCTGATTGTGCTCGTTTTTTTCCCTTTCTGTGCCCCCTTGCTGCCCTGATTGTGCTCGTTTTTTCCTTTCTGTGCCCCCTTGCTGCCCTGATTGTGCTAGTTTTTTCCTTTCTGTGCCCCCTTGCTGCCCTGATTGTGCTAGTTTTTTCCTTTCTGTGCCTGTTTCCCGCCGCTGCGCCCTGCGGCCCCGCCCCCTCACTGCCCATTCGCTGCCCCATTCCCTGCTCCTCCCTCCCACCGCCCCATTTTGGGCGGCCGCGGTGCGGCCGCGCCGCTGGCGCGCCAAAGGCGCGCCTAAGGCAAGCCTGTCTGCGCCCGTCCGCGCCGGGACCGCGCCCAGCGCCAGAACCCCTGGTCCGGGCATCCCCGCGCCCGCCACATCAACAGACGCCGATACGACGCCAGCACCCTCCACGCACTCAACCCCGGAAAAGATCACGCCTGCTACCTGGCCACCCCGAAGCGCACCCAAGGGCCCTTCACCTGCCGGAACTGCAGCTTCGCCAGCACCCGCCCCGCCAAACCACCGCCCAGGAAAGAACCCAACTACCTCAGATGCATCCTCCTCAACACCCGCTCCGCCCGCAAACACGCCATCGAACTCTGGGACCTTCTCGACTCAACCTCCCCAGACGTCGCATTCCTGACGGAGACCTGGCTGAATCCCGCTTCAGCCCCCGACATCGCCATTGCCATCCCGGACGGCTACAAGATCACCCGCCGGGACCGCACCAACGGAGTCGGAGGAGGCATCGCCATCGTCCACAGGAACACCCTCAGAGTCTCAACCAACACCGACGACACCCTCAGCACCGCCGAACACATGCACTTCCAGATCCACACCGATCCCAACACCACCCTCAGAGGAACCCTCATCTACAGACCCCCCGGACCCCGACCACAGTTCAGCGATTCTATTGCTGACTTCGCCAGCACACACGCCATCGCCTCCACGGACTACATCCTCCTCGGGGACCTGAACTTCCACCTCGAGAACAACAAGGACACCAACTCCACCACCCTGATCGACAACCTCGCCACCCTCGGACTCAGACAGCTCGTGACTACACCCACCCACGCCGCCGGCCACACGCTAGACTCCATCTTTTCCGCAAGCCCACACGTCTCCTTCAACCACACCTCCGAACCCCACTGGACTGACCACCACTGCATCCACTTCACCTACAGGAAGCCCACCACGCACCACCGCACCGAACAAATGCCTCGCCGCTGCTGGAGCAGAGTCACCGAAGACCAGCTAACCACAACCCTCGCCCTGAGCCCACCCGCCGAACCCTCCGACCCCGACACCGCCGCCCGCAACCTCAGACAGTGGATCGACGACTGCGCCAACACCCTCGCCCCGCTCAAGAATCCGCCCAACAGCCACACCAGCAAGAAAGCCACCTGGTTCACTGAAGACCTCCAGGCCTCCAAACGAACATGCCGAAAACTGGAGAAGATCTGGCTCCACGAACGGACAGCGGACAGCTACGCCGCCCACAAGAGCGCCACCCGCAGTCACCATCACCTCATCAGATCCGCCAAAAGGGCCTAACTCAAAGACCGCCTAGACAACAACGCACACAACAGCAAAGAGCTCTTCAACATCGTGAAGGAACTCTCCAACCCCAGCTCCAACACCAACGACATCCCGCCGTCGCGAGACCTGTGCGACTCACTGGCCACCTTCTTCCACCGCAAAATCGCCGACATCCACGACAGCTTCAACACCACGACCGCCCCGACAACCACCAACCGCCTGCTCTCCTGGACCAACATCAACGACGAGGACACCAGCGAGATCATGAACACCATCCACTCCGGCTCACCGCTAGACCCGTGCCCTCACCATGTCTTCAACAAAGCCAGTACAGCCATCACGCCCCATCTCCGGAAAATAATCAACATCTCCTTCGAGACAGCAACCTTCCCGGAAAGCTGGAAGCACGCCGAGATCACCGCCTTACTCAAGAAACCCAAGGCAGACCCCAAGGACCTCAAGAACTTCCGACCCATCTCTCTGCTCCCGTTCCCCGCGAAGGTCACCGAGAAAATCGTCAACAAACAACTGACCCGCTACCTCGAGGAGAACAACATCCTGGACCCTTCCCAGTCCGGCTTCCGCAGCAACCACAGCACCGAAACCGCCCTCATCGCCGCCACCGATGACATCAGGACCCTGCTAGACAACGGAGAAACAGCAGCCCTCATCCTCCTGGACCTATCAGCCGCCTTCGACACGGTCTGCCACCACACACTACGAACACGCCTTCACGACGCCGGGATCCAAGAGAAGGCCCTGGACTGGACCACATCCTTCCTCTCCGGCAGAACACAAAGCGTCCGCCTCGCCCCCTTCTGATCCAAAGCCACCAAGATCATCTGCGGCGTACCCCAAGGCTCCTCCCTCAGCCCAACGCTGTTCAACATCTACATGGCACCCTCGCCCACGTCGCCCGACAGCACAACCTCAACATCATCTCCTACGCCGACGACACCCAGCTGATCCTCTCCCTCACCAAAGACCCTCACACCGCCAAAGCCCACCTCCACGAAGGAATGAAGGCCGTCGCCGAATGGATGAGTACCAGCCGCCTGAAGCTGAACTCGGACAAGACAGAGGTCCTCATCCTTGGTTCCAACCCTTCAGCATGGGACGACTCCTGGTGGCCAACATCACTGGGAACAGCCCCGACACCCACCGACCACGCACGCAACCTAGGGGTCATCCTCGACCCCACCCTCTCCATGACTAAGCAGGTCAACGCCGTTTCCTCATCCTGCTTCAACACCCTCCGAATGCTCCGCAGGATCTTCAAGTGGATCCCCACCGAAACAAGAAAAACAGTCACCCAGGCCCTCGTCACCAGCAGGCTGGACTACGGAAACGCCCTCTACGCAGGAACGACGGCTAAGCTCCTGAGACGGCTGCAACGCATCCAGAACGCTCTGCATGTCTTATCCTCGACATCCCCTGATGCAGCCACATCACACCCCACCTGAGAGACCTGCACTGGCTCCCTGTCAACAAGAGGATAACCTTCAAGCTCCTCACCCACGCACACAAAGCACTCCACAACTCCGGACCAGCCTACCTCAACAGACGACTCAGCTTCTACACCCCCACCCGCCAGCTCCGCTCCACCAGCCTCGCCCTCGCCACAGTCCCCCGCATCCGGAAAACGACCGCCGGCGGCAGATCCTTCTCCCACCTCGCCGCCAAGACCTGGAACACCCTCCCCACCAACCTTCGGCAGACCCAAGACCTACTGGCCTTCAGAAGACTCCTCAAGACCTGGCTCTTCGATCAGTAGCAGCACCACCCCCCTCTTCCCCCAGCGCCTTGAGACCCTCGCGGGTATGTAGTGCGCTTTATAAGTGACATGATTGATTGATTGATTGAATGGGTGTGAAGGTTAGTCCAGGGTGAGCATGCAGCTCCTCCTCCAGGC
Organism: Calotriton arnoldi; assembly: GCA_963921515.1. NCBI lineage: Eukaryota > Metazoa > Chordata > Amphibia > Caudata > Salamandridae > Calotriton > Calotriton arnoldi. The sequence goes on from CAWUFW010008264.1 coordinate 903,625, forward strand.
GCTGTTATCTGGTTGATCCTGCCAGTAGCATATGATTGTCTCAAAGATTAAGCCATGCATGTGTAAGTATACAAGGCAGGTACAGTGAAACTGCGAATGGCTCATTAAATCATTTATGTTTCCTTTGATCACTCCAGCTGTTACTTGGGATAACTGTGATAATTTTAGCACTAATACATGCCGACGAGCGCAGAAGTCATGGTATGTGTGCATTAATCAGACCAAGACCTATCCGGACTCCCCTGGCCGCTTTGATGACTTTATATAACCTCGGGCTGATTACATGTCCCCGTGACGGAGACCATACACATGGGTGTCTGACACATCAACTTTTGATGGTACTTTTGATGGTACTTTCTGTGGTGTACCTTGGTGACCACAGGTAATATGGAATCAGGGTTGGGTTCCTGAAAGGGATCCTGAGAAACAGCTACCACATCAATGGAAAGCAGTAGGTGCACAAATTAGCCACTCTCAACTCAAGGAGGTGGTGACAAAAAATAACAATACCAGACTCTTTTGAAGTAATTCTGTAATTAAAATGAGGACACTTTAAATCCTTTAACGAGGATCCATTGGAGGCAGTGGCGGCTCCTCTGCTAAGGCAGAGGAGCATCGTCCCAATGCTTTTCAGCAGTGGAAAAAAGGAAAAATAAAATGATAATAACACGTGTTATTATCATTTTATTTTTCCTCGCTGAGACAGTTTTATGGGGTGGGGCGGTGTGGGGCGGGGTGGGGCGGGGTGAGGTTGGGTGGGGCAGGGCTGGGCTGTCTCACAGCCAACAGGGGGAGAAGTGGTTCATGCACTTAAGTGCACATGATGGTTTGGCCAGCGGGCTTTGGCCAGCCAAACAGTCATGCCCACTTAGCATGTTCTCCACCTGGCTGTACTGCACAGGCTCCCACTGCATGTCTGAGCACCGAACCATGGTGCTCAGACCAATCATGATGCTGCTGTCATGGTGACAGCAGCGTTGATTGGCTTAGGCGAGCCTGGTTGCTTCCTGCTTCCGAGGAGGGACGAAACCCGAGGAGAGATGGAGAGACGGCGGCCCTGCACAGGAGGTTAGTGGGATTTTTTCTTTCACCTACCCACAAACCCCCCGTCTCACCACCCCTGTTCTGTAACAGGCACCGCTCATTGGAGGGCAAGTCTGGTGTCCATAGCTGTGGTAATTCCAGCTCCAATAGCATATTTTAAAGTTGCTGAAGTTAAAATGTTTGTAGTTGGATCTTGGCAAATATACCATTATAGTTCTGACCATAAACTAGGCTGACTAGTGATCCAGAGGCGATATTCATATGACCTGCATCTGGGAAACCAAAGCCTTTGGATTCTGGGGAGAGTATGGTTGCAAAGCTGACAGTTAAAGAAATTGACATCAGTGGAGCCTGCAGCTTAATTTGATTCAACACGGGAGACCTCACCCAGCCCAGATATAGAAAGGAATGACAGATGTATAGATCTTTCTTGACTCTATGGGCAGTGGTGCATGGCTGTTTTTACTTGGTGGAGCGATTTGTCTGGTTAATTCTGATAGTAAATGAGATTCCTTCATTCCAACTAGTTATGTGACCCAACCGACATGTGAGGTACTGGAGCGGTTGATGCCCTGGGCACGATGTGAGAGACAGTCCTCCTGAACCCATGCTTACCCAGCACACACCTGGGGGTAACCAGAACCATGCTGCCTCCCCGGGCTGGGACACCCTGAAGACCCTGCCTCCTGGGCCCTCTCAAGCCTGATCCCAGCCTGTCTGGGTTTCAAGTGAATGATGAGTGGACTGTGTTGGGTAGCAGGGCAGGCTGGATGATAAGGAGCCAGGACCATGAGAGAGCCTTGGCTCCTATTGGTGGAGATGTTATGCCACTTGAAGCCAATGTGAACTGCTTCAAGGGGTAGGAGAAGTTGCTGCTCCCGAGTGCTCTAGCTTCCACATGTGTAACAAAAGCAGATGAGTCACTTCGACGGTGTACAGGAACTGGGCTCTTCTCCCCTCTGCGCCTCTCACCCTGCCCACTTTCATGGCTCCGTGCTGCCACCCAAGCTGGGGACTCCTGACATGCAGGGGTCAAGTCCTGGCTCCCACTGGCCCCAGTGGGTGGCAGATGGCCAATGTGCTGGTGCAGCAACCCTATTTCATTGCCAGGTGCCTAGTGGCCTGGTCCTGTGCTGCCAGGCTGGGGTTCAAAGACTCACGTGGCCCTGTCCAAGAGGGCCTTTGGTAGAGCATCCTGATTCTGCTACTGTGGGAGCCTCTCATTTCCATGCCTGCTGTGGCAGTTTTGTGGGGCTCCCGGGCTGAGCACCTGGAAGTGTGACAAGGTGCTGGGGCTGTCTCACTGCATGAGCAGTGAATGGCTGGTGCTGACTTCCTCCTGCCTCTCTTGCATCCTCAGAGGGGTAAATGTTACGAAAGATGCTTGTGGCTCTTGGCGGTAGATCACTCAGGCAAGACCACCTTTCCTATCCGGGCCAGGGTGGTATCAGATCGGGGAGGAGGCATGGAGCTCCTGCAGGCTGAACAGCTCCAATAATCCCCCATGGGAGGTCCAGTCCCCGCAGGATGATGGTGCCAGCCAGGAGGCAGAGCCTACCCAGCCAAGTGCAGGGTGGTGCCCCACCGCAAGGGTTTTCAAGGTTACAAGATGTCCACCAGTTAGCTTGTCAGCTTCGGGTAGGCTGGAAAAGTTACTTCCTTCAAAATCCTGGAAGGTTCTACCTTCTAAGAAGGACTGCAACCAAGTAATGGCACCTCCTGAGACTCCGATGCTTCTGAGTCTGTTTAGCAAAGTATTGTGATTCACAGTATCGAAGGCGGAGCTCAGGTCAAGGAGGATAATAGCAGCTGTTCCCCCTTGGTCGAGGATTTTCTTAGCCTCTTCAACCACAGTAAGAAGAGCGGTTTCCGTGCCATGTAGTGGCCGAAAGCCCGTCTGAGTGTGGTGAAGCAGATTATGGGTTTCTAGAAACCTGGACAGGATCATGTTGACGTGTTTCTCCAGAATCTTGCTAATCCCAGGAAGAAGGGAGATGGGACAATAGTTGCTCAGAACCACAGGATCCAAGTTGGGCTTCTTTAGCAACGCTCTCACCATAGCATGTTTCCAGGGGAGGGGAACTTGACCGGTTGAAATCGAAAGATTTATCAGCTCGATTATAACCGGGAATACTACCTCAGCCGCCTTGAGTAAATGGTGCGGGGTGCCGGATCAGAGGGGGAACCTGATTTTACCTGAGGAAGGATTTGTAAAAGCGTGTCAGAATTAATGATTCGTAGGTCCTCTAACAAATGCTCGGTATGAAGAGGGAAGTTGTCCTTAGAAGGGGAGCTACCAGTAATGGGGGAATGAGAGAATGAATTGTATATGTCCTGAATTTTATTATGAAAAAACCTGCAAGCTCACTGCAACAAGCTGGAGTGGCGTTAAATAGTGTCTGGTAGGGGTGGCTCCAGGAGATTTTTTGCAATACGAAAGATTTCACGAGGGGAATTGGAAGCAGAATTAATTCTTTCCTCATAATAGAGTGCTCGTGCATTTTTTACTTCGGTCTGGTAGAGTTTTATAGTGTCTTTATACTCCTGTTTGCTTACTGCTTTGTAGTCTTTCCTCCATTTTCTTTCAAGTTTTTTACACTTTTGTTTAATTTCCCGGAGCTGAGAAGTGTACTTTCTCTCTAGCTCTTTTGGAGCTAAGTTTTTTTGGAATAACCAGCTCCAAAGAGTACTCGATCCACTGATTGAACTGTTCATTAGCTAATGTAGGGTTTGAGTCTAGAGAAGGTTTGGTATCTTTGAGAGCTAAGATCCATGATTCTAAAGGGAGTTTGGACCAGGCGCGATCCAAACTACTGGGAGTTCTAAGGGGAAAGGATTGTATCGGCACATCCCAGATGATAGGGATCAAGTAATGGTCTGACCAGGCCACTGGGATAGGGTCGACCCCTAAAAGCTTATTGTCATTGGTAAAAAGAGGGTCTAGCAGGTGTCCTTTCCCATGAGTAGGGCCATTAACTTTCTGTATTAGTTGAAACGCTAATACGTCTTGAGTGAGCTCAGACGCTTCGGCGTTAGATGGATCATCACAGTGTAGATTAAAGTCACATAAGAGGGAGAAGTTAGGAGAGGAGCAAGCAAAATTGGCGATGATTTCTGGAAGTGATTTGAGAAATTGTCCACAAACTCCCAGAGGTCGGTATATTAGGATTCCGGAGAAGGTGTGAGTAGGAGAAAAGGTGATTGCGAAGGAGAAATTTTCGCAGTCAGATATGAGGTCTGGCTCAATACGACACCTAAAGGCGTCTTTGAGAATAATAGCTAGGCCCCCTCCTTTCTTCATTCCCTAGTCTTTCCGCTGAATGTGGTAACCAGGGGTAAGGGTTTGTATGAGGTTGGGTCCAGATTCATTATGAAGCCAAGTTTCAGTTAAGAATAAAGCATATGCTTGTTTTTCTTCTAAGAGCAGATGGAGTTCTAAAGAGTGTTGAGCAAGCAATTGATTTTATCTTGACAAAAGCAGCTTAAAAGCAAGACTTCATGCTTATAGATTCTTCTGGCCTTTGATACAGTAGAAAGAGAATTTGGAATTTTATGAGAGTGTAAGATTCTTTCTAGTTTATGAATTTCCTTACACTGGTGGAAGAGAGCATTTAAGAGTCAACAATTGTGAACAGTGTTGACAGTAGCTCTGGTGTCAGTTTCATTTCATAGCTCAGAGTTTTCGCTATAAATCAATGCATTCACATTTGGAGAGACATGTATTTGTTTGGAAATGTTGGTTGCAGTCTATGACCAATCCAGTTTATTAAGATATTTGAATGATATTTCATAGCCAACTGTAGTGACAGGTAGCTGAGGGAGGAGGACAGGTATGGCAAAGGGCAATTGGATAACATAATAATCTTACCAGACTAAATCAACTGGAGAATGAAACTTAGCAGATATGGAATAATATGTGATTAAGTCCAGAATTCTGTTTTTAATATGATTATAAGCTTTGGAGACTTGGTGTAGAATTAAAACAATTTTGGAGGGTCTCGAAAGACGAAGAAGAATTGTCCAGTCGATTGTTCCAATTTAGATTGAAGTCATTAAGGTAGAAGTTCCAAGAGCTTGAGAGTTCTTGCTCAATTAGGTTTTCAGTGAACCCTCCGATCCGACCTTTGTGTAATCTGTATAAATTATAGCCAAAGTGAATTAAGGACAAGTAGGAGCAGCAAATTTAAGAGAATTAAATGATGTACATTTTGAAGTGCCAATTTATTTAACATAACATATTTTTCCAGTGGATCAGGACTACTCCACCCCAAATATTACTTATTATGTCTTCTCTGATAATATTATATCATACAGGTACTAGGAGATCTATGATGGCTTGGGACTGGGAGGTAAGCCAAGATTCTGTTATTAGGAAAAAGCCCTAATATCTTGTCTGATATGTTATGAGCAATAAATGTGTTCTGGCCATTAGCAGATCTAAAGTTCTGAAGCCATTCCTTAATTGAGGCATTTTCCAGGTGGTGGTTTTGGCAATACAGCAGGTCGTTATTTAGCATTTTATAGTTGCTAAAATCGCTGTCATTCACTGGACTAGTGAAGCAGCAGATGTTATGCAAAGATGAGCATCATCATCTGAATCACTGAAGACGTGATAGATTCTTAGCTACAGGACAACTAAAGGTAAAGGCAAATAGGAGGCATGGAGGCAATCAATAGGGAGAAAGCTTAAAAGCCTGTCAGGGAGACTCAGACGACATAGGAGTGTGGTAGACAAAAGTAGAGAATAATTTTCAACCTTGGTTTAGTCCTGAGAAAGGGTTTTTCAATAGAAATGATGAGAAGTTAAATTATCAGCTAAATACATTTGAATTGAAAGTAAAGAAGGCTTCACAACAGATGTGCATTGTACTTGGGGCTGTAGTCTGTGGAGAAAAAAATTATGCCAACACAACTGAAGAGAATAGGAGCAGTTTAATGTGCCACAGCCCACCTTCAGTGCCTGGGACCAACCATTAATGGAATGTCCACCCAGTTAAAGGGACAAAATTTCACTTGAATCCCAGGCGAGCACCAGGTAAGTCGAACCTTCCAGAAGACTATATCACATCACACTATAATTATAACACTGCCCTTCCTAAATGAATCATAACATTAGACTGTGAATTTACAGCACACAGAAGCCTATGACTACAGAAATGTCTCCCCCTTAAGATAAACATTGCAAAATATTT